>JBBMFX010000141.1:14746433-14789480 GCA_037832545.1 Rhabdalestes septentrionalis | reverse complement strand
GTCTTCAGTGGAGGCACCGCGCTATTAATCGCCGAGTTAGGCTAGCCACACACACACACTTCAGGACAGGGAGTTCAGCTTTTCACCACACATGCTGACTCACCTCAGGTTCCTGTTGCGCCACACAAACTTGTATATCACGGTAAATCCGAGTGTATATCCCACCCAGATTAGGGGAAAAAGGGGGTTACAATTGGAATGTTTGAACAAAATCAAATTTGGTTAAGCGGAAACCCAACAAAATGCACTTGAAATTTAACAGCACAACTCGAGTCTTTGGACAAAGAGAATGTATGAGGGCAGTGAGGAATCTTGGCGAGGAAAATGTGACACATATATGGTTTTAATAAAAAGAGAATAAAGAGGATTTAGAACTGAGGGACTGAAAAGTCCAACAAAGTGGATCAGTGGAAATAGTCTGTACTGAGAGAGAGAGAGAGAGAGAGAGAGAGAGAGAGAGAGAGAAAAAGTAGGCACAATATTATTAGTGTATTAAGGGTGGCAGTCCTGACCGTGTGTTAATGTGAGGGGTTCACATTCACCTTTGCACAAGGCGATGTTGGGTGCAATTGCAGACCATTTGAGCCTCTAGTTTTTCCCAACAGCCTCCAGTCTTTGATCATATTTAATCTTAATGGGCAGAGCACAGGGCAAAGAGCAGGACAACTCTCAAGGTTTGCTTCACCAGAACCAGGTATGCTTTCATGTATCAGTCCAAGATCGACAAATGGCAGTCATCTAAAGTGTGACCATGAAGTATAGAATATCATGTAAGTTAAGTGTATTATAGTCTAAACCATTCGACGAGACTACATTAAACATGCATGTTAAAATATACTTAATGCAAACCAGAAATATATTTTCTGCCAATGTAATTTGCAGAGCACCTAGAAGCAATTTGCACACCCCCAAGAGTACCACACTTTGGGAAACGCGGTGATAGACTATTACCCACTAATTGTTAACTGCTGCCAACTGAAGCTTGTAATGCTAATATGGAAGGATACTCTTTTGGGAACTATGCCGGAAAAAAAGTATGCTAGAAAAAGTGTCAGTAAAGTAGGCTGACGACTTTAAGGAATTTGTCATGTAAATTCAGACCAGAGAAATGGAACCAGGGACAGAACACAGCTGCGACATAGGAACAGCTGTGTACACAGAGAGGCATGGACCTGTGCCTCTTCCCGAGACTGGCAGTCACATTTGGAACCTTCTGCATGTGCGAGGAGGCTAGGGAATGTTTTAAAAATATTTTGTTATTGAAAAGTACATGCAGTGATTCCCTATTTGTCTTATCTTCGGCTGTGGCCTCTTTCCACTTATATGTCGCTTGCTTATCGGATACAAATCCATCATGTATAATGTCTGGTCTGTAGGCTTGTAATCTATCATCGCGCTGTACTGTGCATTTCAGAACCATCATTTCTTTCGCCCAGTTTGCATGCGTGAGAGATAACTCCTCTAGAGGGGGGGAGCCAAGAGAAATGACATGGTCGGGGGTTTTTGGGGTGATTTGTTTTGCCGCTGAGTGTGTGGCTGATTCCTGAGCAGGGACGTGGCCCGTCGGTGGATAGAGGCCGCAGGCTGAGGACGTGTGATGTATGGAGTCGGGCTGACCTTGGGGAGGCCCAGGATTTCTCTCTACATCTTGCCAGCCCTACTCTTTCCTCCATGTTGGCTGCTGCTTTAATGAGCCTGCTGAAGAATGACTGGATGTCTGGCCACACCTCTCAGTCTGTGGATATAGCTGAGCACGGCATCAGCTCTGCCTTGATTATATTTGTTGTTTTTTTTCGCGCAGAAGACTAGCTGCTGTTTCTCTTGCCTGTCACTGCTGGCACAGGTCTCAAACCCATAGACACACTGATTTGTCTCCAGTTGCTCCTCACATTCAGCCTGCTGGCTTAGAGCTGTTCCTGTTTTGCTGTGAGGGTGAAGATAGAGCAAGGGAGGTTTGATCTTTAGGACAGTTGTGCAACGCACCACCAAAGGGGAAAGGGAGGGAATTTAGCTGTTAACATAATAATCGAGTCAAGAATTGTGTTAACAGGCTTTACTATATCAAATAGCTTTAACAACAGGCAATGGGCAAAGGAGGTACATTTTTTTCTGCAGCTTCTCACACCCAAACACCCACCTATTCACACACACACACACATCAGTACAGGAAATGTTATCTTACACTTGCCAGCTAGTTGCATACACATGTATTATTGAAGTAAAAATGAAGTAAATTTGACTTAATGGACCATTCAAGCTGAACCTCAGGCAAACACTACTGGATAAACGAGAAGAAGGTCTAATTGGTCCATGGGTCTATACTTAATTAATTAAGTCCTTTAGTAACTCACCCTGCTATTGTGTCCGCTTCATCCTCGACTCCAGCACTGTTGTTTTTTTCTCTCGTCACTGTAGTGCTCCCGTGCCACGTGATCAGTTATCCATGTATGTTTACATGACAGTTTTAATTCAAATGCAGTACTGCATTGCAATCTGTATGGGTGGACTTGCACTAATGTGCTTTTGTCATATGTAACTCAGTGTAGGGCTCACTAGTACATCTGTAGTAGTGTTACTATGTAAAGGGGACCAGAAATTGTTCATCACAGTGTGACAACGTCTAGTTAGCTAGTTGTTCATTTACCCATAGAACAGGTCACCTTAGCCATCAACGCAATGATTGCCCACCCCCAAGAGACTTGGCAGGAGCTGCCACTGAGAGAGAAGGAGGTCTCCCCTGCAGCAGCTCTGAACATTTTAACCTTGTTTGGCTGGGAGAGTTATTGGGCATGCTAGAGCGGGAGTTCACACAAGCAGCTGTTTGGAGGTTTCTTTCATTATCAGTTCATCCTGGGCTCTTACTTAATCTGTGCTGTCTGTCACAAGTGCTGTGTGTTAACATTGTTGCACTGCAAAAAGCCCATTGCCCAAGGTGTGCTGTCTCCTGCGTTCACTGAGGCTTTCTGTGATGTGTCTAGACGAATGTGTTGGACCTCCGAGAGATGATACTTTGAGACTGTGAAAGAAATACCCATACTGTATGCACACCACTGTAAAGCTTCTTTCACACATGCTCTCAAACCCAGACAACACCTGGAGGAGCTGTATGTGTGAGCTTAAATGTCTAAATAAATCAGTATAGACTTTAAATGGGATTTACACTTCCAGTATCCTAGCACAAAAGCTCTGTAAAGTCTATTTGTATCCATGTGTGAGTAGAGCCGGTCATTTTGTGGAGAATTCTTGGCAAGCATGTGGGCATGCTGATGATGCTTTCATGTGACTGGTGTGAAAGAAGAAAAAAAACAAGCATCCAAGGGTAAAGAAGACTGGTAATTTAAACAACAATGTTTAACTGTAGAGTTCTGTTGGTAAAGGCCAAGGTGGACATTGCTTTGGAGATTCAACGAATAGCAAATCGGGGTTGTTTATCCCCAAATTACAAACCACACCATGTCCTGCCTCCTCTACCTAGATGTTGCCCCTTGCCCAAACCACACAGAATATTTCAAGTACATGAGAACTTATCTGACATGGACAATCTTCTGCTGTGTACTACATGTGTGAAAGGGCAAGTCCAGACAACATCTGGACCTGATTCTCAGGAGATTCTCTACTTCCATCTGCCTACATCTACAAGCAGATTTAATTTAAGCAAAGCTATAACATTCTACCACATAAACAAGCAAATAAAGCTAGTTATGTTTATAATTGTCTGACACTTCACCAACATTTCACAGCCCAATTGCATTTTTAGCAAAGCGTCAAACATATATGCTGTTTAACATTTTGTTAACATTCACTGCACAATTGGTTTGTTAAAATCAGTCAAATTGGTGGTTTGAATTTGCAGTTTAATTTATTCCACCCTGTAATGTCCTGCAGAAATATTTCATGTGACAATGTGAAGCTTTGGACAATAAAAAGCGACGCTGATTAGAATGAGAGATAAAATTATGGGTCTAGGCGTCTCCAGACTAGACGATCGTTTGACAGTATCAAAATAACTTTTCAAAAAGCTCATCTCAAGAAGTCTGTTTGAACGTTTTTTCCAATCCTATGTTTTGACAAATGATACCTGCCCGTCTGTCAGAGGTGCTCTAATTGAGTCCTATTTAAATCATTAGCTGGGAAAGCGAGCTTGAAGTCCCTGTGGTCCTGAATAAATTACTTGTAGCACATTCCTGCTCTTCCTCAGACTACAACTCTTACCTTTCCCTAAAACTTGAATGTGTCTCTTGCTCCTGGGTCCCCAAGAGAAGATCAGTGTTAATCGATTCATCGTTTGAGTTTTAAATGAGCAAGAGCCTGTTTTAATGCTGAGCCTTAAAATCACAGAAGCCCACGCTCTGATAATGCTAATATTCTTGATCCACCTCCTTACCTTGATTCATTTATGTATTTCAGTTATGCTGATTCACTATGATGCATGTAAGCAGTAATAAAGCTACTGTTTTTTAAACTACTGAAAGCTACTAGGTTTTGTGGTTTTTAACATTGCGGCTTCTGAAACTAGGCCCTATAAGATCTAACAGCATCCTAGCCTGCTTAATGCCTCTTTTGTTTCTTCATGCTATATGACACCTTCTCCTCTCAGCATTGCTTAGACTTCTGTTTCAATCACAGATGTATGTGTAGATGCACAGATGTGCACCAAAAGAGTTGATAGACATTTACACTTGAAAAAAGTAAACATACATAAAAACAACACTTATTAAATAATAAATAGAGAAAAATTCATAACCTGAAGAATGAAAAGGTAATTACTGAAACAGCGATAAACAATAAAAAGTAATTACCTTTGAAATAAACTGAAATGGTAGTAATATGTTAATAATGACAATATTATTTTCATAGGCCTGCTATGTTTTCCTCCATTTATGCACATTATTCAGGCTGCTAGGAGAAAGAATCTTGAGACCCATAAAAGCAATTGCTAATTTAATATATTAGCAAATAAAGACCTAAATATTCTACATTTAAAAATGACTAAACTAATTGAACCTAAATAAAAAGTATAGAGACTAAAAAACATGTGCTCACACATGGATATACAGATGTACTTGCACATGGCCTCAGTGTCAAAAAAACGTGGATCTGTTCATTTCTTCATCTTTTTCTAATGTTCATGACTTTCTCCTCTACCCTCAGGCAATAATTCTCACAGTTTAAATGTGTGTGTGCGCGTGGGTGTGTGTATGTGGGTGTGTGTGTATATTTTAGGGTATGAGATGCAGTAGCTGTCTCTGTGTCAGTAAGGATGACAACAGAAGACCCTCTTTATCGCTGTTGGCTGTCCCCCTATCCTCATGCAGTTTATTCCTGTTCCGTCACGTTGCAGACCTCCTGCTGTTGTGATAAATAAAACTGAGAACAGTCAAGACTGGCACACTGAGCCCACAGAGGCACAGGTGGTAGGCAGGGTCTGCTGGGCAGCGATATGCAGAAGACGGCTTTCTTTGTTCATTTGGGCCATACCCCGCAAAGAGTTTATTTTTCCAACTTTCTCTTGAAACGGAAAAGTCACTGGCAGTAGATTGTAAAGAACCCGCCCCCCACCCCCCCCAACTCAGTGCAGAGCTCAACTGCTGAGGTGTTACATGGGCCGTGGCCCATGTCTTTGAGAGTACAGCTGAATGTGTGTTTCTTTTTCCCTGTTGGTTATAGAGATGTCCCAGCCAATCTGGGAGACACGGAGATAGAGTTAGATTTACTAGGTCACAGAGATGGAGCGAGACAGTTAGCGGTGTTTTGTAGGCCCTGAACCGCCCCACGGTAGTTTGAACATTGCAGCAGCCAACAACCATGCCTGCTTCAGATGGACGCATGGGCAAGCTGTTCCCAGATGGCACCGTTGCACAGTCAGGGAGATATTTACCGCACTGGGATCACTTGGAGAAAACTGCCCCAAACTAATTTGAGTAATCTGTTTTTTTGTTGTTGAGTTTAAATGGATGGGCTGGAAGGCTGCAGATAGGCTCATTTTGAAAAAAAGAAAACAGTTCAAAAGACAGTCTGACTGGACTTCATGTTGTTTCTATGGAAGTTGTGTTATTAGCACAGCATCTTATAAAGGAAATCTCCACGGTGTTGATTTTAATATTCCCCCTTAATACCTCTTTATTTGGCCACTAATCCAAGGCAATCTGGTCCCTCTCCTGTGAGACTAATTAATAACCTTTATTTGTTTTTCTCAATTAATTTGAGATTTTAGACTGTAATTGCAGCTTCTACTTCAGATCCCAAATCCAGCTAGCCGAGTCTATATGGTAATCGAAATGGAGTGGAAAAGGGAAGTGAAAAGAAATCTGCTTTTTCAGACAAGAATATTGCATGCTGTTTTGGACTTAATGTTGTGTGTGTATATGTATGCGTGTGTGTGTGTGTGTGTGTGTAGGTGGGGGGTATCTTGAGTATATTATGATTAAAACAGTGTGACCTTACAGAAAATGTCCTCATGACAAGTCAAGCCACTCAATCTAGACTGCCATGTGTGAATATTTTATACACACATGCACACACACACATCCCTTAGGTGTTCTGCACCCAGACTGGGTGAACAATATGGATATCTCTGTCAGTTATTTTTGCTCCATTCTTTTTATAGCTCTTTTTAATAAATCTTTCAACATTTCAAAAGCTCAGATAGGGGGAATTCTTCATCAGGGCTTCCAGACTATATAAATTACTGCAAATGACTATGTACAGTTCATTCCATCCATCTGTCTTGTGTATCTATTATAAAATAATTAGAGCTTCAACCAGGCCTGAAATTTTGTCCATAGCTTTCTGAAACCTGACCCAATGTAAACAACGTTATCAAATGACCTGGGATCAAGAAAATTGTCTGAAACTGACGCATGCATGCCAGTCATCACACTGACCAGGCCAGTAAAACCTGACAGGTTTCAGTTACCGAATAGCAACAATAGCAATTTTGTGATCAGTTAAAAGAAAAATAAACATGTAAAATAAAGATATAGCCAAATAAACATCTATCCAAATTTAACAAATTTGTTATTTCCATTTGCATCTATTTTTGCACATAAAGCACAAAGCTATTTGCACAAAGCTATTTGCAGTGTCACTTTGCACTTTGCCTTTTCCAATGTAAATATGCACCAGAAAAATGGTATTCTGCATAGCCGGTTCTACACGGGGGCCAATTGCTCCTGGCCACCCTTATGCCCCTGTGCACTGAATAGCCAAATATTTAAATATAAATGTATTATCGTGACATGTGCTGGTTTAAAAACGGAGCTTACGTGTGTTGTAGACAGACTTCTTAAAGTGCTACACAATATTGTACACCATAGTTTGCACACTGGTTACATGTGCCCCCCTAAAAACACCACACTGGCCCCCCCTCGGCCCCCCCGTAATTTTGGTCTAGAACCGCCACTGGTATCCTGTACATGTTGTTTACATTTGTTGATTTGTTATTTTATTATTTTGTCTCTCCCCAGTTCATTTGCATTCTAACTCCAATATATTCAGGGAGGCTACAGGGTTACATTTCTCTGCAGGTTGTACATGTACAACTGTGTATGTGGCAGATAATAACAATAAGCTTCTTGTATCTTAAATCTTAATTATTGTTTTAAACATCATCCCAAATGTTTTTAGCCCAGATAATCTTTCTCCTCTGTCCTTATCTCACAATGTACAATGAAAGAGGGTGTTTAATATATCATAGTATATTTTGCACTGAAGTGATTTAATATAAACACCCTGTTGGTTGCATGAATCTATCCTGAAACAATTCTCTTACCATTAATGGTAATTAAAGTAAAGAGGTAGAATAAAGTAGGGTGAAAAACTAAAGCAGGGGCGAGGCAGGATAAGGACGGATAAAATCTGTTGAAAGAAAGAGGCATGCTGTGAGAACCTGAATGTGAAATTTGAAGCCGACTGCAGCTCAGCACACATTGAAGATTGGATGTCCTGATGGGAGCAGTCAGGTCCTGTCGGTTCAGACAAGTGTGCTAAGCTTTAACCACAGCAAAAGGACAATTCCTGGACTAGGCAGAAAGCTTTCATCACACATACAGTATCTTCTGGTCATACTGTGCTGCCTCAGACTGCTTACATACGATGGCCCTCCTGTAGTATTTCTGCCTGTTATCACTATATGGATGAGTGAAAATCATACAGTAAAAATCAGGACCGATGAAAGATGTGTAAAAAAATTAGAGATCAGAATCAATGGAGTTTATTCATTTTCTGTAACCATTTAATTCTTACTAGGATTGCAGATACCTGGATCCTGTCCTGGAATCTACAGGCGCAAGGCAGGGAGCCTAGGCGGAGCACCATTCACTCACACCTGCAGTCATTTTAGAGTCCCCAATTTACTTGCATATCTTTGGATTTGGGAGAAATTTAACATGCTGGAGGAAACCCACACCACTACCAGGAGAACTCACAAGGACCTGGAGGTGTGAGGCAACATCCGTACCCACCCTGCCACTGTGGGGTCTCATTGAAGGTGTTATTGTTGTTATTTTAAGTAGGCCAGTTATTCTGCCTGTTATTCTGCCTGTTATTCTATTGTGGTTTCATGCATGATCATTTCCTGAGAGATCCCGTCAACAGAAAGTTAAAAGAATAACTAATAAGGAGCCCCCCTGCATGGCAGTGACCTTAAAATTCTTCCATATGATACTGTGCCCAAGTGAGAATCATAAACTGGCACGAGGGAGAAGGACACCAAAGCTAAACATGCACATAATGACTTTCAAAGTCCGTTTGAGTGGAGCGCTACTTCTTACTAAGGCAGCATGTAGCCTTAGGCCCTTTCTACTCCTGTCAACCTAGATAGGCTACTTGGAGTTAAGGATGCAGGGGGAGAAAAAGTGTGAGCCGAGGCTGTGTTGGGACAGATATATGGGTACGTCAATATAACAAGGTGTATGTCAGAGAGAGAATATTTTTTTGTGCTTTGTGGTTGTTGTGGTTTGTATTGAGTTGTGTTATAGGTGTGATTTGCTGAGATAGCCTACACTGTCGTTGTGTGACTGGGAGGGATATATTGCTGTAATTTTGCTTTTATAAAAAATCTCAACCAAAATTCAAATATAAGATCATTTCAACAGGCGCTGTCAGTTAATACCAGAATTGTCTATAGTTTTACCAAAATAAAACTGCAGTGAATAATGTACATGTAAATTTTCTTAATGGAGATCGAAATGACTGGTTTGGTATATGGGTGGTGATTTAGTCTAGGATCAATGTGACATTAATGAGAGGTTATAAATGTAGCAACGCTGGAAGGATACTAATTAGGGAATAAATAAGGAGACAAGAAAGATGAGGATTTTATACTGTGTGTGTTTAAAATTTGCATCATTTTTTGTCCACTTCCGAGACTTCAGAAAAGAATGTTTCCTAGCAGAATTACTGTTTAAATTAATTGGACTTGCTGCACCTATTCCAGAACACAGAGCATTAACGTTTTTAATATAGCACTGTATATATTTGTATATTGATGCTGTAATGATATGCTATGTTTCAATACTGGCAGTTGTACCTGTGAAATGTTTGTTAATTTCCACTAACAAGGTGAAAGCAGTTTTTGGAGGTTTGTGATAATTAAATTATAAGCATGCAAAAGTATTTTAAGCTCTTTTGTGTGCATTCTTTATAATGACCTCAATTCCATTTCAGCAACAGATTGTAGCCTAAGTGCAATCACAGACACTGCTTCAGCAGCTTTTGCGTTAGAGGCTGAAGTGGCTTCATTGTGTTCGGTGTGCTAGGTACTGATTTAGCCTCTAAGTGACAGAGTTCTGCCTGCATGTCAGACTGTGAGGCTTACACTGAGAATAACAGTGGTAGTGCTCCTCCAAAGCTGTTAATTAGAAATTAAGCCTTTATATAACTGGCATTTTAGTCCAGTAGAGTTTAGGTGTCACAAGACTTTTATAACTATAAAAGAATTTATTCTACTCCCAAGAAAAAAGAAAAGTGAGTAGGACTTACTGTCTCTTAAATTGTAATTGATTAAATGAGATACAAACTCCAAAGTACATGATAACCTTTTTGCATAACAGGAGGGAAAATTGTGTTATTTTGGACAGTTCAGTAAACAGTCTAGCACTAGATATTACGAAGTTGTAGAACATTTTTTTGGAGTAAAAATGTACGGACAAACTCATGCTTAATTTCACTCTGGACAGGAAAACAGAAAAAGGCAGTATATGGGGTAGCAGTTAATTATATTAGGTAAAAGTACAGTAAAAAGACAAGAACGTCATGTAGTATGTAGGAGTTCTTTTACTCTTAAGGTTTTTACTGGGAGTTTGTACCTTCCTGAGTAGAACAATTTGTCAAGTGTTTCGGTAATTATACAGTAAAATTTAGTGTGAGAATGTTTCTACTTACTGTAATTCTGTATAATTGCCGAATTAGAGGATATTGTACTATGTCATTGAATAACAAGAACCAATTCATTCTTGGTGTACCCTAATTAGATTATTTGGATATTAATTCCAGCTTTACCCAATTTATTTACAAAAGTTCACAGTTTATATCCAGAACCAGTTTCAAATTGCATTTCTATAGAGAAAATTGATGTCATGTTATCCCTCTCTACCTCTGAGGCCCCCAGTGAGTGGCAGCTTTTTATGGCAGCTCTGCGCATTGCTGAGCTTCTTCCTTCTATTCTTATTTTTATATAGTTTTAAAAATTTATTCCTAATGAATAAAATCTGACATTGTGCACAACACTTTCATCTTCAGTTCAGTTTGTATTTGCAAATTTCCCACCTGTGGGACAAATAAAGGTTGATCTTGTCGTTATGTAGTTCTTGGGAATATCTTATATTTATCTGGAGTATCTTATATTTAATTATTTCCATGTGGACAAATCCAGAACCCTTTACAAAACTTAATAGCTACCAGTATGTAAGAATTAAGGCTGCACACAGATGCTAGTGATTGGCCGGCACCAAACCAACATGAACAAAGCCATTTTTCTTATGCATTGAAAAGGTCTAGAAATGTGGCATCTCTAAAATGTAAGCTTGGGATCAGGATGCAGACACATCGTTCTGGGTTATTTACAGCCAAATCATGTCAGAGAATATGTGCTCCTACACTATTCTCTTCTTAAAAAACATAGCCAACTGAATGAGTGCAAAGCAATTACATTTGCTGCAGTGTAAAAACCAGTCCATACGATTAGGCATTCTGTTTTTCCTATTTGGTCATCATCCCTTTGGTCATTTATAACAGACTGAGTCCTTGAAACACTTGACTTGATTGATATTATTTTATTTTGGCAAAATAACATAGATGCAGAATGACATAGCGTAGATTGACCCATAGTGATGTCTGGAACTGTTACAATTTTCCAGGGGATGTAAATGGGGAGATTCTGATTAGTTATGTACACAATAGATGAAGAGAAAATTAGCTTTTGTAATGATGACGCTTTAATTTTAACAACATCATGGCATAGTTTCCAAACGCAGGTTAGGCATAGACCTAGACTAAAGGCAATTTCCTGTTGTGTTTCCCACTGTCACTACAGTTTAGTTTAAGACTATATTTCTGATGACAAAGAACCTATCCATTATATCTTGAGTGACGTCTACTATAGTGAATTATGAGAACATTGTGTAAAAGCAAATTCAAATTGTGTTCACTGGGAACATGTTTAATTCCATCTTTCATTATGCTTCTACTCATTTTTATTGCTCATGTTAACTAGCTCAGCCCTGCCCTTGACACCCAGTGGTCCCAAAGGTTTGAACCAGAGCAGGTGCAAATCCAGACACCATATTACCTTCTCTTAACAAGAACTAGACCCACTCAGGTGTGCATAACCATTGCCCTCAGGATTCTGAGTCCCCATAAAGGCTCATCGCTACAGCTTTGCCCGGAGGGATTTCTCCTTTGAAACGGCTCCCTAAGTTCTCCCCTCAGCTCCCTTTAATTTCCCGATCTCACTCATCCCAGATGAGCATAATTATTGACTGGTTGATTGTAGCTGAACCTCGCCTTGCTTGTTCTCTGCGTGCAGCTCAGAGATAAAGAATAAAGGATTGTTCTGTTAAGCTGTTCACAGCCCCCTTTCCACATGCTGTGGCAGCCCACCGACCCGTCAGCAATTTTGGATTACCTTAATGTGAAAATCTCCTCATCTGCTTTAATTACTACCTTACAGTGGGGTGTCTTCAATTATTGCTCTAATCATAGCAGAGTCCAGAGGGACTTGGACCCCTCTCCTTTGCTTTGGCTTTGAGAAATCCTGTCAGATTGAGGAGCACGGCTGGGTTAAATGTTATTAATATGGCTTGTGCATTCAGAACATTGTCTGGAGTTTGTGCTAAATATTGTGTGTGAGGTTTACAGGTTGTGTTTTGGTCAAGAGTCTGCTTTTTTATTGTAGAAGGATTTCAGACAATATCTGCCTCCTGGTGACCAGGTGGATAGTCAGTGTATAGAATAGCCTGTCATCTAAGTCTTTGGGCTGGTTCATGATTCCTCTGTCCTCTTTTACCTCAAAAGACCCCAGCAGAATTTTTTTTTTTCTGCAGTGAATTGGTTATTCTCATAATATGTCCAAAATATATATATATATTTTTAAACTGGTTATTGTGACTTTGAGTGATAGGTGAGGCTTGATTTGGCCAAGGATTCATTTGTTTGTTTCTTTTCCATGTATGATATTCTTGAAAGGTCAAAGCCATCAATATTATTCATGTCTTGCATTTTTTTTTCACTGTCCAGCTTTCATATCCATAAAGAACTATAGAAAAGGCAATTCTCTGGACAAATCGGATCTTTGTAGAAACATTACATATCAAACTCCTTCATCCTTATACTGCTGACTGCCAATATATGTTTTCTTGTTACTAACTGATCCAAACAGGCATAACAACAGGGTGTTTGTTACTAAACCGCATTGTTTTTCTTTCTTCTGTTCTTAATCAGCATGTAGCCTAGTGATATGTTAGGAGAATATAAATGTTAGCTGGTGTAAAGAGACAACTTCTGAAGCGGTGAGATTTTTTTTAATAGTAACATTTTCTTGAACATTTTTCAGAAAGAAGCAGAAGTAGAGCACATCTTTCTTTTCGTCTTGTTACCATTTCCTTCCTCATTCCCCACCATCTAATAAAATCACCACTTTTGCGGGCAGCCCTGATTGGAGGAAACACGCCCAGCCTCATCTCCGCAGTCCAGCTCCCCATGCCTGAGCAGAGCCTGAAATGAAACGGGTCCAGCCTGCGCCTTTGTTTAATTGGGGGTTTGGAAAGGCCCAGCCCTCGTTAGAATTGGCATGCGGGATCTGATCTGGTAACAAATTACACACATACAAAAGCAATGAATTTCAATCACCTTTCCTGTCTGTGCTACAGATTGGCTGTGCGTCAAACTGCCGCTACGCCCGTCCAAACATTTCACAAGATGGGAACTCTCAACAGAGGGACATCATTCATGAAGCCGTTATTAATCAATCATTAAATAAATAATGAAAGAACGGAGGGGTGTGGAAAAATGCAGTGTTTGCTCCAAAAAGTTAAGAGGTGAAGAATGAGGGGGAGAACGACAGAAAGGGAGTGCTTGGGGAGAAATCATGTACTGGTATATAATGGCTCAGTGCATGTTGGAGCTTCAGTGTATTTATAGCAGGCTGTGTTGTGGATGTTTGTATATTAATAGCCGTGTAGTTAGGCGCTGACACAATGTTTGCAGTAACTACTGATATGCTGATACGAGGTTGCATGACTGTGGTAGGTGAGAACACTTATGTACTTCACAGCATTGGGGGTAATTATTGCTGTGAAGGGTTTCATGTTTAATGTTTCCTACATTATCGGTATGATATATCTCTTTCACAGAGCTTTGTGCATGCGCATCAACACACAGATATTGCAGACTGCCACTGGACAAAGATGTCATGCATAGATTCCTGAGCCCATTGCTGATTTTCTGAGCCCTATTAGCTTTGATTAGCTTCACTGACTGCCGGACCTGCGATCGGGTATTGAGGGACTACGGCGTTAATGTGAGTTAAATTAAAGTGCTGGCTTGCGGCTGTCCTCAATCAGTGAGGTGGGTGAGAGATGACGGGTCACACACATGCGCGCACACACACACACACACACACACACACGCCACTGTCTTCGTCCTCTTGCTTTATCATTTTATGCATGTATGTCTCTGAGTGCTGTGTTCTCTTTTTCATAGACAACACCCCCACTGCCCCTGAAAGTAAATGATAATAGTTACATCACTGTGGGATTTCTACTTATTTTATTATTAGACACTGTGTAACATCAAACACCTCTTTCTCCATACATGATTCATGCAAACAAGAGCATTACTGGCTTCACATGTTATGTGGAAGACTACTGTGTGGCATTTTTTGGATAGTTTGTGTGAAAGAGAGTAAGTGAAATGAAGGGCAGCACATTTGGGGCAGTCAGTGACACAGAACAGTGGTTAAGTGCTTCTACTGCGGTGATGAATCTTTATACCATTCATAGTTGGTAAAAAAGGATGGCCTGGGCCTTTTTAATTCTTCTGACTTTTAGGAACGTGTTTCTATAATGAGAGTTCTGCAGGCTGCCCATTGTCACAGTGTGAGAATGCTGCCTGTCTGTTTATTTATTCATGTCCTGATGAGTGGATTTTGAGGCTTGTGCCACATTGTATTTTTCACACGGCTTCATGTCGACAAAGCTGTGTGAGAATGGAACGCCACAATGAAGCTCCTTCCCTCACGCAGCCTGACCTCCGAAGGGCCCGGTACAGCCGGGGCACGCTGCACTAAGGCAGGCTCTAAGCTTTTTAATACATATATTTTTTTCTGTTTGCAGCTTAGGCTGTAATGACTGACCTGCTCTGCACTGGGGGGGCCAAAGCCTGGAGGAAATCTGTCGCTCGGCTTTTAATGAGAGCAGATCAGATCAATCGCCTCCGCTTTTCTCTCTGTCAGCATGACAGCACGTCTCAATAGAGATTAGCCGCTTGGCAGTGTCTCCGGAGAAGACACTAGGACGTCTTGTTTACTTTGGCTGTCGTTTTTCGCAATGTCTGCAGCCCTCTCACCATTCCACTGTGTCTTCTTGCAGGCATATTGAATGCTTGCTCAAAATGGACCTGTCGATTGGCATCTGCTGTAAACATGGGCTTTTTCTCTTGTTTTTTGGTCGAAGTGAGGGATTGGTTCGTTCACTTGAAGGATTCAACTCGTGAAAGGCATCATGCCACACTTTCCTCACATCTCCTGAAAATAGCTGCATTCATGTGGTCAAAGTTCTCCTGACCATGTCTTGAACCTTGATCCTTTGTTCATTCAACATTCATCTTCTGCCCAGCTCATGCTCCCCTCATGCTTCTCATTTCCCCCTTCCTAGCATTTCTCTGCAGTGTGAGAGTAAACTCAAGTTAAGCACTACTTCAGTAGTCAATAGTTTAGACCATTGCAGGAGAAAATTTAGAATAAAGTTCCACTTGAGACGTCACCCAGTGTTGTATATACAATCTGTTAGTATAATTCTATTATTCTAACATTGTTCAAGGATTAGAGATAATATTACTATATTTTGTAGCCTATATATCAGAAATCGGGTCCTCTCTACTGTTTATTCATTTTAAGAGCGGAGAAGCTGAAGTGAACCTAAGCCTCCAGCCTTCTTCCCACATCCAGTTTAAGCTGTTTGGCTGATTTTTAAATACGCGGGCGCAGTGTAGGAATTATGAGGCCCTGCATGTCAGTGATATCCGAACTTTAATAGGCAGAGGTGGCATGAATCTCACGTTTCGTAACACATTTGCTCCAATGCCAGACTTCCGAATGCACAGATGCATTTTTCAGCTCTAAAATTTGCAAATTGCAAACATCCAGATAAACAAACATCCAGATCTGTACCATATCTCATTAAATTCAAATTAATTGATTTTGCTCTGTCTATCCCTTGTATCCCTTGGCTTGAATTTCGGCAGCCTGAATAAATTTGCAATTACAGCAGAGCCTATGTGAAGCCCCTCTGGAGTAATTCTGCTCTCTTTTTCTTCTAACAAGGATGATAAATCTCATTTCGGAGAAGAGCTCTTGCATGATGTTCCCTGGTTTTTAGGTGCTGCTGAGAGAATACATTGATGAGGCAAGGGTGTTCTCCTCTGCCGAGCTGGACTGTGGAGCATCTAAAGTAGGCCATTAAAGATGATATAGAGTAAATAGCATTCCACTAGTGAAGTATCAGAAATTGTCCTCTCTGTAGTCTGTATGTCTCATGGAAGTGTGTCCTTATAATTTCCTTGTTATTGAAATCAGAATACTGAGGACTGTTTAAGTGCCATTACCTTTGCTGACACCATGCGGCGAGCTCAGTCTCACGACTTTTTGTGTAGCTGTCATGATATACAATGTATTAAAAATACATGCTGTGATCGCGCTTTGGGGCTTTTTTCATGCTAGGACAATGCTTCACTACCCTGTATTTTAATGCACACTGCGTAATGCCACCAGTATCAGCAGAAACTGGTGACTGAGGGACAGTAGGAGGGAAATAATGAGTTGATTCCTTATCGTTTTTGCTTGCAAAGCAGTTGAAACAGGTTGAAATGCTGTGAGACAGGGAAAGTCAGTTAGCGCAGATAAAGGCAGACTTACACACTGCACATAAAAATACATAGGGAAGTGAAGCCTTGTCCTAGCATGAAAAAAAAGGCCCAAAGCGTGATCACAGCATGTATTTTTGGAGCCCAAGATTGGGTTGATACAGAAGATGAACTGTTATATGAATTGGGTAAGTGACACTACTGGTAAATCTCTGCTTGTGTGCTTAAAATACGATTGTTCCAACTAGTGCACTCACATGGCACCATGCTGATTTGTCAGTAGAACTAAATTTAGAGTAGATTAACAGACCATTCCAGCAACATATGCCTTTATAAAAAGAGTGAGAAAGCTTTTAAATCCCAAATGCCATCCTTCTGTTTTTCACTTCTTGTGTGTGTATTGTGGATTATAGTAAATCTACTATCGGTTGCTGGACTAGAAAAAGAAATGCATCTAGTTGTATAATGGGAAAATGAGGTCTGGTGTAGCATCTAACTTGGTACATATTTGCATCCCCGTCCTTACTGATCGAACAGAAAAAAAGTCACAAAAGTTCAAATCCATCAAATGAGAGAAGACTGCCAAACCTCACATTTGAACACAAACAATAATGACAAGCTTTAGAAGGGGTTTTATTCAGAATGTATTGTTCTGCACCAGACTGCACACACAATGCATTTCAGGTTATCAAATTAGAGTTGAGAGAGGCAAAGCTGTAGAGAGGCTGGATTAAGAGATAGAGAACGCAGCAGTACAGGGTTTTGTTGAAATTGAAGAACATAATATGAAATCACTGTTGAACGTGTCTGTCACCACAACTTCTGATGTTTATCTCATTAAATGCTTGCCTGCCTGGTACTGAGAATGTAATATTACATTTGTTGTGTAATATTTAAGCTTATTCCTCAAGCTTATGATCAAGCAATATGTGGTTTTACTGTCTTTGTGAATAATATCTCACTAACATGTAAAGTGTAAACTGAACATATGAGGTTTGTTTTCGCATATATATTTGTCTGAAGTTTATATGTATCTGCATTGTGTGTTTTACATTTTGCATTGTGTTGCTGTCAAAACAAAACTTGTGTGTCTAACAAAACTTGTGTGTCTAAAATGACATGTTTGTAGGAGAAGGATAAATCTTGTATACATTTCCAATGAGCACATGTTTTGTATGTCTTGTTTTTATTGTTTTCCATGAGGTTGACCTAAAACATTTGTATGGTATATGTAGTAAAAATAGTCATTGTTTTTTCCATTATTGACCTTTCTGTGTCCTTTGGGCGGAGCTAAACTGCTGCCTACTGAATAAGCAAATACATGTAAATGTTCTGATTTTCATAACACAATGATTTCCGAATGGGCTGTTGCAGCATAGTTTTCCTATGTGGCCCACTTTGACTGGTAGGTAAACTGTATTTTTGGAAAGGTTCACTGTGTCTACATTACTACATCAAACATTCTTTTAAAATAAAGAGTTAAATGAAGAGTTTTTTGTTATATGGAATGTATAATTTATAATCCATAGGTTTTCAAGTAATTTTGGATAACATCGGCTGGTTTAATAATCATGATTTTTTTATACGAAGTGAAGGTGAGATTATGTTTGCAAATTATGGATAAATACGATAAAAAAAAGATATGTACTGTCAATGATGATGTATCATTTATTTTAGTTGTTTTGTATGAACAAGCAGAGAGTCAGTTTTGGTTGTAAAGAGAATCATCATCCTTTTAACCCTCATCTTAAATACCTGCCTTTTTCAGATGAGCCCTGGAAACTGTAACCCACTTAACTCTACAAGAACACCCCACTTAATTCTTATACATTTTCAGTGCTTTTGTTCTGATACTGGCTTTGTAGAAGGTAAGAGCATAAGTGCATGTATGAGCACTTATCTGCCCTGTGTACGTGCTTGTGTGGCCGTGCAAGTGACAGTGCAGTGTGTGACTGTAGATTTCTGTATTTACCGGCACTGGTCTTTTTCCTCCCCCACTCTGCTCTTTAATTACCCTTGCCTATTGATCCCTCCCCAGCACATACTGCACTCTGGACACTGTCCCGCCCTGTCCTGCAGCAGGCCGCCTCCATTAATGAACCATCGCTCATCTGCCTGCGGCCCAAGGGAGAAGAGTGGGTCACTGGTACACAACACAGCAGTGGCTGTCAGCTCTTAGAAAAGCTCAAAGTTTTCTTTAATGTGTTTTAATTCCTTAATTAATGCAGTGCAAACAACTTTGCCAAGAAAAAAAAAGACTGCTTTTGATATCATCATTTTGTTTTGGCAGTGTGACATTATTTAGACTTTAGGGTATATACAAACACATTTACATTTTTATATTTATTAAGTATATAGGTATGTGTGTGTACTTTATATTTGTACAAACTCACACACATTTGTTCCTGGTATATGCACTCATTTTGTGTGTGTGTGTGCGTGCGTGCGTGCGTGCGTGCGTGCGCGCTGCACAGAGTGGCCATCACATGCTGATGGCTGGATATTTTTGGTTGGTGGGCTATTCTCAGCCCAGCAGTGACAGGATACATACACAAACATTCCATAATCATGTCAGTGTCACTGTTGGGCTGAGAGTAATCCACTCAAAATATACCTGCTGACTGGTGATCCTGCAGGGGTCCTGACCACTGATGAATAAGGTAAAGACGTTCAGCAAAAGATGCAGTGAAATAATCTGTAATTGTAAAATACACTTCTAGATTACCATGTGCAGATAAGTGGACAAACTAGTCAGAATAAAGATATTATTTAATTTAGAACATGAAAATCGTTTCTGTATTTGGGTGAAGCTGTATTGGGATGGGTTATGTCAGCATGCAATAAAAGAGCACCCAGGCTTCAGCCTGGAACTGCGTGGTTTTCACATTCACACTAGGAAAAGGAGTTCAGGGCTTTGAAAACATTAGTGGCATTAATTATTTTTTATGTTAACGCATTAACTTTAACAGCCCTAGGGAACAATGTTTGGCTGCAGTTAGGACTTATTAAGTGTCTGCGTGTAAATAAAACATGTAATTACTTTTATTTAATCCACAGGTATTGATGAAGTCAATATTTATCATCATCGTTATCATCGTCATCACCATCATTCTACTAATCTTCATTTCATAACCTTTATTTTATTTTGAATGCACCAGTTTTACACACCGTTTACCAATTGAACACACAGCCAGAAAAACCAACCAACTACTCAAGGCGATTGATTTGTATATCATGTTCAATTTTATTAAGTGCTGCACTTACGCCTGAAAGGGAAATACTTTAGATCTTTTACCGTTTTTTCTTTTTTGCCTGGGGTCACTGGTTATCTTAATAAGATCAGTTTCAGTGCTGTGGTATATTCTAAATACTTTTATATTAAAAACTATAAAATTGTCATTTTGGAAGAAAATTGTTTATTCAGGCTGAAACTGTCTTTTGAAGTACCTGCTAATTAATGGAAAGTGGGCCATCGACCAAGAGGCGGTCAATGGTGTCTCACCTTGATGGCAAATCATGTAATACATGGGGTGGAAGACTTGTAAAGCAAATGTAGCTAAAGTGAATGGGATACAAATGACTTTTCCAAAAGGCTACACCAAAAGTTTGCTGAGGTCATCTGTGTTTACATATCATCAATATTGGCTCAAATTGGTTTGAAGTTATTTTGTAAATTACAAATGAGTGTTCTTCATATTTTTCAGGCAGTAAAGTTATTTAAACAAGTTCAGTAGAACAGCAGTCCTTACAGCAGAAGGCAAGGCATTGTTGATATTTCAGCTCTGTCATTTGAAAACTGTTATAACTGTATGACTTCAATGAATATAATAGTACCGAATTTTGCCTCAACTTTCCACCTAGAACCAAAATTACCTTCTCTTTATTAAGAGTACATTGGCATAAAAACACATAACTAGATAAATTGCAGGTTCACTCGTCTCTAGGGTGACCAGATTTGGGATTGTGAAGAAACGTCCTTAGCGCGGACTTACTTTACCAGCTCGGCAAGTCTGGGGGGTGTTAGATGTTTAATGCTCATCTCGTTCGCATGCATCTCGGGCCAACGGCCGTTCTTGACTTTTGGGTTATGAGAGATGCCCATAATGTGACGAATCTTTAGGCAGCTCAAAATAGCAAAGGATTCTAAAATTCCAGCCGGATGTTGGACACAGGTCTCAAAAATAGGACGTCACCCTACTCTTCTCTCTGTCTGACTACAAGAAGTCAAACATTTTGCCGGTCGTTTCTCCTCAGCTGATCTTGTGGTGATTTTGGTGAATTTATATGAAGAAGAAAAAACAACTTTAAAATGCATTATAACGCACATTACTGACATTTGTGTCGAGTAAAATATTACCAATTTTTGTTCTGTAATGCCTTACATTACCGCATTACAGCAAAAAGCAATGCATTACAGTAATTAGTTACATTTGTAACACGTTACTCACAACACTGGTCACCAGGTAAGCTTGAGGTAACCTTGAGCAAGGTACAGTCCCTACTCACTGCTCCCAGGCACCCCTCATTGGTGACAGTACCCTGTTTTACTTGGTGAATGGGTTAAATGCAGAGAGAGAATTTCACATTGTTCACATTGTATGCTGTGCTGTGGTGTGTTCATGCATGACTAAAAGGGTTGATAAATTAAATAATTTAAATGAAATTACAAGTCAGGTAAGCTCAAAGCTGTCCAGTAAATTGAGTTCCGCAGGACTGAAGGTATCCTTAAAATTAATATGAATTCAGGTTCCCATCATCTCCATAGCCATATCATGATGCCAAGTCAGATAAGCAGGGAGAAATCTTGTCTAATTAGTGATGAATATCTTGATGGCAGATGTAATGTAATAATGAGAGCTGATACATCTGAGCAAGATGTTAAAATTATTGGAAATCACCCAGGTCAATGTCATTGCATGCTTTATGTAAAGATAAAGCAGTCCTGTCCTGTCTAGTTTTACTGAGCGTTACTAGTAGGGCTGGGAATATAACGTGTAGGTAGATTAATTAATCACAGGAAAAAACAACGCATTAATATTTTTAACGCAATTAACGCTTTACGTCATCTTCCCGTTCAAAGTTTCCAATAAACAGCAAGGCAGCCGAGTCCCAGATCACTGCTGTAAGAACAGCCAGACAGCGCTGTTCAGTTCACAGTGCGCGAGTAAGCGTGTGAGATTTGGAAGAAAACAATGCAAAAATGGCTAATAAAAAGTTGTCCCATAATGTCTTGTGAATGTTTTTTGCTGATTCTGACTGTTTTTTGCTGAGGGGAATATTTGCCTTTTGGAAAAGACACTCGCGCGTCTCGCGATTCAACTTTGGAGCCCAGCTGCCTGGCCATGCAAGGTGAAAGTGGTCATGAAGCTAAAACACATGTTTATTTCAACACTTTGTCCATCGGGAAAGTGTATGGAAGTGGTGAATGTGGTCGTAGTGTTTGTAGGAGAGCTGTTGGTTGAGCTAGAGGCAGCAGGAGAGGGGGAAATTGGGCTGGATGTAGCCGCATTAGCTTTCTCCATCCAGACCTCCAGAGGGGCAGGGTCTCAGTGCTGTGGCCAGAGTGTGTGAGAAAGAGCTGGGAGACATAATGTATTAAAATGTACAACTGTCATATAGTGTAACCTAATTCATAGATTTGGTTCAATCAGTGACAAAAATGTCATGACCATTGTAGCCTCAGTTATAGGCTTGTATTCAATAATAAATGTAAAAAAAAACCCCTGCTTATTTAAAGTCTGTATGTATGTGCGATTAAGTGTGGAAAATTAGATTAATTAATCACCACACCATGTAATTAATTAGATCAAAAATTTTAATCGCTTGACAGCACTAGTTACTAGTTTTACTAAAAGTTACTGAGTGTTTGTTGGGCAAGCCTCAGTGGTGCTACACCAATCATGCTGTTTAACCAAATCTCAACAAAGAACATACGATGCAAAACCTTTTCAATGATCAGATCATTAACCAAAAAGGATTTTCAGCCAATGCTCTGACATTATAAATAGCTAATTTTAGCTATAGGGATTCTGGAACAGGAAAGGAGACTGGCTGCGCCTGAATATTGACAGATTTGAGATTACTGAGACAGGTGCAAGTGGTTATTGCTGTTTAAATGTTCATCAGTTTGACTGAGCTTCGGCATGGCAGCTTTAACTAACTCTTTGATTGATGCATGTGGTGGAGAGGGAAAGGGGACGTGTTGTGTCCTAATTGGGACAGAGCTGCTGGTCAGATGTGGGGAGAGAGAGAAGCAGGCCGTTTGCCTGTGTGCACTGTTCTTTGTGCTAATCTGTACATTTGTGTATGGAATCCCCAGAGCGTGAGGTCAGTTGGCAGAGAGTCTGGATCTTGCCATGTCTGGATGAAACTCATGCGGTTTTAAAAAGTCTTTAAAGTTCCAAAAGATATTGAAATTGTCAATACACTTTATCCCATGAGTGAGTCATGCCAATGTCAGCCGTGTATTCAGGCCAAGGAAGCTTTTTTAAGATTTGATTTGGATTGGGGACTCAGATGAAAAGATGTTATGATTGACAGTTGCTCTGTTTTTCCAGTAGCAGGGAAAAGTCTTTTTAGGATCTCAGTGCCAGTTTTCCTTTGCAGAATGTCAACAGTGTGGATGATAATCCTCATATTGCTTAGATGTGTTGGGTGGAAGACTGCCAACAGCCCATTTAGCCCCCTAACAAACATGTCAGTCAAATTGGGGGCCAAGCATTTTTACATGCTTGGTCCCAAAATCAGAATAGTTTGGCTTACCAGATGTGGTAAGAATGTCAACAATGTTACCAATGCTTCTTCTCACTCTTGGCCTTGTTCTGTTTTGGGGCTTTTTCTTCTGTTTTGGTATTAACGCTAGTGTGATTAGCTTCCATGAGTTCAGTGTAGTTAGCATTATCATCCCGGTATTAGCATAAGAGTTCAGATGGCAGAGTGAGCTTTGAAGCTCTTTTATTTTATTTCTTACTGCATTTTCTCCTCTGTGGTGGATGACGTGAGACAAAGTCTTGGCCGGAATCGATACTTTCAGCCTAGCATTAGTGCTGTGACAGTAAGTAGAGTCTTTAGTGAAATCTGGTTTGGGAAACTCTGCAGCTTATCCAGTAGAGTTAGGACATGTTCAAATAAATGTGACAGGATGCTTTATATGGGATGTAATCCAGTGTATAAAAATCGGCCTGTCTGTCACCGTTAGACAGCTCGGCACCTTGTACAGTCGGTGTATTGCTCACTCAAGTTTTTGATGCAGTTTTGCAATCTTCCTTTCAAATTGCAATATCTTTTCAAACAGTCACTATTATTCCATGCAGCTCACCAATTTTGCTGGGTCTGGAAACATATCTTCTACATTGTCTTTTGCTGGTCGAAATGCTGGGCTGCTTTAAAGCACTCCTAAGCCACAGGCTGCTAAATTAAAGGTATGCTAGAATTTAGGCTGTAACACCACCCCATGGTTTGTTGTGTTAAGATAGTAATTAAACAGCAATGTTAGGAGAGTGGAGACGGGAGCTGATGAACACTCAAAACAAAAGTGAGACGTTAAATATTAAACAGTAGAAACAGATATTAAACTTTAAAATGTTACAGACAATATACAGTGTAAATGACTTGCTGAAGAGCAAACAGAGACCAAATACTAATATATTAAGACAGTTAAAAGGGTTTTTAAATGACAGTGCAGGTATATGAGAAAAATGTTTCCTTCTGAAAACATCTCAGCTATACAGTGTGGAGTCGCTGATGGCACTACATGCCTTTGTGAGTGATGACTCACTCATGCACAGATTTCACCACTCTCTTTATTGTCTTGTATGTTGCATTCACTGTACCAGACCTTGATATTAGTTTCCAGTGCTCTGTAGGAGGTAAAAAGGCTCTAAAAGTCATGTCAGCTGAATGAATCTCCTTAAAAAGATTATTCATACCAAAACAGGTTTTCAAGGAGAATCTTGAACAGACAGTCAGGGAATACAATTGGCATGTAATGGTGTACAGGTTGATGGGCTCACTGGACAGGCTCAGGTCAACTTTTTGGATTTTTTTCCCGAGTGCAACTTTTGCGCAGCATGCAGGTCATTAACCCACATTTTTACATATTAGGTCTTATGATGGGTTTGGTGGATTCAAGTTATAAACAGCCCTGACCTGCACAAACTAGAATTAAGTTTATTATTTCTGTTTCACATGATTGCTAACACACATGAAATTGTCCTTGACTCAGAACTAGTTTCAGTGACATTGCTTATGAGGCATGTCTGTCACCAAAGATATATTTGTTTTGTATGTTTGTGGAATTAATATATAGTTTCTTTAATTAAATTTAGCTTCGTTTTTTTTAGTCAATGTTTTTATTTGAAAGGGAAAGCACAGTTATGACTGGTCTGCTGAAATGCAGCAGTTGGTGTAAAATTCCCTTCAGCAAGGTGGACAACCCATTCTTAACACTGCCTGTGAGAGCAATTGCTGAGAAAGGATTTCATGAAGCAAGACGCCGGCTCATAGGCAGTTACTCGATCTTCTTCACCATGTAATGTCTAAAATGGCACAATAGGCTCTTTTTTCCTTCTCACCTTACCACATTTTCATCATGCCCAGGGATAAGGCATAATGAAGACTCTTTCAGACTCGTGCTTACTGTCTGTGCTACTGTATTCAACATTTATATGATAGACCTGAACACTTTTTTAGAAGCACCACCCTGTTCTGTCTTTGAACTCATGAATTCATCATGTCTCATCACTGACGGAAATTTAAGCAAGGGAGTGAGCAGGAGGAAGGGAAGGCAAAATGAAAGGATGGGAGAAACCTAGCCCATTTTTAATGAGGTACTCTGATCACCAAGAGTTTTCAACCACTTTGAAGCGGTGTGAGGGGTGGGCAAGCCCAGCCAACCCAAAAGCCCTCAAAAACTCTGTGCATGTGACATGACTGACACAGGTACGAGTCATCTCTATCTCTTCCTCTTAATTTTTTATCCATCATTCTCATATGGTTCAGTCTAGTTCTCTCCCTGTGGTTACTGGCCCCAGTTGAAGAATTTCTCTTTCTTCTTGGAAAAAGAGAGGAGGCACCTAGGGAGAAATAAGGGAGCATTTATGAGGAGTGATCTGTACCCAGGCCGTCCATCCTGTGGGACCGGTGTGGAGATGAAGGGATGAATAATGAATATATCTGAAGAGTAGAGAGACGAAGGAAAGAGGGTAAAAATGATGAAGAGCTCTCCAAGACAGAATAAAATTGGATCCAAACTCCATCCAATAAGCTCTCGCAGTAAGTTGAGGTAAAATGCTCCTTCTCTAAGAAATTTGCAGAATTTTGCTAAAGGGTGCTGCTTCTCCACCTAAAAACACCAACCAACCAACCAACCAACAAAAATAACCGGAGCATTAAAGCTCGGGTTGAAAACAGCCTGATGAAAATAACACCCTGTTAGGCTATCGTTAACATAAAGTCTTTAAAATAAGCCTTAGGAATCATTTCTTTTTTTAAGAGAAACAATAAATGCACCATTTAAGGTTGGGCAGCATGATGGTATGCTATGACATTGCACTGTGTTGTAGCTGATCATTTGCATCTCTAAACATGCTTAAATATCTGCAAAGACATGTTCATTAAATGCATGTAAACAACAACCTGTGTATAGTGTGCATAAACAGCATTAACTGAATGTCAACACATGCCGTTATCTCAATTGATTTATTCAGTTTTCAAACAATGCAGATTAAATCACAAATAAATGACCACAGATGTAGCTTAACTTATCTGTTGGTGCACTTGGTCCCTTCCAACATGTATAAAACTTTCAAGATAATGTACCCATAAAACTTTCATCATGTTTTTGCTTTAGTACCTGTTCTTTGCACCAATGTAATGCTGGATTTTGCATCATGACTAAAGCCGTCTCCACCACAAAATGTCGAGCATCATTAACAGAATAGTGTGATCACTGCTTTGTTCAGGTGGGGGTGCTTTGTCTGTTAGTGTCCTTCCTCATAAAAGTCGGATCTTGTTGTTCTGCCACACTTGTTCAGCAACAGTTTTCTTCAGCTAATTGGCAGCACTGTGGAAAAAACCAAAGAAGTGCTTTTAACCAGGACATGCATATGATTAATGTGCCCACACATGCAATCCATTGCTCCCACCCACTCCCGTATGCTACATTACCAGGAGTCCTGGCAAAGCCTCATGCAGAGAGGAATGTGTGGCGCCCTTTCTGTTGGAATGAATGTAATGTCTTTAAACAGTCATACATGGGTCAAAATGAAGTCTAGCACTATATGTGAAATTAATCATAATCAAATTATGAATTTTCACATTACGTTTTGTTATATCATAAGCGAAATGACTTCTAGTTAGACACATCAGCTTTGTTTTTACTTGTGTGCATACTTTCACATTTATCATCTCTTATACTCTCTCTCTCTCTCTCTCTCTTTCTCACTCTCTCTTCCTCTTTCTGTCTTTGCTGAGAGTGATCTAGGTCTCGGGGGGCAGCTTGCAGCATGGTCCACTCAGATGGATGTTGTTTTAATTATGCTTCTCTGTCTGGACACTGAAGAGTGATTGGCTGCCAACATCCCCAACACCATGGTATGCCCAGCAGTGACAGAATTACATTCATTAAAACACACTCTAATCAAATGCAAAGACAATAATCACAAACTAATTGAAATTATTGGATTGCAAGAAGCAGTGGCAGGCAGTCAATGTAAGTCTGCTGTCAGGGCAGTTGTGCAGTTCTACGTCTACTTTCAGAATAGCAGCTTTGGGAAATAATCAGCTTTTAGTGTAATTGGCAATCGCATGCTTCCTCAATCTCAGGGGACCTTCAGTGTCAAGTACAGTATGTATGCTGTTTCCAGGTAAAGGAATCAGATTCCAGCGAATTTCTGCTCGGTAGTCATTACAGACATCCGGCAAGTGCTTCAAAAATGTAAGAAAATTAATGTTTTTGCGAAACTTCGTATTAATTTTAACTTCAAACCGGGTGTATAAGAAGTCTCTGTATTTTTTTGTCCTGCACTTTGGCCTGTAAAAGAAAAACAGCGGAAATAGACTCTCAAATTATAAATGGAATGGAAGCATGGGAGGTAAGCAGATAATTGTTTAGGGAGTTTGCGTGTTTCCTGTATTTGTGTGTTGTTGACAGCACTCTACGCATTTCACAGGTGCTGGATGTGTTGGAGAGAAAAGTAGCTCACTAACAATCTGCAAATCAACTCACCCAAAACTGTTGGACAGATGGAACTAATAATCACATTGTGAATCATGCTCTATTTCCAATGGCCTATTATTAGTTACTTTATGTGCAGTTTAACCGTACTGTCTATTATTCATTCATATCTTCTTTTTCTTAGTAATGAGTCTAAATATAGCCTCCCGGTGTTCTGTATTTTAAGGATTACTTAGAGGACTGCTTGAAATCAATAAATGTATGTTTCTGAACAGATTTTAATAGATATTATTACAAATGTACCTTAATTGATATTACTGAATACGCATATGCATAATGTCCAGAGATAAAAATAAAATCTCTTTTAATCTCTAACTAGTACCTCTGTAATTTGCATTCTTTGATGGCAATATTGGACTGAATAGAATCACATTTACTGCAGGGTTCCTGACTGGCAGGGCTGTTTCCAAGTGTCCCAGCCCCACCCCTCCCACCGGGAGCCATCATGCAGTCCCCTAACAACACCCAGCCTACACAGTCATTAGAAAGTCTTAATGATAACACAGCACCAGTCTCTGATTGACTCAGGAGGGGTCTCCAGGTGCCTGCTCTATACCTGATAGAAGTAGTAAAGACATTTGTGCGTGTGTATGTGTGTGTGTATGTATAGCCGTGGACTTTCTGACTGCATTGTCAGGGGTGTGCTTTAATTGAGAACTACAGCAATAAAGGTAAACCTGACTAAAGGGGTTTGGGGAAGGGGGGCTTTGGGTAGGGGGGGAAGACTGTGGGTTTCTGTTTTAATTGAGATGTAAAGAAGCAGTTTCCAAGGACACCTCACAAGCACAGGGCTAGTATGCAGTTTTTGATGTGGCATATGAAAATGCACATTTAGATATTGTATTTTATGAATTTATTAACATTAGAGAGAAATAGCATGCTGATTAGGAAAAAAGCACTATTATAATAAATGATAGATGTAACTGTAAGTTGTGAGTGGCGAGGTATTTCGGCTGACGTGCAACAGCACAAACAGAAAGCCAAGCTGTTGCTGAGTATGGTGGCTGAGTAAGATTTACATGAGCATGTTTGCCTAGTGCATGTCGTTGAGTCTAAGAGCCGTGACCAATCTTAGTATCTGCACTCTTCATTTGTTTTTAAAAGTCATATGAATGGTATGTGTGCACAGAGATTTGCTTATGGAATACACTTTTTCCATTTTTTGAGGGGTCATTCATCATTTGCTTTGGTGAGGCTTCCTGCGGGGGCAATATTTTCTTTTTGTCCATTTGAATATTGTTCAGGGGGTTTTACGCAACTGCAATGCAAATGTTCAAAGCTTCTCGTTTTCAAGTGAGCTCTGTACTCATAAAGCACTACACAAGATCTCCAATTACATGGAACAACTGACATTACATTTTTAAACAAAAGTGAGGACAAACTCTATACGCCAAAAATTCAGCACTGTAAATCTTTCCTCTCTAAGGATGTTGTAGCTCAGTAAATACAGGTAGGAGGAGCAAAGTGGCAGTTTGTAGATGCAACAGGTCTTAACTTGAGCAATGATCACGCCGATGAGCTGCTGTACTGCATGCTAAGTGATCACTCTGAAGAATTTCCTTGAGTTTTCTGGACCTGGGGGTAATAGTGTCCTTATCTAATCTCAAGAAGTGCTGCTAACCAGTGTAAACAGGCACAGTGTCTGTGCTGCATGCTAAACTTGCTGGAGAACTTTGGTGCGTGAATAAGGTTATTAGATTAATAAGTACCATCTGGAGACACTTGGCAGCTTCCATGAGCGAGTACTGCAATACAGCTGCCAGCACAGTAACCCCGCGCTGGGTGTGTGACGTTAAAAACAGACATGACATTGGGGTATAGCTGAGGACGTCAAACAAGGAGATTTGTGTTTTAACTGTCTCTTTCTTTTAAAGTCTACAAGACATACTCACACTCAATCCATTTCCCTTAACCTTTATTTGAGTCTCTCTAATTCAGCACTTTGTAGTTGCATTGATCTGACAAAGATGTCAATAGCTTTCAAATACTGCAACCTATTTGAAGAGGAGCTGTGAAGCATGAAGAGAAAAGCACCTCTAAAGATTTGCTCCCTACTCTCTTCCCTTGTTTCGATACTGGTTTTCTTCTTTTCATTCACAGCCTATTGGGTGTGAGTGTGGACCAGCGTCACACACACTGTTTTAATTGCAAGGTGTTCCACTGAGAGCTTGTGTCTTCTGCATGACCTGCTCTGGGTTGTGACCCGAGGAACCCTCTTGTGTTCGTAAAGTTCCTTTGACACCTTTCCCCATCAGGCCTGACGTTCTCACCCTATTGCTCCAGTTCCAGTGCACCAGGAAGGTGTTGGTGCTTTGAAAATTACATTGTACTCAGCTGGGTCTCTGGACCACCACTTCTCCCCTGGAGGAGGCCCGGGTGGCCTGACCTGCTACACTGTGAAGCATGAAGGAGTTCTGGGGCCTTTTGGGGTGGAGAGAATTGAGACTGCAACAGCGATTGGGAGCACTGAAGGTCTGGTGCTAGCACTTGTTTGGCCGACCCTGCTTCAGACTGGCTGAGCCTAGGGATGGAGACCTTTCTAGAGGTCACTTTGGCCTGCCTTTGTCAAAGACTTGCAGTGACAGAAAAAAAGCTTGCAAGGGGTAAGGTCACAGGGAGAGGAGAGAGAGGAAATAAAAAGGCAACTTTGGGAGTGGAGGTGCAGGGAGCAGCATATGGTGTTTGAGTGCTCTCATTACACTTGCTTTGCTCTGGCTCTCTCCAGCCCTCATAAGCACCCTTGAATGTACCAACAGTCCTCTTTGCAACAAAAAAGGACCTCCTTTTATAGGGCAGCCTGAATGTGAGCACTTACCCTTTGAAACAGCTTTGTGTCGGCTGCCTCTGAAACAAAAGTGATAACCAGCTCGCGTACTTAAGCCAGTCACAGAAAAACATCAGAAACAATGTGACACAAGCTCTTGAGCCATGGCCGCTTGCAATGCTAATTCCAAGCATCATTTTTCCCTGTGATGCGGCCGAGCACTCAGCAGGCAGTGTTTATCTCCATGTGCCAGAGCTGTAGACGTAAGATGGACACGAGAAGCAGTGGGGAGTGGGGATGGGGGCATGGGGAGGGGGGATAGTGTCCTGGATATTTTCGTGTTGGCCTTCACTCTGAGACCCCCTAAGATGGGAGCTGATAATTGGTAGAATTCCCAGCAGGCAGTGGTGACTGTTTTAATCTAGTATGTGTGTGTAATCCTGGCGCCCTGTCTGGCACTGATAGGTCCTTACCACACCTGCAGCACCCCCCAGAGCCCCTGTAACACACACACACACGCACACACAGCATCAAATGTTGCTGGGAAACACGTTGGGTGAGCGAATTATTGAGAGAAAATCATAGAATGTGTATTAGAAAAAGTATGTTTCCAGTACAGATTGAGTTTGGATGAAAGGACACTCTTTGCAAGCGTCTTACATGACACAATATTTGAACATTATTAAAACAATAAAAAAGGTTCCTCACAAATGTTTCACAAATATCATTTACAAATGGGATTCCTAAAAGCATATTCTACTGAGTTTCTTTTGGCATCATTCAGGAGAGCCCTTGATTGGCACTGTTATTTTAGTGTATATTTTTATTTCTCAGTAAATATGACTGAAGAGGAACTGCAGACTTAACCAACTGTGGTGGTGGCGGAGGGGGGGGGTGGGTTGTACAGCAGTGCCTCAGGAGATAGATGATGACCTATATTGACTTCATCTCGCAGCAGGCCCACCTTCAGCTTTTCCTCCAGGCTGGCCCTCGGAGGCAGGATTATTGCTGGCTTTAGCTTTTTGGTGGGCATAAAATCAGCGGAGGACCAGACGTAGATTTGTAAATGAACTTGTTTTGATTTATTCCTCTCCAGCTGTGCTACGAATCACCCACTGAGTTATTTATTTTCACTTAGGGCGTACTTCACGTAAATGCCCTACCTCACTCTTCTAAATGCCTACTAAATGCTCTGCAAATTCAGGCTCTTTCTTTTCTCTTCTCATTGCAGGCAATTACTCAAGTCCTGCACCTTGACAGTAGCTGCCCAAAATCCCTCCTGTTTTGAAAGCACTCTCCTAACTTTCCTTCCATCTCTTCTTCTGCCTGGCACAGGATGAGACATTCCTCAGGTATGCCGTTTCACCGCTAACCCCGGCGACCTCTTTGCTGCACTGTCATTGCCACAGTCAGTGCTGTCATTGCATACGATTAGGCTGTCGCTGCCATAGCAGGGGCAGTGGTGTGCAGAAACCATTCCTGGATGTGTCTTTCTAATGAGCGATAGCTGCACTTTGGCAGGCTTTACTGGCAATACATGTCAGATGAATGGAGATCTTGACTCGCTGCCTAAAGCAGCTTCTGCCAACAAGCTGCCAATAGGTAACTTGCATTATGAAATTAAAAATACACTGCACTTACCGTTGCTACTATTTTAATCCAGGGTGCACAACAGGTATAAAGGAGTCTCCATGTTAGAAGCCACAGTTACATGTATTTTGTTGAGTATAATGTATGCAACCTCTTTACAGCTTGGCCTTTCTTGTCTTTTTACATCATGCTATAAAAAGAGTCCTGCGAGAGCTGACTTTGCAACAACAACAGTGGATATTAACAGCGCAGCTCAGGTGTGGGAAGCAGCTAAACTCAGACTAGGCATCATCTACACATGTGCATGTGTAACTGATAAAACAATCTCTGTTATGAAGAAAAGAGACCCTAACCTCACACTGTAAATAACTTATGTACAGCAAAATTTACAGGACAGAAATCTACTGTGTCCCTTAAATGCAGCAAATACTTGTAAAAATGGCTCCTTCTGTGCGATAAAAGACAACTTCTAGTCAAAGAAGTTCAAATGTGGGGTGTTGCGGTCATTATCATAAAAGTGACCAGTACTTCATACAGTCTTGAGCAGGGTGGCTATGAATGTTACTTTTTAAAAATTCAGTTATGTATTCAAGTTTTATTTTCCAGAACGTATTTATTTTACACAAGTTTTTTTATATGTTAGTCCAACCTGAAAGTTACATTTAACTTCATGGTTTGTTATTTCCACTATGATAGCTTTTGGGTGTCAATTCTTTACTAGTTCTATCCATAATGTAAAAATTTAGTTAATCACTGTAATCTTTGTATCTTTATTGATTGGTATAAATGCAGACACATTTACAGCTTAATTTTGAAAAGCATGTTACTGTAAATCTGTTCTACAATATTTTACAGTATTAAATAATGTTTTTTAGGGGGTGTCAAATGATTAAATTCACTTTCTGGCAGGGGCGCATCAAGCTTTCCAAAAGTGGGGGTGTTCTGAGATGGGGCTGCCAAGTTATAAGTACATTGTAATCAATTTAATACAATATAATCTGATAAAAGTGGGGGGATGGGATCACATTTTAACAAAAGTGGGGGTGTTGAATCCCCCCAATCCCCCCCGTGTGCTACGCCCCTGCTTTCTGGTGTCTTATTCCTTTTAATTGTGGAAGGCAAAATTAGCACAAGAGTGTGCTGTCATATGTATGGCCTGCAGTTCACTGTTACATTTATGTCATTATTTAACAACGTCCCTAAACAGGTCTAACTACATTCAGAAGCAGCTTTGTAAGCTTTACATGTTATTCATGTCAATATTCCTTAAGTACTGAAAGGGCTGTTGTGTTGGCTCTTATACTTTCCACTTGGTACCGATTTGAACGTTCTTTCAGGAAGTGAAAAGTAAAGTCTCAATACAGTTTCAGTGAAGTAATGAATAATAAATAATGGACTACTCTAAGTAATGACCCCAACACTCATTATATACTATATATATGTGCTGTGGTGTTTACCCCGCATTACCATCACTGTGAGGAGAATTCCAGTGTTTAGCTTGTCTTTTGAGTTTTAGTCATTAGGATAAAGCAATGCCATGACGTCGGAGCTTGTGACAAGTAAATCTGAGAAATTCGTCCAAACTACGGGTTAGAAATCAATCTCATTCTGTAGTCGTTGAGCACTTTAGACCCGCAATGATAGTACAGCTTAACTGCTTCAATAAATCAATATGCATTTCCCAGCATGCTGTAGGGCTCTTAACCTATTAAGAGGAGTATTGGTAATTAGGGAAAAAACTCACATGACTTATCTGAAGTGGGATGAATTGGTATCTCTAGACAGAAGGTCATACGGTGTGACCTAACTCAGGAGGTGACATGAGAAAGACTGTCAGTATCTTTTGTGGGATCAACTTGAAGCTCATGATGTGGCATGGTACTGTGCTAATCAGAAATGACAGCATTTTTGTAACATATGGAACTACATCAAGGTGTGCAAGACACCTCCAAATGTGTATGAACACACTCACACACAGAGTCCCTGTTCAGCACTCTGCACTGATCCCTGCTATTTCTCTGTAATTACACCGTAGCTCGCACACACACCTTCCTCAAGCATATTGATTGCCTCCTTCAAGCTCAAAGGTCTTCTTCTGCCTGTCAACCCCCCAAGTCACAAAGTGTATGACACATGCATGGCACACACTTAAAGCTCATTCATACCCCATCACAATGACCAAGACTGACATTTTGCTCAAGTGTCAATTAAGGTCTATGCTTTTAGGATTCTAGCATGCTGCTGCTACTATGTGATAATTGTGCATTAATGCTACATGCAAACATACTAGGGTGCGAAACATTCCACCTAGAAGGTGGATGTATTTGATATTTTTACAACATATTATTGCAATTTGGTGTCCATAATAGGTTTGTAAGAAAACAAAATAGGCTACTCAAATGTAAAGTTAATAATCGTCGCAGTGTTTTATTTTAGCATGCCTTATCCTTGAACTGACATCCTTCTGTCTTCAGTGCTCTTAACTGACTCCATCTGCAGTACAGGTCTGTTGCAGAGTGGTGCTGCATTCATCTTCCTTCTGTAATTTCTTCCTTCTGCAATTTCAAGGTACTGTAGCTCCACTACAAAATGAACAAAACAGAATAATGTTCTAATGCCGACCATTTTACATTTACATTTAAAATCAAACAAAGTAATTGGCTCAAATTAACTTCTCATACCACGACAGTGAGTGCTTTGCAAAATAAGACGAAACAGTTCCTGGATTACTGCAACATATTTTACGCATTGATAGGTATGTATAGGACAGAAGACCCGTGCCCAGACTTGAAATTACAAGTTACATTCAAATTTACGCTAAGCTTCTCACACTCTTCTGTGACTTTGTGACTTTCAGCACCGTGCTCAGCCACTGAGCCAATCCCTTTCCCAAGCACAGTCAATAAGCGACTAGGTGGCTGTAAAACACAGTAGATTTACAGAGTCTCTCACTGCGGCTAAATGAAAATATCCTCCCTGTTAAAGTCACTAAAATGGCAGCAAGTGGGAGAGATGGTGGGAGAAACGGATGATAAGAGAAGAATTGAGATCAGCAGACTTTACAATCCATTTCACCAAGTGTCATTTAATTGGTCGTTGGTTTGTGCGTGTGGGTGGTTGCTGCTTTCAGAGTGTTTCATGTCTCACAAGAATAGCCTTAAGCCTTTACAATACAGCATTGTTATACATGATTCAAAATAACGATAAGAAAAATGGTCATTTGAAGCGATGCTGTAAAAATATTCAGGGTGGAAATAGCCTTGTGGTTTGAACCCCACTTTCTACCATTTTCCACCTCAGTTGCTCCAGGTGGACTGTCCCTGTAACTAATGATTGTAAGTCGCTCTGAATAAGAGCATCAGCCAAATTGATCCTTTCCAAAGTTTAGAGATCTTCCACATAATGAAAGGGTTAAAAAATCCAATTGAGCCCCTAGAATCTTATGTCCAAGTCGCAAGCCATTTAGTGACCTTTCTTTTTAAGTATAAGCCCAAACCCTAAGATATATCAGTTTCATTTGACCTTCGTCTTACAGCTTGACAGAGGTGACTCCAGAACCCATTAAACACAGATCTATGAGCTCCATATGCTTTATAATTCTTAAATCATTTGCATAGTCACGTGACTCCTGATCCTCAGTCCTACCGATATGCAAATCCATGCTTTTCATTAGCATACTGCTCCCATTTACTGACAGGGCATCAACAAAGAGCAGGGTGGCTTCCGTGTGAATAATCACATCCCCTTTCCCACACAAAGGTGGAAGACAAATAGGTAAACATGTCCGCACATACACACAAACACTCAGGTGATAATCAACCACATCATTATGCATTTAGTAAAAGTAAATATGAATTCAATTGCACAGCATTATTTATTTAGCATGACTCATTAACACTAAAGTGACATGCTTCTGCTTCCTTGGCTTGCCATGCGTTATAAGGATACTGTTATCTAAATGCTGGTGACGGAAAAGCAATAATTAGCGAAGTCACACTTCGTCATTCATGCAGCACCGTTTGTTAGATGTCACACATTTCTAGGGTGTGCTTTATGTCTGTCACTGATATGACTTGAGCTTAATCAGTAAGGCATGTGAGGATCGTCCGCGTGCTTTACTCACGACATCTACAAACACACATCTGAGGTACTTCGGGCATAGCTGTTCTCATTTACATAAAAATGCAATCACATTTAATAAACAGTTGGCACAGCACAACTGAGCTCTGCATTCTCTGTGAGACATTATGCTATTACACACGTCAAATCTTGGTATGCCTTCAGACTAACATGCAGCATAATGAACAGACAAAGAAAATGTTTTTAACACATGTTCTTGTTACGGAGAGCGTCATTTAAGATGTACAAGTATTGTCAGAAATCTCTTATGTGTTATGGCAGGGCCACTTAAGGCAATTGTTTAGTTCTCAGGAGGAAGTTAACGTGATGTGAGATCTGGGCTCAAGGGGTGGGATGCGGGGTAGGGGTGGGGGGGTGGGGAGGGGGGGAACTGTAGGTCATCTCTTCGCATCATTGTTCTTTCACTGTGCTCTGTAAATGTCTCTGTCGTGCCCTGGTAAAATGGCTGAAATATGACTTCATCAACAAACAAAACCTCTTGGATTGTCTTTAAACTTTCATAAGTAATTTATTTCTTTTAGCTCCCGCATTTAGGTAATGGCAGATTTGCTCTGCGCTCTCTGATGCAAGGGTGGCTTGAGGTGGGGTCGATCTGGGATGGGCTTTGTGTATCCAGGTGATATGACAATATGTTGGGAATCGGTGTGTGTGCGTGGGCCTTAAGGGAGGGACAGTGTGTTTGTCCAGGAGATTATTACCGTATACAAGCTACCAGGGGATAAAGCCTGCGGCAAACAGCGCTCTAATAACGTTTCGCTTTTATCAGGGAACACTAAGGCACACTCGGTGGGTGTTTGCTTTCTAAACGTCAGATTGCCGCACAAACAGAGGCAAACATCAAGTGGTGGAGTAAATTGGAAACTCTTTTTTTTCCCATTTAAATCCCTAGAAATCTCTGAGTCCCCAAAGTAATTAGGATCCCAAGCAAGGGGGAGTTCAAGGGGAAGCCCTCTTTCTGCCCCATGCCCATCACCTCTCCTACCACCTCCCACACACACACACAGCTCCACCTCTGAACAACAGCAAAAATATTTATGACCATTTCACAAATGCACATGTGCTCAAAACAAGCCTACCATAAAGGCCTGAAGCACTTTATTATTGCTTTTATTATAAGTGTGTTTTACACGAGTTTTCAGTTTAACAGGGAAACAAGATTGTTCTCTGAGGTAATCAACCATATGCTGCAGATTCAGCAGATTGCGATTAGGATGAAAATGGTAACGAGCCAACGCGATAGGAAGAAATGAGGGTTTGGGTCCAACCCTTATTGAGATATTGGTAAAAACTGCATATATTATATTTCTTTCACACTATAAAATGTTAAATCCAAAATAAATGTGTTTCGGAGTGCTTAGTAAGTTCACTTCCTGTCACCTCTAACAGTATTTTCCAAAATGTAGCCTTGACCTCCCTGGGGCTCTAAGCAAAATTCTGCCATTTGTCATACCTGCCACAGAGTCATACCTAGGAACCTCAGTGCTCCCACCACAATCCTCCTTCCTTTAAAAGCAGTTTGCTCCATCTGTCTATCAAAAGGCAAGTTTCATTTCATGCATGTGTGTATGAAAGTGTTTATAGGTGACTGGTTAACTTTTCCATGCTGCAGTTTATAAACACTTTTCAGATGAAAGAAAGAGTTGTATTTTACTCTTACTTTCAAATACAAAGTCAGAGAGCACATCCTTGCAAGATAACTAATCGACTTAGGGGTAACGTTATTTGCACACATCAACCTCTGAAAGTTTACCTGATTGCTGTTCCCATCCATTTTTTCAATGGTGTTTATTTCCCCCTTTTTTCATGTCTAGAAAGATAGTTCCAATTCAGCCTCTTATTGAAACATTGACAAGCGTTTTGACACAAGGACCCTAAGTCATTTGCAGGGCCCTGCACATATTGCATAGTGAATATATAGGGCTGTCTGGCATTGCTATTTCAATTACACGGATGGCAACACTCACTGTGCATGGTCTATGTGAACATACTGTGTAAAACAGCCCATTCTTAAAGAATTACACTCAAAATCCAATTTCCTTTACCATTTAAGACAAAAAATGTCTCATTCTTAACATCCATAATTATATTCTTAAGGTGTCTGAAAATGATGCAACATACAGCACTTGTCACAATAATGATTGCAACACAAATGCTAGCACCAGCCGTGAACCAGACCTGCGTGATATACCAGGTCTTTAGCACTGTGTCTTGTTTTGGCGTCTACTGCTGTAAACACACACTCCCTAGCCACCCCGAAATGCATTTGTGAGAGGAGACAGCCAGCTTTGATAAAAGGCAGACTTGGAGTTGCCATTGTTCCCTGACACATGTCAGCTAAATGATTTTGACCTTGCATTTTATTTACAGTTTTCTGTCCTGTCTGTCTCTCAGTGGTCAGGTTAGAGCTGCTCTTGCCTGCTGGCCAGTCTGTAAGGCTTGCTGAGTTGAAAATGGGGGGATTTAGAGACATTTGTGTAACTTGCCCCAGGGAGAATGTAGTAAGTATCTGACAGGGCGGGCAAACCAGCTCTGTAGGCCAGGTTGGGATATCCATTAGAAACATGGACCTTATCAAAATTGACCCTGCCACCTGCCAATCACTCGACATAGAGACCATTTTCCTCCCGTCAGTTACGTTTGACATCCATTTGCAATGACTGTGTTCATCAGACAATGTAGTGGAGGTTCCTTTAAATGGTGCAGTTCAATTTTCGTCTATATTTTAACATCCCTACCATTATAATGGTTTATGGTATGAGCGTAATGTATACGAGTCTCTAATGTGAGCTTAGAAACAGTTCAATATTTAAGTGAATTATTTTTGCACATTTACTGCACTGATATACTTATTTTATTTTTAACACTAACACACAAAACACATAGCCTGTCTATGGGTGTTAATTGAAGTGAGATATTGACACATGTTTGCTGTTTCTATCACTGTGTAAATGCACTAATTAAAAAAAAGCTATATCTGGAATTTGTTTTTGGTCCAGTTTGTCTGTTAGCCTGCAAAAACTGGTCAACTGGTCGACTGGTCAGTTACAGTTTTTAAAAACAGTTTTAAACTACAGGGTGGGCCATTTATATGGCTAAACCTCAATAAAATGGAAATGGTTGGTGATATTAACTTCCTGTTTGTGGTATATGTGAAGGGGAAAACTTTTCAAGTTATGTTAAAACCAAGCACACCATTGTTTTTTTTGTTGTGTCACATTACCCTCTTCCTATTGAAAAAACAATAGTTGGATCCAAAATGGTGGACTTCAAAATGGCCACCATGGTCACCACACATCTTGAAAATCTTTCCCCCTCACATAAACTAATATACCACAAACAGGAAGTGAATATCACCAACCATTCCCATTTTATTAAGGTGTATCCATATAAATGGCCCACCCTGTAGATAAATTATTATTAGGCAATGGACTGGAGATAAATAAAAAAGACATCTGATGAAGACACCTGGATTTTAGCACAAAAATAACATTCATCTGGTATCTTTTAATACTTTTTCTACACTTGTGTGCATGCCTACCAAGAGAGAGAAGAGGTGCTTTGGAATCAACAAACACCAGACTGAATCACACCTGCACAGATGCATAACAAATAGAATTATACAACATTTATTATGATTTATTTTTTATATTATCTGAACCAGCAAATCACAATATAATGCTCACCAATAAATTGCAGGAAACTGATGCTGATTTTAATCTGACTAGCTCCACACATTGCAGGACAGGTTTAACTGAGGCTAAGTTTTCCTCCATTTAGCCAAATTTAGAAGATTAGAAGCAGGATTGAAGACTTAAAATAAGACTTAAAGACCCCAGCAGAATGTGCTCAACAATTATTGAGCGATGATTTAAAAATCTCTCTTATTTTCTGGTCAGTCATGTTTGAGTGGTAGCTAACTGTTTTTTGAAGGTCAAGTAGCGAAGCTGTATATACACCCATTGTGATTCTACATTTTCTTCATGCGTTTCTTCATCTCTTCTTGTTTTTCTCTTTCTGCTTATGGCTAGGGTGTCTATGGCACTCCCTAGAACTTAATGGTAAAAAAATGTAAAAAACATCACACAGATTAGGGACGTTCATTTTACAACAAATCATATTTGCATTGAGCCCTCCAGTGCCACCAGTGTGTCAAAGTTGGAGGTTTGCATATGTCACAGGTCTATTGTATATTTGATTTATTTAAAAAAAGAAAAGATATCAATGAATTCTGGATCAATGGACATAATAACTAAGACATATTTAGTTTGCCGTATGTTTGCTGTATATACCATTCACTCTTTCTCTTGGTGTTGGTGAAGGTCCAAAGACTGAGATAGAAATTTGCCATGTCAGCCCAAAAGTTTTTCACAAACCACAAGTTTACCAAAGACAAAGCCTCACAAAGATGGATTTTGTAATGGATTTTTAACACCTCTACTCTAGTCGACATTTGCTGTGAAGCTACCAAATGGAAAGTGAGGGCATGTCTCAGTTACACTGATCTGTGGTCAGTTGAAATAAAACTTGCCATTAATGCTTACGGCCACACTTTTCATACGATCGTATCTAGTTGCCATGGTGGCACTGCCCTGCTCCACTGCTTGGGCATCACATAGCTGCTTGCAGCTATATTGCTAATTGTTTTTGCTCTGCTCCAGTTCATTTGCTAATGCATGATTTGCTCATTAATCTCTGGAAAGCATCGTATTTAGAAATAAATCAGATTATTTTCTAACACATGTAGACTATGCCGTCTGTTTCCACACTCATTAACAGGCTGTCGTCAACTTTGCCTCTCAAATTTCCCCCCGGGAAAATCCCAAATGCCGTCTTAAAAGCGATTCTACTACTTTATTAGCCCAAGTTAAATTTGTTCGCCGAGCCCTTCGATGCACAAGAGATTTTCTGCTACCCATGACTGCTGATACAACATCTTAGTGTTATGTTCAAGCTTCTCAAAAATGTTCATATTACCAAGTTTGCATGCTAATTAGTTCACTGTGGCTAACTCAGGGTTCAGGGTGAGTGTGTTCTGAATGAAAAAACACAGCTTGCAAGCCCCGTCTTGCCTTGTTCTGCAAGTGGCCATCTGTGCAAAGTAGGGGTGCGGTGATCTCGTGCGGTTAATGGAAGTTCATGAGGTCACATTACATTTTTTCCCATTCTCAGAACACTTGCGTGTGTATAAACGCATTTACTAATTATAGCCTGAATCTGTTTTTGGGACATGTAAACAATACCTTCAGTGTTTTTTTTTACCAGAATATCTGCAGCAATGGTCTGTCCCATGGTGGTGCTACAGTAGTAAACTGGTTCACTCACTTATCCTGCTACTGTTTTTTTTTTTTTACTTTTTAAAAAGCATATCAAGCTGTGCTGGAACCTGTCAGTCAAATAACATAACCACCATGTTTTCCCCTATCCACTATATTGCATGCTGGCTTGTGACGGCTGTGTTCATCACGCAGTGCAGCAGAGGCTTTTGTGAATGGTGCAGGTTGCCTTTCCCACCTCAAAATATTGTGTAGTAATGTGGCGTGGAGTCAAAGGAAAGGTTTAAGGCACTTGTGTCTGATGTGAATCTAAAGTAAGGCTAGGATTTGGGAGGCTCTTGGCTATTCCTTCTCTCCAGGTCAGTGTGTGCTCTTGGGGGTAAGTGTGTGTTCGTGCACGTGCCCATGGATCCGTGGGTGTGCGAGTTACATCTCAATCAGTGCTGTCTCCTTTGTTTCTCTCCTTGTTGCCCCAAGTACTTCACCCCACTCCTGTTTCTTTTCTCCTACTCCTTATTTCCCTTCATTATTACCACGATGTCTCTTCCTTTCCTCTCCCTCATCCCTTCATCCCTATTATTATCCACTGCTGTCCTCCACCCTCTGTTACCATAGAAATGACTCAATGTCCTTTTTGGCACAAGGCAAAGAGGTGCATTCTTATTTTCTTTCTTTCAACTCGCTCTCTATCTATATGTCCAGCTTCCATTCTTTTCATCTCTCCTCATCCTGATACCTCCCATACCATGCCCTGCCTCCATCCCTCCCACCCTCCCTCCCAGCCACCCTCATTCTCATATTCATTTGCTCTTTTTGCTGTCAATGAACTGATTTCTTTTTATCCAGGAGCGCAGCAGATTAGGAGATATTGTATCATGGCCAAGACAGGCAAAGCCCTTTTCTGTCCCTGACATCTAATTAATGGTAATCCTTTAATCTGCTGCTTGTAGTGCAGACCCCTTGGTTACTGTCCCATTTGCAGTCACAGAAGCAGGGGAGGGAAAACAGAAAATGTGGCGAGAGAGTGGGAGGGAGAGGCTTGCTGTGGATCAGGGAGCCTGACTGCAGGCCCTGTTTGCAGATGGGCAGGATGTAATAAAGGTGTGTGTTCTTGCTTGTGGGCTCTTTGACCTGCTTCCTCGCGGGGCCCTGTCCTCCTTCACATTTCTCCAGTGGAATTGCCTGCTGCATTTCCCCGTTCTGTTTGATGCATGAATATAAAAAAAGGAAGTCCTTACAATATCAATATTTGTTGGTTTATATTTAGCACTGTACACAGTGGAAGTTGGGACCCTACATCTGGCAGCAATTTAAAGCCCATAATGCACATACTATACATTATACATGCTGCATCTACTCCCCAGATCGCACAATTCATACTCTCTCTCTCTTTCTCTCTCTCTCTCTCTCTCTCTCTCTCTCTCTCTCTCTCTCTCTCTCTCTCTCTCTCCTTCTCTCTCTCTCTC
>JBBMFX010000141.1:14717508-14733504 GCA_037832545.1 Rhabdalestes septentrionalis | reverse complement strand
CTCTCTCTCTCTCTCTCTCTCTCTCTCTCTCTCTCTCTCTCTCTCTCTCTCTCTCTCTCTCTCTCTCTTGCTCTCCCCCTCCCCCCTCTCCCTCTCTCTCTTCAGTGCGTTGTATGACTCAGTGGTCTAGAGGTGACCCTGGGCCCTATTAACCACACCAACCGGCACCACGCAGAACACATTTCCCAAATGAAGCACCTCTTTCTGCCTGAGCCTCAGAGCCTCTGTGCTCTCCTCCCTCCATCAGATTGCTGCCTCTATCTTTTTCACAAGGCTCTTAATGGTTTATAAATTGCGCGTAATGATTCCTCCTCTCCCCTGCGCTAAGGCGCTTTTTATGGTCTCTCAGCTTTTGTGAGGGAGAGCTCTTACAAATGGGAGCCTGTAGCGGAGGCAGCGGAGCTATAAGCAAAGTGTGTGGAGGTTAAACTGAGCTTTCTGGATCCCGTGTAAACACCCCTAGTCTCCCATACTGTTGGAATGCACCTAGGCTGCCAATGGAAGCTGTCTACTATATAGACAAATGGGAGTAAATTGGAAGAGAACGTTGAAAAGCTGCAGTTTAAGTTGTTCTTGTGCTCTTCCTGATGTTCCAGGGTTAGGTTTTTCTCCTGGTATTGAAATGGAGGTGGCAGAAACAGACTTTCGGTGATACACTAGTACAACCAGCTTTCAGGTGCAACACATCCAACAAAAGCACACCCTGTTTTCTCATTCTCCCTTAGCTTCTCTCTCTGCACAAACCTGTGTCAAGAAAGCACTGCAACAGTGATGTGCCTAGGTGCAGTATTGTGCCTAGGCCTTTTTGAAAGGATTTCTTAAAAGTCATATTTCCATTATATGACTCTAAGCTTTTTGGATGCAATATTTGATTTCAATTTGAAAATGAAACCTTAAGGCTTCATTCTTTGCTTTTTAATTGTCCGTTTTATTGAGGGAACTTTGCATATTTATTGTCCATGTCATAAATTATGATGTAGCAAAAATTTAAACCATTTATTTTCCTTAACTTGAAGGCATCGTCACTGTATAACAGTGTCATATTACCATTACCAGCAATTAACATTCTATGTTTTCTCGGCACTTTGTCAAATGCCGGTTTCCTAAGTGTAATCTAGTTAGTGTATGTTTTACAGCAGATATAATGACACACCCATTATGACAACACTCAATAAATTCTAACCTAAACTGTCATTGAAAAAGCGATGACATTAGTTATGAATATGTATGGCACTGTTCTCTAGCTGCAAAAAAAGCTATCATAAAATCTGCTGATGAGATCAATTTGCAAAAATGTGCATGTAGCATTGGGGCTGTCATGACATCAAACATTATGGCAGCTGTCAAGACATTTACTACTAATGATACCATGACTGTTATATTTATGACACCATAATTTGCCATGACATGGTTATGGTATGTTTGTGTGCATGTTCTGCAGTTGATTTCAAGCATAGTTTTGTGGTTTAACAATGATAACAATGAATGTGCATCCAAAACCATAATGCATTTCCCTTACCTTCCTGTAGCGTGTTGTTATTCCAAATGGAATATGCCATTAATGGTCTCTTGGCTTGCTCAATTATTAGCTGGATGGTAGATGTGTTCGAAATAGGTGACAAGAATTAGGTAGCATAGCGTGAGGGAATGAACTTTAGGTAATATTAGATTGTCCAAAAATCAGTTTCCACCCCCACCACCCTCCACGTTAGAAATACGTACTGATCTGTGGAATAAAGGACAATATGTCACAGCTTATGTCTAAATCAAGGATGCTTTGCTGATTATGCTCTCTGTGTTTTCCACATGAGCGACACAGAGCTCTTTCCCTCCAGAAATGGAAGAGTGTCGAAGAGAGAGAGAGAGAGTGATAGAGGGAGATCGTGGGAGTGTGGCACTGCATGGAGGGGAGAGCAGAGGAGCAAAGCCGGAGAATGTGCTGACTGCACATCAGGAGCACATCTGGGAGAAGAGAACTTAATGAAATGAGACTCTCTTTCAGCCGTATGTTTCTTGGGCTGGTTATTTCCTCTCTCCTTTCTTTTTTTCCTCTCTCACTCCCTCTCTCTCAAACCTTTGGTGTGCCTTCATCCATCCTCCCCATAGGTGGGTAATTACAGGGAGTGGAGAGGGGGGAGGTTAATTTTCAGCTTGTTCATCACTGGAGCCGAGACATGGCATAGCTCTTCTTCTCCCAGTTGGCTCCGCTGCTATTCTGGCACCATATCATTTCCTGTCATTACTGTCCACTGACTGCAAATTGGAGAGATGGGCATTCGTTTGTCTTAAAGTTCTGCCTGTACACCTCCTGTGAGCAAGGAGCCCTGTTGATGAGTAGAGTTTAACTTTGTTCTGTTCCCATGTATCCTTATTTTCACCCTCTCCTCGCTGTGAGATGCACAAACATGAGCCAGGAGAGACTCCCTCCAGCATCCAGGACTGACATCAACTGCATTCCAGAGGCTGAAGGGAGTTGCATGAGGGGGGTCACACTTTACATGCTGCTGTGGTGGACATGTTTTTTGCTGATCCTGCTCTGAGATTTTGTCAGAAGTGTGAGTCAATTTAGGTATTTGGAATTACCAGTTGTTGAACGAATAAAAGTTGAATTCGATTGGATCAAATCATTTGACTTATACAAAAATACATGAAACAGAATGACTATAGTAGCTTATCTGCACAATAACATGGACCGTTCTTTACCAAAATTCATGCTAGTTCACCTGAACTGAAATAAATATCATATAAATTAAATTATCTACCATTAAAAAAAAAGTTAATATTTTTTAAAGGCAGCTACCTCTAGCTCTGACAAACTTTATATGGGCAGAATTCTGTTCAGCTGCATGGCCTAGTGGTTAGGGTGTTGGCTCTGCAAAAAGGTTTGGGGTTCAAATCCCAACTGTCAGTGTCATTGCTGAAGTACCCTTGAGCAAGTTAAATGAAGAGAAAACAAAGCTACAGTATGTCAGAGTGAATACATTCAGAATACAAATCATTTTTCTGTAAAGTGTGAAGATTCACACTATTTTTTATCCTTAGTCCATGTAACTGATATAATGTTAGCATGGTTAAAATGTCAAGTCGAACAGAGTAATCCTTATTGTTATTACCTACCTACATTTGTTATAGCAAGGTAGCCTGGCTGCCAGCATCTAAAATAGATTTTCACCCTTAATATCCTGTGACTCTTCTCATTAGCTTCAAAAGAATTTGTGACAACATACTGAAAACCATGACCACAATATGAACAATACATTTGGTGCATAGGTCAGTTCATTTATGCCAAGCAAGAATTATATATATTTCAGTGTATTTGAACTAGCACGTAGATTCATTTTTGGTGAAGAGGACCCCCTGATTGACATTTTTGTATATTTTTGCTGCCATTTCCATTTAGTCCACTTTTAAGATGAAATATTCTTTGCTCCTAAAAATGTTAAGCAGCTCAGAGAGATCTGAAATCTTAACTCTGCTTGGTGGATGTTTGATATTGCCATCAAAGGACTTGACACAAAATGTTAGTCCAGATTTTATACTGAAGGGAGGGGGCATTTTATGGCAGCGATCTTTTCCCCAGCCCTGATAATGAGGAGAAACTACCTCATAAAAGGTACCTGCAAGGCCTGCAAGTCTCCCTCTCTCTCTTTCTCTGTCTCTCATTGCATTTCTGTCTTTCTCTCTTTGTTTCTCTCTCTCACTCTCTCTCTCTATGTATGAGTGTGTGTTTGTGTGTATATATATATGTGTGTGTGTGTGTGTGTGTGTGTATGAGAAAGACAGAGAGACAGAGAGAGAGGCTCTATACACACCTGGCATTGACAAGCGTCTTGGATGATCCGATCACATGTGGACAGCTCCAAGTATGTCAGTTCACACCTGGCATTTGGATGCATCTCCACATGTGTCTCAAGTGACCACTTGTGATGGGATCTCACTTCCCTGCTCAATATGCAAATAAACACGTACATCATTTCAATTGCAAAGACCACCTGAGACAGTCGGATCATCCAAGATGCATGTTGATGCCAGGTGTGAACAGGGCTGGAGAGAGCGCACATGTTCCCATGTACATATTTACATGTTCTTGTTGAGTATTTGTGCTTACTGTGTGCTGCTATTGTGTACTGAGCCCCTTCTGTGGATCTCCAAAGCTTTCCCACAGGTATACTCGGATCAGAGAAAGTAAATGCATTTCCTCAGTTACAAAAATGAAGTGTCAAAACAGCAGAGCTGTAAAAGCAAGATGTTGGAGGTAATATACTGAGTATCTTTGATATAGTACGTAGTGAAGGTCATTAACTGTATGCCATTTTCATTGACACTTATTAAAATGCACCTTAAAGCGCTAATGTAGTGGAGTTGTCACAGATTCAAACATATAAGTATCAAAAGAGTCTCCTCAAAGGTGCATGGTGACTTACACCGAAAGGATGCATGTACAAAAGCTGTTCTAAAAGAATAATTTGGATACTGGACACTTACAGATACAAATATCCTTGTCACTCTCCTGTGCTACATTAGATGTGTATGTTACATCTGTGTCTCATTAAATACATTAATATAATGTTTTAATTAGGGAGCCTTTGTAAAGCATACTCAGTTACACATGAGATCTTCAAAGGAATGTTGTTCTAAAGCACTCATAAATAGGTACCATATATAAATCACACATTCACATAGCTTGTTTTAAGGGGAAAAAACATAATATAGAAAAACTTAAATATCAAAATCTATGTTTATACCTTTAGGGCATATAAAGAGGTCCCACTCCCAGCTTGAATGAGTGTAGCCCTGCACTGCACTGCGCAACTCTAACATTGCAATGCTGATGATGACTCACTCCTGAAAATCCTTTTCAGTCTAGACCTAAGATTAATCTGAGTCTGAGAAATTAGCCCATAGTTCTATAGTTGACCCACTTCCAGTATAGCATTTGGACAGGGGACAATTTTCCTACTAGAACTAATCCAAGAACCCTAAATACACTATATGACTATGTACCCAGGCACCCCTTCTATCTAGAGTGAATTATTCTATTTTAAGGTACATCCACTAATAACACATCCTTCATTGACACACACAGCTGTACAATCCCCATAAAAATAGAACTGCCAATTGAACCAATGGGTGGTAAAACAGTGAATGTGTGATGTCTGGAGGATGATCTGGAGTGGTGTAGATCAATATTACAAAAACTGTAATTTGTGTGTTACTTGAAACAGTGTGAACATTTTAACACAGAATCCTTGCTCATTCATCCGTGTGCCCCTTGGAGGACTAAAAGATGTAAAAGACTGAGCCAGTTCTGAGAGCCATACAAAAAAATTTGGAACATATCAAATTCTTAATTGAGGCTCCTTCAAAATCTGAGTCTCCACTGAGATCTAAGTCTCCATGGAAAAAACAGCTTCAGCCAAATAATGTGATGGAACTTTCCTACAGAAGTGGAATCATTAGACTTTAGACTGTTCTTTTTTTTCCATTGTCTTTTAACCCATCAAGTTCAAGGAGCACATTCTGAAACACTTCAAAAGTATTTTTAAGTTCTTTGCAGTAGCTCATATTCAGAGTATATTTTATGCCCATGAGCAAAGCACACCAGCTTGGAATATCCTTTCCTTCCACAATTGTGTTTCTCTTGATAATATTGGTTGCCATATTGTGGGCATATGCTGGGATTGACCAGTCACCATTGATGGCAAAGTTCATCACTTGCTTCATACTCTTCCGTGTCCTTGTAAAGCAAATAAAAAAGTTATCATGATTAAGATAATGAAAAGGATTCTTATTACTGCCTTTTCAACTCTAATTCTTTCTGAATTCGGTTGATCAATAGAGCTAGTATTTATTTGATCTGAACTCTTACACACACAGTTTCCTTCAAGTGGTTGTATTACAAAATTACAGCAAACTCCCTAAAATGGTCCTCTTCCTTCATACCAAAGTACAAGGCTGAGATGGCTTACTTCTCTTCGTACTTCAATTGCATAGTGTTATTTAAGAAAATAAGTTTAAATAAAAGGTTGAGGAGAAAGTTCTTAAATTAATATAATCGAAATGGGTGACTACAAACAGCTTTTCAAAATTAAGTCTGAAATAACTGTCATACCTCGAGAAACATGTCCTTAATTCCACTGATTCTTGCTCCTTTATTCCTGCCCTTGATGAGACTGTCACGGTTCCCCTTATCTCCAGAATTAGGGCAGGCGTGAATGCAGACTTCCATTTTACAAACATAAAACCATCAGTGCTACAAACCAAAAGTCAATAGGAGCACATATGCAGCCGGTATTGCGGACCGTGGACTGACACTTAAGGTCCAATCAAAAAAGAAATAAATACCAAACTCAAATTTCCCTGAACCAATACACTGCAAAAACTCCTGATCGAACCAAGAGTTGCAACCTTATTTCTAGCCTAAAAGTCTTCTTGATCTTGTTCTGAGAACAATATGTGACAAAAAAGCAGATATTTTTGCTCTTATATGGCATACTAAGATTGTTTTACAATATGTTTTCCTTATTTAAGTAATCTTACAAAGTGTAAATATGTTAATGCACTGGCAGATCATTTCAATTGTTTCTAGTCACTTATTTCTAGAAATAGGAAAAATATATAATAACAATCTTAATATACTATATAAGAGCAAAACATATGCTCTTATGTAGTAAATTATTCTCAGAGCAAGATCAAGAAGATTTTTGGGCTAGAAATCAGATTGCAAGTCTTGGTTAGATCAGAAAATTTTGCACACCAATCAGCTCAGGATTTACGATAAGAGTTCCAGAAACACAAAACCCACAAAAAACACCAACTATCACAGAGACTATGAATATGTCCATTTATTTTGGTAGGCAGTGGTCAAGTTTTGCCCTAAAGGCTTACAGTGGTCATTCTATTCAATTCTTCTGTAGACCAGTAAATAGAAGAATAAAATCTTGCAGGCAATTAATCAAACTGCATTAAGTCGTACTATAACGCTTTAGTTGTAGAGGACCACTTCTAAATCTGTGTGAAATGTCTCTGTGGTTTAAAAAGCAGGGCACAGAAATGACCCACTATTATTATCTCATATTTTATGCCAAGTGAAGTCACTCTCCATAGGAGCACCCAAGGACCAGTCAACAAGATGGGCCCGTTAAGTATCCTGCTGAAGCCAGCTTTAATAGCTGTTACAAGCACTTGTCTAGCTTCACACAGATTTTCTGTAAAAGGAATATTATTCCAGTTTTATCTAGTTCAAATCTGGTACCTCATATCTTCCAGGACATTACTAGTTTCTGTTTAATTTTCCTTTAACTTATTAAGACTTCAAATTAGATGTAGAAAATACATCCCTAACAACATTTATTTATTTATTGTTTATATATTTTGATATTCTAAAGAGTCTCCGCTCTGCACCCTTTTTACTGGAGCTTTCTGCAAACCGCTGCAGACCTGGATTACACACCTTTTTATTTGATGGTTGGATTTTAAATGCTGAGGTTTTTTTGTTTAAAGGAGGGTCTGGGGTAGTGACGGGCCCTGAGAGGTCAAGGACCTGTGTGCGAGTGCACCTGCAGAACCTGCTATAGATATGCCATTGGCTTGGTGGTGCATTCAAAACATTCCACATATGAAAGCAGTTTTTATTTCTTGCATTGATTGTCATTAGAAAATCAATTCAAAAGAAAACAAAAGGAGGGGTTCTGAGAAGAGGATGATGCAAACTTGATCATTTCTTGCAGTCTTGCTATGTTCTGTTCTAAGCTTTATTTGAATGCTCTAATAGTTATACTCGATTTTTTTCAGGATTTATACATTTTTTTGTTAGAGATTTAGATGATCCAAAGCAGATGATGGAAACACATATAAGGAAAAAAATGCTTTCTGTCCCCCCACTCAAATGAAAAGTACAACTTTGTCCAATGAAACTTCATCATTCTACCGGGTAGAATGGCGAAATTACACTGCTAAATATGACAAACTACAGTTCCAAATTCCATTAGTCATATTAGCAGATGTAACCTAACCTCTGGACTACAGTCCACTAGTCATATCACAGCTGAGAATGTGCCCAGATGAATTTTATTGTGAATTTTGTAAATGAATTGACACTCACCTTGATGTGTTCTTGGTATTGTATTTGTTTTCTATTAATTTCCTCTAACACAAGTGTTTGAACTTATAGGTGGCAGACTTGTTTCAGCAGAAAAATTAAGTTATCAAACTAATTTCATTAAGCCATTACAACTTGAATTCCGTTTTAAACCAATTAGCACATAAATCTCAGTTTGAAGGACACACAGTATTAATTTGTGGCAATTATGAATACTTCAAAATGACTCAATCAAAATAATGTTTGCAACTGAAAATCTAAATGACTACAATAGATTTTTTTACCTTACAGCCATGCACTTAATTAAGTGGTGGGAATAGGTCAATCAAATTACTTTTTACAGCATTTAATGAATGTAAAGCCTTTCTAAGAGAGTAGAAGCTGTTAGTGGGCAACCTTCAGTGAGTTCAGAAGAAACAATAGATGAGTGGGTCTCCAGAAACCTTTGGACATTTGGTGTATCTGCCTAAAGTTGCAATGTTTATCATGTATGCATATTTGCACATTAACTTGACAGCATTAACCACCAAAATAAAAATCCATGTTATCCATGGAACAGTGACCTACTCTAGGCGGATGAAATACCCTTTAATATGGGCATATAAATTTAGAGGATGTGTGAACGCTTATTTGAAGCCACTGTTTAGACTGCAAGTTTATTTTCACTTCTTCATTAGGCCCATCAGGTGCTGGTCAAAGGTTGACAAAATATACTGTTTTCATGTTTGGTCTTTTTGAGCGACATGCAGCATTAAGTGTTTTTTGTTTTTTTGGAGAATAGATGAGCAGATCAGGAGAGTTATCCTTTTGTCAGAGATGAATTCAGCTCCTGCCCCAGTTTCTTCCACAGGCTCTGAATTGCCTGCAATTCCCTTAGCAGCAGCATATCCAGACTGGCCCCAGCTCTGAAATGGGCCAACCTAGGCAGAGAGTACATGAGGGATATGTAGGTACCTGTACCGGTGGACTCTGAAGAGAGAGAGAGCCCTGCCAGAGGTTTTTGTGCCTTTTCATTTCTTTCAAGTCTAAGACCAATTCAGCCAGAGAGAGAGAGAGAGAGAGAAAGAGAGTATAGTTACCCATAAAAAAGCAATAGAGTGTGGAGCGTGACAGAGAGATGAAGCAATGGCACTAGACGTTGTGGTTTTGGAAGGGCAGGAAGCGGGGAAAGGTTAGTGAAAACAAGGTAAGGGAAGGAAATATACGCACACACACAAACACACAGTGAAAAGTGCTGATCCACACTGGGAGGGAACAGAGGGCACATCGATTGGGCACAGTAAGCCACAAATGAGAAGTCCACAGGGGCGAGTTCTTCCTGAGCCCTGAGATGGGATAGGAGGAAGGAACAGTAGAGGTCAGTGGGGGTTCAGTGTCAGCAGGGCACAGCAGAACTGCCACCATTACCCAGCAGAACACTGCAGGATTCACCAGCAAAGGACAACAGGACAAGTGTGAGTTTGAATGAGGTTACTGTGTCACCGCGAGACTGACCAACAATCCAGCGTCCAGAGAACATTTAGTGCTTCATATGATGTTGCAAAAATATGCTCAGAAGAACAAAATGAGAAATACTGTACAAACGAAAGGATATGTGGGTGGATAGGAACAAGGCAACTTTACAGGAACTGCCCACATGTGACTGTATGCCACCCCTAGCTACAGTCTAGGCACAAATGTTTAGGTGGGTGGTGGGGTGTGGGAAGTTGGCAACATGAGATTTTGCGTAATGGGTTGTGTCTCTTCTCCTCTTTGAAAAACGGCATACTGTGATTCTGCACCACAAATTCACAGGCAGCAACTGGCAGCTCATTGACCCAACAGCATTGTCACATCGATAACACTACACCACTATGGCACTCGTGGTGGAGACGTATCTCATGGGCGGTGGGGGAGAAAGTTGTGCTGCTTTTCCCCAAAGTGTCACCCTCGATGACTACTTAGTTTGCTCATATGCACGAGCCAGCCACAAATATCTCTTGTTAAAAGAGAAAAGGGTTGAAAATGACAAAGTAGATCTGGAAGGGAAGAAAAGGAGAGTGCAGATATTGTCTGAAAGTGGTAAATGCAGAGAGAAGGGGGGAATTACTTATTCTTGTGAAAAAGGTATTGCCCTAGAACTGTTACATTATCTGGAGTTTTTGTTGAAAGGGGCTATTCATACATCTCAATAAATAACCATTCACTGGAATTAAATGTGGTTCTTTTATGGTATTACTCTAAAAAACCCTTAGTGACACCTTTATTTTTGGGGATATTGGAAGAGAGAGTAAATGGAGGAGTCAGAGAAACAGAGAGAGAGAGAGAGAGAGAGAGTTAGAGAGGTAGAGAGAGAGAAAACACCCAGCCATATGTGTTAAAGTACAGTATGTACATTTGCCACTTGCCTTCTTGTTTTTTCCTGTTTTTTCCTGTTCTCTCGCTGACTGAGCTCATGAAGTGTACCTGAGGTTTGTCTACTGAGGTGTAATCCCATTAATCCTTCACTCTGTCTCTCTCTCTCTCTTTCTCTCACTCCTGAGCCCACCATCATATCCCTGACCACATGGCTCACACTACCACACTTCCACCCCCCACTGCTACCATTGGGATCCATTCAGGCTTCAGCTCTGCTGCTTGGCCCTACAGATAAAGAGAAGTAGTGGATTCCCTCCTGCTTTTCATTAAACCATTTACTGCCCCTGCCGCTAGAGAGGAGGGAGGGGGCTTTTTCTCATTACCCCCCACCTCTGGTCCATTCCATACAAACACAGCAGCGACAGTGGCGGCAGGCCTAATCTGGGCTCAGATATGTTAATCCACCACTATTCCTTCCGGGTGGAAGCCCACCAAAATGCAGAGAGGGTAGAGAAGTCATTAACTCGGCCCTGAGGGGCTGAGATGTGTGGGTGGGGGAGGCAGGAGGTCTGGTGGAGGTGACTGTGATATGTATGGGTTGAGGCTGGGTTTCCCTGCCTTGATCTCCCTACTTACATTGTCTGCTCTTGTGTTCTATCCTCTGGGAAGTCCCAGGACTGGATGGATAGCTGTCAGAGGACTATGGCTAAATGTGATTTTGTGTAGGAAGGGGATGCAAAAGGCAAAGGTGGGATTAAACTGACTGTAGTGGATGCTGATTGAATTCAATTGGATTCTGTCCGCTGTCACTGTGTGTCAGTCACCTAAAGAACCCACTGAAGTGTGTGGCGTCTGTCCTTAGGCTAACTTTACACACTAAAACTTTTCAGTCATCTAGTTGCATTTTTCTAGTATTTCTGGGAAACAGAGTTAGTAGTTTTGGTTGCACTGTAATTTTCAAAAATTACAAAAAAAAAACACTTTTACTGTATAATGTTTCCAGCTTTCTTTACTAAACTTTTTACTAGATCTACGTATCTCTCTTTTATGTATTCTTATCACATGTCTGAGTTTTTTATCTATTCATGACACTTGAAAATTCACGTTTAATATGTTGTTTTTTTTATTGTAATAATTGTGCAGCTTGACATCTCTGTCCTGCCTGTCCTGCACTCGAAGTTCAATTACCACAGCCATAGCAGGAACTTTCAGATGGGTTGCTGACTCCTTAAAATTATAACTCGAATGCATGAGTTTTAAATCGCTAAAGGACATCCAGCCTTAGAGTCTACCATTAATGTCTCTCTGTTAAACAGCATAGTTCCTGTCTGATGAATCGACTTACATTCACAGTGTATTAAACATGAGTGTGTTTCTTGGTTTAAATACAATATGTGAGTAAATAGACATCCGAATCTCATAGACTGCCACTGAGCATCTTTGTAGGTGCCTTATTATTATTCCATGTGAAAACAGTTTCCAGACACGTTCCGTCCGCTCTGTGATGCACAGATGAGGTGAATGTGTGAATGCTCAGAGCGTTGCTGGATCCTGTTTATGAGATCACTTCCTCTTGACATGTTGCACAGAGAAAAACCTGACAACCCAAATTATGGCACTTGTTGCAGAATATATCTATACTGCAACATGAGCACAACAAAGAAAGAAAAAAGTGTGAATGTGAGAAAGAAGAAAAATGGAGACGGACGGAGAAACAGGGGCGGAAGAGAGCAGCTGGTGAAGAAGCTGTACAGATAAAATCTAGTCACTCACGAACCCATTTGACCCATTAAAAACCAATCCACTGTTTTATTACATCAATATAACCAACTCATTTGTTGCAGGTCATCAGTGTGTTGCACAACCTAATGGAGGAGCACTATGGACAATGTGCTTTTTTGGTGAATTGTGTGTGTGTGTGTGTGTGTGAGCGAGAGAGAGAGAGTGTGACTGAGAGAGGGGCATCATGAGAGGCGTGATTTAGTAACTGATTCTATATGGGGTTTGATTCTATTTCATCTCACAAGCTTGAAGAGAACAGACTAAACTTGCTATAACAACAAGCTGTTATCTGTAGTTCAACATCCTATTTCATAATAGCTCATCAAATGCTGCTTTAATGTGACGTACTGCTGCAAAAGTGGCTCACAATTCAGGTGTGTTGGGCAGAGAATACCAGAAACTTTGCCAGGTCCCCTGTATTGGGGATGAAAACCCACTGCAACAGAGAACAGTATGCCTTCTAGTATTCTTGCACACATATGCAGAAACAGTATAGGCAAGAATGAGATTATTTAACTACTATGTGTGATGATTAGTAGTTGGTATGATAGGAGTATAAGCTTCCATATTACCAAAATCTTTCTGTAAGGCTGAGCATTTACTTCCCATATAAAACAATAATATACTTTACATACGTTAATGATACATTAACATATGTTTAATATGACCTGGCATGTTTTTCTTTTGCATGCATGGATTTCGGTAAGGTGCTCTGGCTTCCAGTCCCAAGCCAAGATGCTAAACAGGCCCTAGAGTGTGTATGTGTGTGTAAGAGAGAGTATTTTTGTCTGTGTGTTTGTCTTGCAACTGACTGGTAACCTGTCCAAGTGGTTCTCTGCTTTTAGCCCTGTGAGCACTAGGATAGGCTCCTGCGCCCCTACGACCCAGATTAGCATAAAACATATCATAACTGTCCACAAAAAGGAGTATTTCCAAATTGGAAACTTTTCAGAAGAAGGCAAAATCAAACTTCAGGTTTAATGATCATCTAAAGCATTTTAATTCCAAGCAGTTTTGAAGCACTCATCATGAAAGGTTCATACTGTAAACACTGTGTTCCCCTGCCGCATTCGAATGCCATGTTGAAATGTGGTATTGTTCAGAAGGTGGCGACATTTGACTTGTTAACATTATTATTGTAAGTCCGATGCCAAACAAAATAGATTTAAGACACCAAACATGCATTTTCTGATCAAGTGATAAACTGTGAGAAGAGTAAAACTGGGTAAATGTATTTTTTTCCCACCAAAGCGTCACTTAAATAAATTGAAAGTGTTCAGACCCGTCTTATCTACAGAGATTTCAATCTGTGAGAGCAACTGGGAAAACCCAGAGGGTAGGAGATACTTGAAAAGTGAGGAAGGAAAAGATGTATGTGCAGACAGATGGAAGGGAGATATGAATTCTCTTGTGAAAAGAGACTGTGAAAACCAGGGTAGGAGAACCTGTGAAAATGGGGCCAAAGGACAGAAGCGAGACAGAGAGAGTAGATTTTGCTGGAATAGTCTGGAAGGGGCAAAATTAGGAAAAGGAGAACGATCTGTTGCATGGTAGTGGAACTGCAGAGCATGTGGAAAGACTCTTTGGGAAGAGAGAGAAAGTGGGGAACATAGGCAGGGAGCAGTGTGTCCTCTACTCATCCAGCCCTGCGGCATGCGGTCATCTCAGAGACAGCCCACTGAATTACCCACAACCCTCGGCTGCTCCTCTGAGTGCCTGGACAAGGGTAGGGAACAGGAGAAGTTAATGAGGGGAAGAGAGAGAGCAGGCCCTCAGGGAGGCCCTGGAGGGTCCGGCCTGCCAGGCGCAGGGAGCTCGTCCACTCTGATTGGGTAATTAGTACCCTGGACTTGGCCTACAGCCTGAGAATTGATTGATTGCATGGTGGGAAAAATGTATCTTTGCCATCTCTCCAGACACCTGCCTGGTCACTGGAGGCCACAAACTGGAGCCAGTGCGCTCACACACACACCCTCACTCACACATCTACTGCCAGCCTTTTGGCCAGTCATAATAATGTTATGACACCTCTGTGCATATTTGCTTGCATTTGCATACTCAAAGGGGTTCTAATTAATTCCTCGAGTACTGAAATGAAATAATTCTAATCTGCAGATAATGGTTAATTACATTCTAATAGTTGGTAGTACATTACTCAAACTCCGCCGAGAGAGTAGAACAAGAGAGAGGTCACTACTTTGTTAAATATAGGTCACCGTTTATTTCACAGATTAATGCTATTTGCATTGGCCATAAGGGAGGACGCTTTTAAAGTGTTTTCAGGTATTTATTCATACATTTATCAGTGAAAACCCTCTCTGGGTAAAGCAGAAAGCAATGAAATGAAAGGTAATGAAAAGAAGGAAAAAACCCAAGAGCCCCTTAAGTTGCAGTCTTAATATTCTACTGTTAACCTTTAAACACAAGTACAGCTGATTGCAAAAGTTTAGACACACTTGGTCACAAACCACAGTGTGCATATACGTATAGAGTGCACATTTCACAGCACATCTAAGGCATGATGATTGTTTATTTATGGCTTTAACATTTGGGAAAAACATGACCTGTACAAACAGCATATTTTTACTTAATTTATCATGTTACATTCAAATAAATAGAAATAAATAAAAACACAATAAAATGTGCTGAAAAAAAAGTAATATTTATAGTTATTGGATATTAATGGAAGATGAGTATTTATTTTCATCTATTCACAAAACAGTTTCAGTGAGTTGTTAAAGCATTAACATATAACTATAATGTGTATTATTGCTTTCATTATATTATTACTTATTTATTGTCCAAATACAATAATATGTGTGTCTAACTAATCCGCAGGTTATGCTATTATGAAAACAATGGACTGATCTCATATTTAAGTCTCTAAGGATTTGAGGGGTTAATGTTCCTAAAGATCTGGAAGGGTGACATCATTGGACTAAACGTTTCAATTATCTGACAGTAATCACCTTGTCTAAATCTGCTGAACAAGAATGTTTTCATCAAATTCAGCTTAAGCTCTGAGCTGTTGGATAAGCACCACATTTTGAGCGACAAAAAGCAATGGGTGCCACAAGAAAGTAGGATCCCTTAGAAATCGAAAAATGCATTCCTGTGCGATTGAGACCTTTAAAGAAACCCACCCGTCTTCCCATATCAATCAGGCCTAATCCATCTTCAGGGAAAACATTACAGACACACTGCCACCCTGCTGCTCCTGGGAATGTGGCTGAAACAGCACAGAGGAGAAATCGCTCCCTTCCTGTGTCCGTCAGACAGCCCCAGCTGAGAACTTTATTGGATAGGCCAGGTTATGGAGAAGAGAGGAAAGGAAAAAATGGGGAGAGAAAAAGGGAGGATTTAGTTCCATGGTAACTGTCGTTGTGGTGACAGGACCTGCCGGTCTTCCATGTAAAAGGCCCTTTTCATCAGTGTGCCAGGGGTCCCATCCAAAGGACACACCCGTGTCCTGTGGGGGTATTACAGGCCGGCCGCTCTCAGAGGAGCTGCAGGTTGGCAGGATATTAATTAACTAATTATCACGCCGTGAGGCGAAGCTATGAAATATGTATGAGGCCTGATTGGGACGTTTGTGATTGTGTAATCTAATTTCAGCCATGCACTCGCCTCCCCCAGATGTCTGATGTCCAAAGATGGGATATACACACGCACACACACACACACACACACACACACACACACACACACACACACACACACACACACGCGCAGGCACACAGTTTTGCATTGTTGTCGTGTTTTCTGTCTCTCTCTCC
>JBBMFX010000141.1:14679900-14691566 GCA_037832545.1 Rhabdalestes septentrionalis | reverse complement strand
AGTTAACGTGATCATTCTGTCATTCGTGAACACACCACTGCACACAGTGTGAACAGCACGAAATTCCTCCTCTGCTTTTAACCCATTCACCAAATTAGGCAGCAGGTAGCCAGTAACATGGCACCCGGGGACCAGTGTGTGGGGAAGATACCTTGCTCAGAGGTGCCCAGAAATTTTGGGAATCAAAGCCACAACTTCCTGACCACGGGGCGGATGCCCTTACCAGATGCATGATCCATTTAGGCAGCACTAAATTCCTAAAGGTTGTTCATTTCTACGCCAGTAAAAAATTCGACAGGATTGTCAAAAGAAAGCCATTACTTGTACAAATCACAAATGTAAGTACCAGCAGTTTACTAATTGCTGCCTTTAGTGGTCAGATTAGAAAAATATAGAAATTTTGGCAACATTCAATGTGGATTTGCCACAAAAAGTAGAATGATCATAAAAGGAGAATTGATTGAGAATGATTAAAATTGAATCCCCCCATGTTTAGGGGATGTTTTACTACAAACATGACACACATGACTCCATGAAATGCTAGAGGAGTTTAACAATGAATATCTGAAATATCTTGAGCATCTGTCTGTCTGCCTAAAAGCTAAAATTAGGTTTTGAATAGAACCTCTGAGAGGACAGTGATGCAAAACATAAGTCAAAATCCACGAAAATGGTTCAATGATCACAGAATCAAGCTTTTGACATGACCATCTCAGTGCTCTGACCTAAACCCAATGGAAAATCTGTGAGGTGAGCTGAAGAATATTGTCTAAAATAAGATGACCATCTGAGCTAGAGAGATTTTGTATACTGGAGTGAGCTCAGATTGCTCACACTGTTTTCTCTCTCATCAGGCATTAAGAGAGAAGACTCATTGGTGTTAATGTTTCACACAGAAGCAGTGCCAATAATTGCAGCCCATGTCAAGATTAAAGACGCTTTATTTGTCATAATCGTAATTATGCAAGGACAGCATGTGGTGAAATGCAGCCATGAGTATAACAAAGTTGTCAAATAATTTAAATTTAGTTTAATTGAAATTTGGAAATCTAAGGTAATAAAATACACAGATATAAGATTATTCCAACTAAACCAATATTGAACACATTACGAACAGAAGCAGGATCTGTACAGTGGGTGAAAAATAATTGGATAGGGATATCTGTGAAGTGCTGTGTGCAAGATTATTGGTGAATTGTAGACTTAAAGGGGACCTATTTTGCAAAACTTACTTTAGTTGTAAAAAGCCTATGGGCAATACTATACAGGTTCATGAAGGTCTTTGCACAAAATCACTCTCACATGAAAAGATATCACCAGCTTTATTCTTCACATTATAATGCCATTTCAAAATGAGCCGTTTCAACATATGCCCCACTTGATGTCAGATGGGGGCCAATTTGCATAGAACCACCCCTCATCTCCCAAGACCCCGCCCACTAGCCTGTTGCTTGTCACGCCTTTCAATGGCCATCGCTCAAAACACAATAAAACAACCGCTAGTGGCATATAATGCAAGTTTTTTGTTCCTGTATAGGAATATGGTAAATCGTCCTCCGTTATGCCCCAACACCAGATCCGCCATTACATCTGCTAGTTTTACGAGCACAGATAAGCTGACCGCAAAGTCTACTGGCACATATGAACTGTTGTGTTGCTCTGGGTCCGACTTGGGGTCGAACATGTAGGACTGGATATCGCCTATTTTCTGTCTTTTCCATGTTCGATAAATGTCCCAATACTTTTGTCAACATAGTGTAGTCTCACGCTTTCTCCCTTCTTTCACCCTGGTCACCATACAGGCTAGGACCACTGTCACAGAATGAAGGGATGGAAAAAACTAATAAATAAATGGTGTGTTAAGTACATGGATTCTATTGTAAAATCCACAAGTTAAACTTGCAGCTGGAGCATGGGATGGGTGGGTCACGGCCAGCAACAGCTTATTTGCATAAAAGGGACACAGCCTGAAATGGCTCATTTTGAATCTGTGAAGAATAAAGTTGGTGATATCTCTTTATGTGAGAGTGATTTTGTACAAAGAACTTCACAAACATGATTTGTAAAGCCCATAGACTTATTATAACTTGTTTTTTTGAAGTGAGTTTTGCATAATAGGTCCCCTTTGAGTGATAGATACCTGGTGAGATGTAGTGATATGAGATATTGTGTATTTGTTCTCATTTTAGAATATAAGTGAGGTTGCAAAAGGTAGTGATTTTCTTTAACTTAACTTACTTTGAAGAGCATATTTTATTGTATTGCAAGCTAATCCACCACAAGGAACAGTTTTACCCAGTGTTACCACAGGTGCCGGTAATTTTGGAGGTGACTGTTGTGCATCGTCTTTACTGTATGCACTTTAACAGTAACACTACTCCTTCCCATTTTATAGGTCTCTAGGAAGTATCATCTGCTGAACGGCATGGGGTGATTAAAGATTGCACATTTACCATACTCCCCTTATCGAAATCAATTAAATGCCTTCCTCTCTGGCCCAGCAGGAGTAATTAGTGTGTGGTTTGGGTCAATTCAATAATTCCTGAAAATAATATTCAATTATAGCTTCCGCTACATTCAGATGACAAGGACTATTTATAGATAAGTCCTCTGTTTTACAAGAACAGTGGGCTTTGTCTCTTCCAAACTTTGAAATGCACAACTAACTTAATGTCTTCAGGTTTCGCTTGTTATAACAGCAGCTATGTAATTATGTCTCTATAATTGGCTTTGTTTCACCTTACAAAGTGTACAAGTCTCTGTGTGTGCTGCCTGTGTGTTTTGATAGATTGCTTGCCGGGGGACCTTTGACAAGTAATAATTCCACTGGTCCTATTCTTGTACTGGTTGCATATGGCAAATAAACCTTAAATCCTGAAGCCTGACACCTGAGTCTTATCATTTTGTAATATTAACCTACATTGCCATGCCACGATCTCTGTCTCACATGTCCTGACTCTGCCACACGCACGAGGCACATTTCCAATTATTTTGAACATGATTCAGTGTAACATCACATATGTCTCATGCAAATCTTCCAAATTAGATTAAACACGCACTATGAGGGAAAGTGTGACCACCAGTAATTTGAGCTACGCGCTGATTGTTGTGAACTGATGATATAAGTAAATGATAATCAGGAGCCAGAGGCAGTACAATCTAAGTGTGAAGAACGCTTATTAGGGCATTTTCTTGCAGCTATGTTCATTATTCAAAGCCAGAGTGGGAAAAACCAAACAAAACACAGAAGGTCATAAGCAAGTAAATATATCATCTAAAACATTAGGAAAGCAAGGGAAACTGGAAAAGGAGTACAGAGATAAACAGTGACAAACATTAGGGAGACTTTGCCCAGGGAAATAGACAGGCCGAGGCTATATATATAGTATATATATATACAAACAGAGACACTGATAACACAAAAAGCGACGATCGGGGGTGTGAGCAGGACTGATCCAGAGAAGGAAAACTTGACAGTGTTAGAAGCATGAAGGATGATTTTGGCAAGATACTGACTGAATGTATTAAGAGTTAAGATCTCTAGGAAATCTGTTGCAAGCTACTTTATGTCTTATGTGCTTTTTTTTAACAATTATTTCTCGCAAGATTCGTTTTCCAAAAGGCCTCTCTAAGGGAATTTGGACACAGTATACACCTCAGTATTAGATAAGCCTTTCTCTCTTGAGCTAATCTAAAAAAGCTTCAAATTACATAACTGCCCTAGTGACTAAACAAATATACACATTCAAAATTCCTCTTTGCCCCATGAATCCAGGGGCATCCATATAAACATGTTATACAGAAAGAGAAAGAAGGAGGGGGAGTCATGACTAGTGGTTAGGGCTTAGGCCTATGAGCTTTTGAAGTTGGCTTAGAGTGAATAAATGGCAACGATTATGTCAGATACAGTAATTTAAACACAGATGGAGCCTGCTGGTTCTCTGCCTTACCTTTCACAGTCCTTTCCCAAAGAGGAAGCTTTGGAGGTAACTTGCTGTGCAGTTGCATGATGGAGAGGGTTATGGCATCTTTCATGTTTAATATCAGCTGTGAAAACAAAGCACGATTGCCTAGACAGCATTTGTCCATAGCAAGTCATTAAAGGCAAATGCAGTCTTGTCTGTTTTCTTCTGTGCAAAAGAAGCAGGTAGACTGGACTGCTACTGTAGTGATGAATAATGGCTTATAGATAGAGAACATTTTGTTCAGATGGAATATTATATCAGGCTCAGTTTACCAAGGCTTCCAACCTCTGCAGTGTCTGCAGATTACTAATGACCACCTACACTGGCCACCTGGTTGCTTTGGCTGTACAAATTACACATAAAAGTGTTAGCTTTCCCAATAACAATAGGCCTAGATGTCAAATGAAAGGAAAATACATTAACATCTTGTGGGTTCACATTAATGCCACGAAGTCTTTTTCAAACGATGTAGTTCAAAATAACCACAGTACAATTCAATCCTCGCACTAACATTATGTTAAGCCCTGAGGTGGAGTAGCAGGAAATGGCGCCCTCTTGTGGTTTACTTTATAACGCTATCCTCATACATACTCACTGACAAGCCAGGATCTCTGGATTTCTGCAAGAGAAGGAAAACATGTTGATAATTTAAGTTGACTCGTAAAACAAACTTGATCAATGTACATATCTCGCTGTTTTATTTTAGCACCTGGGAACATATACCCTTTTTCATATGTAAATGGTCTGACTGATAGGTGCTTGCCCGTGTGGACGTATTCTACAATAACTTCAGTTTTAGAGTAGTTCTGCCGGTCTGATCCGTGCTTCTCCGGAATCCAGCTCCGGGGGTTGGGCGCAACCTCAACATCTCGATCCCCCTTCCACCCCCACCCTTCTGCTGGACTTCTGGAGCTCACTTCTCCAGCCCGCTCTCGGAGGGAGGTGCTCTGTGATTGGCTGAACTGGCAATGCGAGTCCAGAGGCTGGCATTTCAACTCTTGTGTTCAAAGCTCTCCGTGTTTACAGACTGGGTGAGGGAGGACCACAGAAGACAAGGCACGGTCAGAGGAGGATGGCGAGGCACAGATAACAGCTGTTGGAACGATTGGAGAATGTCAAGCTGAGGCGTCTGGAGGACGACTTGTCTTATTTCCTCCTCGAACCGATGCGTAGACTGTTTCGACATGCTCTCGTTTTCAGTTTCAGCGTTAGAGAGCAGACTGGTGGTGAAGTTTTGAAGCTCTTTATGAAGTTCTCCCTACTGAACGGCTAGAGGAAGTGCTCTCTCTCTCTCTTTCTCTCTCAGAGGAACTTCACTCAGGGGCTCTGGCTTTGCCTGTTGGTGCAACACTGGGGACTTGGCAGTTTGTAGGGACCTTTTTCTTTTTTATTCTTCCGAGGAGAGTATCACACCCTCCGTAGCGAAAGTGAGTGGAGAGGAGACTCCATCGACCACTTCAGCGAGAGCCCCCGGGACACCTGATCCGAGCAGGACCGAGAAAAAGATGCTCTCTGTGCGGATACAGCGTGAACAGGCTCCGCTACTCGCTCTCGTCTTCATGTGCGGAACCTTCATGTGCAGTGCAGGTAATAATTCACTCTGGAGACAAGCACATGCTCGGGTAGAACTTGCTTTTTACCTTCTTGGCAAGGAAGTCGCTTTTTATAGAGGAGAATCTTCACTTAACACTCTCGTGAGGGAAAAGGTGTCATTTAGGAATAAAAGAAGCACCCTGACTTCTTTCCTGCACCGGGACCAAATAAATACAAGCCCAGACAAACACATTAAGTGATAAGAAGCTTCTCGGGTAGATTCATGGCCGGTTCAGCATATAGATAACATGCTGTCTTGGACATGGACCCATCTTGATAGCGAGGCACAGCTATGCAGTCGATGAGAAGTCACTGATAAGACTTTGAATGAAGTCCTTATGAATGAAGAGAACACGGCCCAGCATGCTTTATTATTCTGTTTGGCCGTCACACTTGTTTATTCTGTTCTTTAGAAAATGTTGGGCTGGGGAATGTGCGAGCCAGAGCTGTGGGCAGTAGTGTCCATCGTTATTGTAATATCAGTAGCAGGTTATGAATATTATTTGCTTTTTGTTATTAAAAGCTATAGAGGAAACAAGAGGAAGGCGGTGTACATAATTTTCTCACTGGTACATGGTTCTACAATTGTTGTTGTTTTTGACGTTGTTTACTTAAGTCTATTTATTCATAATGCATCGCGCTCGAGAGTTAAATATGGAAACACGCTGGGGCGCCGTGATCGCGCTGGAGCGCAGGATGGGTGTGTGTGTTGGTGTGTGTGTGTGTGTGGGTGGGTGAGTGTGGCCGCTGCGCGCGCTACGCTAAGGTGTGAAACTCCTCGCGCCCGCGCGCGCTCTTACGCAGGGCTGCCCGAGGCTGCGGAGCTTGCTGTTGTGAGAAAAGCAAAAAAGTCATGCATTATGAAAAACACACGCCGAGATAAAGGAAGGGAGGGTTTGGGGCTCTGATGTGATGTTCCACTTGGACACACTGCGTTTTTTGGATGCTGCACATTTGGGTCATTTAGCCGTTCACCCATGCCTTTCAGTTCACACATTCTCCTGAAGTTCACTGAAGTCTGCTTTACATGTCGTGCCAGAATGTTACCCACACCTTCCCTGTTCTGTACACACTAACCCTCCCTGAAACTGCTGCACTATTCTCTTTTGGTGATTTAGACCTCACACTTTCCTCCTCAAGTGCCCATGGTATGAACTACTCTATGGAGAGTATATTGCAGTTGTGAGGGGTCCGTAAAAGTACTGAAAGAAACTTTCATGAGCAGTAGGTCAGAGGCAAATAAAAATGTATCAGACTACATTAGTGTATTTTGTGAACATTTGCATTGTACCTTTGCTAGGAAAATGTTGGTCCCAGGCTGAGATGAAACAGCATTTTGAATTAAAAGGCAGTGTTCCATTTGTTTAAGGTGCTTGCTGGTTATTCGGGGGACTTGAACGGGTAAACCTGAGCACGAATGTACACATTTTTTGAAAGGTCAGTAAATGAAGCTGTGGTAGTAAGTGCTTGCTTGTTTTGACTTTGTATTAAAATAATGCAAGGTAGGCCTGCCTGGCAATTTTGACCAATCTAGCAGAAGAGTCAAGCTTTTTGCACCATGCAACGGTGGCTTTGTGTTTGTTTTTTTGCTCACTAACACCTTCTTATATGCTGCCTGACCTTAAAAGTAAGAAACAGTAATGTGGGCTCAAATTTGTCTCCATCAGTCTTCAGATTTAGCACACAGTGGCACAGAAAGGAGCATTTTAGTGGATTTAGTGTTTTCTGTAAAAGAGGAACAAAATGAAACAGAATACCCGCAAGTGCCAAAAAGTATTATTAGTGTGGGGCCAGAGAAAAAAACATGTTTGTTTTCCCAAACAACCTTTTAGTGTGCAGTGTTGTGAAGAACTATTTCTGCAAATGGGATGAGCTTAAAACCTTGTTTTTTAAGTGTAAATAGCACATACAATGGAAAGTGTATAAATAGAACCATTAACTAAATGTTCTGTAGATGCATACATCTCTGTATCATACAAGAAAAAAGGTTCTTTTAGGGCAAGGAACATTTTGTGTCACTTTTTGTGGCTCAAGCATCTACAATTGGTGTCCTGAAGCCTTCTTTGACTTTATTGAACATTTAAGTTGTTACAGATCACCTTTTAGTGTGTCCCCTCTCATTTCATTTACTCCTGACATGATGTTTAAGTAGAGCAATCTTGCACCTCCCTGTCTGTTGTCCCAGGACAGGCAACCCAGTAAAGCTGCTTATGCTTAATAAAAGAAGCAAGGTTTTGAAATGAAATTCTCTGAAACGAAGCTTGCAGACCTTAATGGAAGATGATGTGTTATCGGGGCCTGGCAGGGTCAGGGTTTGAGAGCGCTGTCAATGGCTCTTCGGACACGAGACGAGAGTTTTTTTAACAAGGCAGAGACGCCGGCACATATTTCAGCCAGTCCATAAAGCATCATGGTTCAGACAGATAACATTCATCTTCTCTCTCATCCTGCCCATTCCTTTATTCTTCCTCTCGGCTCCTGTGTGAGTTTTGTGTGTGTGTGTGTGTGTGTGGATGTGCTGAGGTCAGATCTTCTCTATGAAACTACTTTCTCAGTGATGACATACACATTAATTACCCAGACTGCCAGGAACCGACGTCTGGCTCCTGTGCCCCATCCACCTTCTCTCTCATGTATCGCTGTGAGAGTGTCTGTTTTAGTGGCTTTTCAGGCCAAAAATGGCCTGGCTTTATAAAAAACAGACAAGCGATCAGAGAAAACAGGGGTGAAGCACAGTGCTTGTTTGCTACAAGAAAGTGACCTTGACTATATAATGGTAATTCTCAAACTTACACCAAGTACCGGCTCAGAAAACGTTTGTGTCTCTCTAAGTACCATCATTATGATCATTACAATACAGCAGTGCAGACCTGCTCTATTCAGGTACGCCATATACCAGCGAACACCTACTCTATGCACTTTGTGAAAAAGCAAGTTGAGAAAAAAAAACAAATAAATAACCTAAAACCTCCAAAATGATATGCACTTAATAATAGTGTTTTTTTTTTTACTTTTTACAATATTTGGCTCAACCGTCTCATTAAAATAGAACAACATAGGCCGATCCTTTTTTAATTCATCCAGGAGGCAAATTAATTACTAATAAGAATATTAATTTTTGTTGACACCCCACCCACACATACAACAGGAATTGAGAACATTATATTGCACTTTAGCTTGTGACAATATAGTGATGTGTTATTTAAGAATGCAGGCTGATTTCAAAGCAAACATTTCTGGGAACGGTAACACTCTAAGTCGTATTACAATGGCCTAATAGAGAATGTTTCTGAATTCATATTAGTATGTTTTTTTCCATTTTTAATATTTTTTTCAGACATTCCTCCACTTACCACTAGAGGGAGGACCACTTTATAGCATGCTAGTTACAAAAGCTACGTGTTTCTTTATTTAAAAAAAAATGTATCTTTTTTGTTATTGATTGAACTCAACATTTGTTTGGCATTTCAACAATCTGTGACTACAAGTGGCAGTTGTGTGCTTATATATTGTAAGTTGCAACAACTCTTACATTCTTTCTTGACTCTAGCATTAAAATATGATTTTTGGGTACAAAAAAGAATTTAAGGTACAGAGCTGTACATGAAGGGCAATGAAGCACAATGTTTTTCCATGCATTTACATTGTTTTTGCCTTGACATATAAAAATAATGTGTAATGTTGCCTAGATACAGTGTATCTGGGACACATGTGTATGTACGTGTGTGTGTGTATGTATGTATGTGTGTATGAGAGCAGGAATATCTGTTTTCAAAGAACGTAGTACATATTCTGTATGTCCTGTTTGTACTTTTATTAATTATTTTATTGGTATTATGGCTTCATTATTTTGCCATAGAAAATATGGTAATATGCATCATGGAGATGTGACAAAGGGAACAATTGCAGTTGTGTTGTTTAAACAACAACGTTTGCAAACAACCAGCTCCAATCAGCAGCTCAATCCAACAGGTAAATGCGGTACACCACAGATCTCCCAGCGCAGTTACACAATGTTGTGGGAATGGCAAATCATAGGTGCATTATTATTACTTCAATTGAATTGCATCATGGGCTGAGTTTATCATTACATCCCCTACATTTTATATATTTGTACTGCAGCAATATGTTGTAGGTCAAGCATGTGAATGATGGTGTTTATGTAGAAGTGACTAGGTGAAGGACAGTCATTTTTCCAGTAGACGGTCACGGAGAGAGCCGAGAGGGAGGATGGTACGGTGGAGATTAGCCTTTAGTGCTTAAGGTCAAATCATATGAAAAGAGGTGGAGTGTACCCTTGTGCCCCCCTTCCCTCCATCTTTACAAAGCAGAACATGTCCGACCCTCCCCGGGGCTGTGTGAGTTCTCCTGCAGTGATTCGGGTCATGGAGGTGCATCTAGTTAACTCTGGGGAACTTTTTTCTCACAGGCCTGCCCAAAGCCCTGAGATTTGTTCAGCACTTACTTGTTGGGTTTGTGACACAGGCCGAGTGCCGTACATTTTGTAGGTGTGGAGGAAGATGGCCTCTGAGAGACAGGCCTGTAGAAGAAGGAAAATGAGAACCTGCAAAGTAAATAGAACTGGTCAAATAATATATTAGAGACAAGAGAGGCCCGAATGAACTGTCTCTCAGAAACAGAGAGAGAATGAGAAATGGAATGCGTATGTGGGGGAACAGACTGGTGAAGCGAGCGACCTGCAGCTCTGGGCTGTGCATTAGTTTAATGCACGCTTTGGGAGGGAGAAATGGAAGGGGGTGTGGGTGTATTGGAGATCGCTGGTGTTCCACTCACTCCCCAATCTTGTATTATTCATCACTGCAAAGTGGCCCTTGTTAATATTTTAAACATGTTTATGATCTCTCTGTACCTTTACATGGATATCAGTGTTTGCCCTGAGTAGGAAATCTGTTCATCTGTCATTTGAGTGAGTATGAAATACGTTTGAGACTATAATTACTTGCTCTTTTATGACACAAAGGGTCAGCCTTCAGAAAGATAACAGCAGTCTAGTAAGGGATGCACCAATATAGATTTTCTTGACCGATAATGATGATGCGTAAATAACTTGTCGTCAGCACCAATAGCTATATAGTCAGTTATATTTTACATTTTTTAATAAGGTCAGATTAAAAGCTATTTATGATAGAGGATAAATGTTCCTTAGGCACGAGCGGACTTTTATCCATCCCAGCCCACTAATTTCACAGTGGCTCAATACTTCTATGTCGAAGAGAACTAAATAAATGTGCAGTAAATCGCAGTCACAGTGAGGAGATGCATCTTTTTGAATAAACACTGTTTAATCCCTCTGGACTACTTAAATGTGAATAGGTCAAATCCATCGTGTCTTGAGAACTGGAGGGATTTCTAGTTAGCTAGCTCATTAGCCAGCTCCGTATGTGTGATACCTTAACATAAAGCTAGCCATCTGTAGCTTTACATTCCAATTAACTGTTTAACTTCTCTAAATATCAAGCTACTGAAATGAACAAAGGTCTTAGAAATTCTGAACTCTTCTGCAGAATGGTCCTCTAAAAACATTTGAAAACCATTTGTGCCTCTGTATCAAGCATCTTTATCTTTTTTTATCTCTAACTCTCTTGCTAGCATTCATTATGCACCAGTTCTCCGGTTGTGTTCAATGGTCCCAGTTGTCCGAGTTGTTGTCAATATGCTTTGTCCTGGGGGTTGGTAACATTTATATCATTGACCACAATTGACCACTAGTGTTTTTAGTCATGTGTGATCAAGTATTCTTCTGGCACGTGTCGCTTGTCCTGGGTGCTATCTATTGATTTTATAAGGGGCTAAATTAGAAATAGCAATTCAACACATTGCTATTGTGGGGGATTGACATTAATGCAAAGTCTCTCATTCTCATTCTTTTAGAAGCCCACTGACATAGCAGCACAGAACTTTTGCAATAACCCAGATAGCCAAACCATCATTGGTGTAAGGTTAAAATGCTAAAGATTCGCAAGGACGGGGTATATGTTGTTGTATACTAAACTTTGCTTAAGTGAACACGTGCATCAGTGTGTACATGAGCCTGTACATGATTAGAAATATCAAAAGTGAGTATATATATATATATATATATATATA
>JBBMFX010000141.1:14669028-14679753 GCA_037832545.1 Rhabdalestes septentrionalis | reverse complement strand
AGAGAGAGAGAGAGAGAGAGAGAGAGAGAGAGAGAGAGAGAGAGAGAGAGAGAGAGAGAGAGAGAGAGAGAGATATGGAATGCGGTTGAGATTGGATATGGAGAGCAACTGAGAAAAAAGAAGCTACATTTAAAAAATGATAATCGATATCATAATCAAAATGATACTAAAAGCTCTTAAGGAGGAACTGATCTTGTGGAAACAGCCTGATGGGTCTAATCTGTAATACTTGATTCATACTGTTAAGAATAGTCAAAGTCGATTTTAACAAGTAACAAAAATCAGTGTATCTGTTGAGCCGGTTGCGGACAATGCTTTGTCATTCATGTATTCTATGACATAGTTAGAACAAATGTCTGTCTGTTTGTAGGAATAAGTCAGCGAACGTTCATGAAGTATAGCTTCAAGGAATGAACTAGTTCAATTACCAACAAAACGTAATGATGGTACCAAAACACATTCATTTACGCCATTTAGCTTTTATCTAACTACACTGTCTCCCTAAATCCACTTGGGATTAAAGGTCCTGCTCAGGAGCCCAGAGATACTCTGCTGAAGGTAGGATTTATCCCTAATGAGCTCTTGGTCAAGAGGCAAGTATCCTAACCACTAGGCCATCACCATCCTGACATTCAAATGTATCTTTGGATTAAGAATATCATGATCAAATAAAGTTACCTGAACTGAACTGAAAGAATGGAAAAAAGTTAACAAAAAGGTTTTTAAAAATGCTTCAGTATCACCTTCCTTACACACTTTGCAAATCACCAGCAAATACTTTAAAATCAAACCTTTCTAAAGTTTTTTTGACATGATGATTTACCTGAGACTTCCAGAATACACCTATATTGGTGCCATACTGTAGTAACGATTTTTAGATTTCCTGATTATGATCGATGTTCTCAATTATATATATTATATAATTATATGTTCTATAAAGCAGCACTGTTTGTGTGGTCTTACCACTATGTATATATTATGCAAGGTGGTGTGCAAGGTCTCTTTGGTGTAATCTTAGGAGTTGATAGGAGTGGGAAACTATGTCAAGTTAGTAAGACACTCTTTTAGAACAGAGATCTCAGAAAGCATGGGCTGTTTCATCAAGTATTGTCAGCACTCCTGTCCCCCTGAGTAAAATATATCAAGGTATAACAGAACCTTCTGAGTCGGAGGACAGAGAGTTGAAGGGGTGGGTGGAGGACTGGATGATGGGAAAAGAAAAGAAGGAGATTTTAATGAAGTCAGAGCGAGTCAGCGGATGGATGAATGAGAAAAGAAGAGAGGGAGACTCTTCACCCCGGCCGGGTTACGGCAGATGGAGGGTGGGCCAAAGGGTGGGGGGTCGGATGGGTGGAGAGTGACAGGACTCGCAGAAGAATGACTCGGCGGGGTGGCTTTGTGCCCGGCCTGAATGGAGGGCTGAAAGAGGGCTCTTTTCCTCCACTGTGTGTGTGGTGTGTGTGGGGTGAGGGGTAGCCTGCCTCTCTTAGCCTCTGAGAGCCAGCCCCAGAAAAAGAGCGTGTATGTGTGTGTTTATTCTGTCTATGTTCCTTCTTTTCATGGTCACACTTCTTACGCAGCCATCCGCACACAATGGCACTCAGAGCTGACATGTAAAAGTCAGAATTCTCATTCCAAACGCTGTAGTTATGACCGTGACAAAGCTTTTCAGCCTCTCTTGCAGTATTTTTGTGTCTGCCGCAGCCGTCTTAATAGCCCACCACAAAAGGATGCAGTTTGACTCCTTACAGTAGAAACTGTCGTCACAGTACAGTGAGTTCGATTCATGCCAACTCATCTTTGGCTGGCCACCTCTCCGCTCGTCTTCCGTCCCTCAGTGGGGGAATTTACTGGAAGTGTCTTGCACCTGTCAACACACGCAGATCACTGCATGTCCTAATTACAGCCACCCCAAAACTCATTAACTCATGAGCATGAGCATGTTCTCTCCTCAATCTTCCGAGCCACGTGGCTGCAGTTTTTAATTGTTCTGTTATGGTTGATAGGATGTTTTTGATTGAGAGGTGGGCCCAGACTACTCAGCAGTTGCTACTAGCATGCAAGGATGATAACTGTATGGAATGGCTTTGGTGGTTCTCCTTCCAGATCTTATGAGTTTTTCTTTGTGGTGTGTACTTCAGTATCACTGCTGTCACGTCAAAACTTTCTCCAGCTATTTTTTTATCCTGTTAGAAAACCACAGCTGCCATTCGTGTGAATATCTGATGATTAAGTAGTAGTACAAAACAACTTCTTGTCCAAAATAAAGTCTTGCTACAGTAGCATACATTAACATTAAGAACAGGTTTTACAACATGTCTTCTGGTTATTTTTCCAAGTTCCTTGGATTTGGCTCTTCAAAGTAACTTTAAAAAGTTGAAGAGGATATAAAACTACCCTTTGCAGGCTCTTATCTCCACAGGGGATAAAGGAGTCTGGGGGGTGGGGAGTGGGGGTTGTGTAACGTATAGCTGGAGGCTCCAGGTCCTCCAGCGAGTTTTAGTGTGGGTTCAGCCAGCGTGATGGACCCTCTCTCGTCAGGGGTCCACGATAGCTGGTGCCAGGGCCACGTGAACACCGCCCCTGCCTGCCGGCCACATGCCTTTGTGCATCCCGTATTGAAAGAGAGACTTTTTGAGGCCATGCAGATTCGCCTCATCTTCTTAGCCAGGCTTTTTCTCTTCAAAGGGAAGTTCAGTCCGGTCCATGCCTGGAGATTAGGCCCCAGCCAATCTGGGTGTTGTTTATGCGTGTGAGCATGTGTGTGTATGTGTGTTTCACTGACACACAGATGCTGGCTGAAGTGTGTGAGTGAGAAATAGTGATTTAAGTATTTATTTTTGTGTCACAGGGTAAGCTTTAAGAGGATAGCAAACAGTTCTCTTTAGTCTTCATCTTTTGCCTTGATTTGGGCTTGTTTTTTGTCATGTCTCTGTTTTTAGTCCCTTTGAGAAAATCTCAAAGACCTCCTATTTTTTTTTCTCTCATCCGTCCAATCTGTCTTTCATTCCCATTTGCCTCCTATGTAATCATTCTCTGTCTTCTGTCCTTTTTTGCCCCAGCACCGCGGTGGGGGGGTTTGTAGAGCTGCTCTTTAGAAGGCAGCGTGGAGAATCCTAAGTCTGCGAGTTTAACGCCTATTACTGCTTCCATCTGCCCCTGGAGGGCCGGCATTGTCGGAGGGCATCTTTGGGAGATGTGAGAGTGAGGAGAGCGGATTTATTAGGGTTCTGCAGAGGTATCCATGCCGCTGTGGGAAGGAATGGGGGACGTCTTAACACCCCAGAGGATACACACATGCAAACACACATGCAAGCTCACACACAGAGCAGCTGGTTCGTCATTGTTGTAGCGTAAGTGAAAGAGACCTCCGCTGAGATTTGTGTGTGTTGCTGGTTAGTGAAGCGTGATGATGTGTGATAAAGTGCTACAAAAAAAAATGTGCAGAAGACCTCACGCAGTGGCCCCCTGTTAAAAGCCACTCTGTCCCTGCATCTGACCAAGCAGAATTCTTCAACATGGTTGATGACCTCAATAATTTTGTGTCAGTTCTTAGTGTCTTATTAAAGTCTCTTTATATCAGCTGTAAGAAATCGTCACTTCTAGACACTTTTATGGAAATTACATTTCAAACGTTTCTATTAAATTATTCTTTTCACTATTGCTTTTCATTTATGTGAGAAAAAATGCTTTTGTCAAAAACCTTTAGAAAAAGTTGTTTAAACACTTCAACGTTTTGAATTCCTAGCACCTCAACAATGGTTTAAAATGTGTGGGACATGGCACTATTCACATGTTAGAACTTTGTCAGTTGTTCTTTCAGTGAACAAAAAAAGACTAACGGGTCTCTTTTAAAGTTTACCTTTATCTTGTTACTTTGTTGCAACTGACAAATAAACGTGCAATTTTGTTAAGCCAGGTGTCCTCAAACTTTTCTACAAAGTTTCAACAATGGTATTTGGTCATGAATGTAACATATGTAGGGGTATGTCTTTAAGAATAAAGACAGGGCAGAGTTAGGTCGTCCCCAGCCTCCAGCCCTGGTCCTTCAGAATGTGTGAACTGGCAGGGGTGGATCTGACTTAGCCCCCCATTGCATTCTGACCGCTGGGTTGGTCATGGAGCAGCGTGGTGTAATCCCCCTCGGATAATACACCCTGTGGGGTGCAGAATCCTCCTTCCTCCTGCGCCTTGATTCCGGATTTTCTTTTTCCAGCTTTGCCGTTGCAACTTGCACAAGCATTAAGACTCTACCCACCCTTAATCTGAAACTGACAGCCTCCTGCCTGCCTTGTGATGGAGTGAACGAGCAAGCGAGAGAGGGAGTGAGTGAGCAGATAAAAAGAGGGGGTGAAGGAGAGGGGATCGAGGGGTGGGGTGGAGTGGAGGGACTGACAACTGGTAGGAATCTCATGGTGAGCTTGCACTCAGATCTGTCAGCGATTCAGTCAGTTTGCATTTTACGCACCTTCCATGCTCCAATATGTGTCTGATTAAAGCCGTATGTTTGTGAACCTGTGAAGAAAATGAGAATCTGTCTTTTCCTCTAACACATACAGTCACTTAGCATTATGTAAATTTGTATAAAATGGAATAGAAAGTTATTCAGATAATTATGCTTACTTTCTATTCACTCTATGTATGAAAAGCTTTGTCTGAATGTAGTTTGAACTTCTTCTTCCATTGTTTTAAAGTCAAGAAAGAAGTCTGTATGCACAATAGCTTTTCATCCGATTTAAATAATTGTAAAATATGTCTTCTTAAGAATACCTAAAACCTAGACTCTGCTAATTGTTTCAATGAGCTACGAGTGAGAGATACCATGTAACTACTTTCTGGTTTTGTCATGGCCAGGAATAACTGTGACCTGTATGTCTGCATATAAGTCTTTGTGTGTAATTGTGTTTGGTCCAGGATCAGTCCACTTCACTTCAAGCTTCTTACCTGCTGATAGACAGATGGGCATCGTGGCCGACCTCACTCTCACCTCTTTGCTCACTCTGCTTGCGCTCAGCCACTGTGCTGTGATTAGCGAGTGCGCAGAGCTTTTAGTCGCTAAACCCAGCCAGGGGCCCAGTGCCATGCTTAGCCCTTTTCTAAAAGCAATCACTACATTTGGCTATAGCTAGTGCACCTGCACTCTCATTCATCAGTGGTGAGCCATTCACAGTCTCAGCCTACATTTTGCAGCAGTGAGTCTGGTTCAGCTAGCATGGTGCGCTTAGCACCCTGGCGCCGCATGGTCAATGGTTACGGGGATTAAGGAAACAGATGGACAGCCATGCTGCCTAGTGCAGGTTCATTACCTCTCTGTGCACTTGCTTTGGACCGCACTGCCCCATCCCGTTCCATACTGTCTCGTCTTGTCCCGTTCTGCTCTGTTCCATGTCAAGCTCTGAGCCAATGCATTTCATAGACATAAAGAAGAAGAACTGGGAGGACGACAACCGGAGTGAAAGCCGTGAAGATGTCTATTGATCCAGTGGCCAAGACATGGGCTGGATGCTTCTACTTGATTGATTAATCTTGAAGTGCGGCAGTGGGACTTTGACTTGAAGAAAAGACTCTTGATATTATGCTGTCAGGGTGCATTTCCCCTCTGGATTTGTGTGCTGTGTAGCCATGTGTTCATGTGTTGTGTGACATTGCAAGAGAACACTGGGGTCGGGAATCTCACACACACATATATATATATATATGGCATGGTAGGCTCATTTATTCATTTATGAAGTGATATGTTAAGACTGGAAGAGGCTGTCAGAGTGGACTGAGCCTGTTAAGTTACAGCATGTGGAGCTAGGGTGGGCACAGCAGCATGAAACCTGCAGAGCATCTGAAGACCGGCCTAATCTTTCTCTTCATACACTCTGCATTACAGATGTTCAGTTACTGCATCACTCAGACTGAGCTTTAAGCGATTCAAAAAAAAATTTATCAGCCACAGTACTACTGTGAAACCAGGGCTCATTTTTTGGATGACAAAGTGGCTATGATTGCTTATTTATAAAAACAAAAACAAAAAAAAACCATGACAGTAATTGGTGTTTAGTTACCGATCCGGTATATTGGTTGGTGGATCCCAAACTAAAAGTAGCATCTGTCTGTAATATAATGGGGAGCTGCTGAAGGCTTTCAAATGAGATGTTTTGTTGGTTTGATGGACTGCTGAAATTAGATACATATCAGTGACCCCCACTCTCTTATGAAATAAGAATTACTGTGTCTTGCCTACCTGTGGCATTATTTGTTTTATATGTCTGCTGGTCTGTGCTGCTTGGATTGTCATTGGGCTGATGGAATTTCCCTTCGCTTCCATAGCAGTAACTGTGCATAATGCTTGTTAATACAATGCTGCATAATGGGATAGCATGAGATTGCTTTGATTGATCCTGACCCTGAGTGCAGGCTTTAAGAGCACATACAGACTCACAGACATGGACTGGCAGCCAGTAGATGTTTAAGCAGATTGTGTTGATGGCCTGTGTGAGCCCACTGTCTGCTGCCAGTGGAGATGTCTGGTTTACCAGGTGTAGGAACAGACATAAACAAATGGAAAACACTGGGGTTGGTTCTGCATCTACTGAAAGATCTTAGGAGGTCCTTTTTTTGATGTTACTATGAAAGTTAACATGGTTGAAATGGTTGTGACAAATGCCTTTTTGATTTTATGATGCAGATTTCTAAATGTGTCTTGTGTTTAGTCATAACTCCTTGATCACTGAAAAGCTTCTTGTCTCATAAAAATGATTTCAGACCAATTATATACAGCCGATAGGACCTCAATCTATTTGTAGAAACTGCATAAATAGCTTGCCAACTTGTAGCTTATTGGATGCCATTATTCAATTACATGTACATAATTCCATTATTTTTGATTAAAAGTTATGTGTTCACAGTCAGTTGTTTTTTTTCCCTCTGGCTGCTTCTTAGATTAAGTAATTGCATCATCTATTTTTTCATTCTTTTTTTGTGTGATACCACCATGTTTATGGTGCTTGTGGTCTGTGACAACTAGGCCGTCACAATTATTACATAATCACCAGATAGGCTAGCAATCATTTGAGCTGATTGCAGTGATTATAATTCTGACTGCAATTATATTGCATTGCCGTTAGCTTTTGTAATCATCTGTGTTGTGGTGAATGCATGTAAAATGGAAGTAGAAAACTCATGTATTGAGACACATCCTTGTTCTTAAACCCACTGCAAAAGTAGCATGGAGTAACGTTTGTTTATTTTACTTGAGGGCTAAAAGATAATCAGCCAGTTTAACCACTTAAGGCTTTTACTGTAATAGCTGCACACAAAGAATGTACAGGGTCAGTTAATTTGCTCATTGTGTTTATTTATGTGGCTCACATTTTATGGTCTTTACAGACCTCGTTCCAGCTTAGTCACAAACCGCAGACAAACTAAATATTGCGTTGTAATATTATGTATTGTAAAAATGTCTTACAGTATTATCATTATATACAATATTGTTATTTGGCCACATCACCCACCCTTACTTTTTTTTATAGTAATCCTTTTTCAAAGTACAATCCCTTATCTACTGTAATGAGTAGTTTCAGAAGTGCCACGTCTTAGAAGTCTTCAAATGGCCCCTTACAATACTTTGTGAACACTTGTGGTCTGGTTTCCTTTTTTTCCCTTTAAATACTAGGATAAACATGAGGTTGAAATCAGAAAAAAGCATTTGAATCATGGTGACGTCTGTTTTTCGGCTGGGGTGTGAGCGTCTCATGCTGTGAGAGTCAGCTCGTGATTTTGCTACTGTGTTAAGGCTCTTGTGATTTAAGTTCTGGGGCCTTTTGTTGTCGATTTAGCCCACTGAGTGTTACTGACAGGAGTGTTTGTATATCATTGAATGTGACAGTGTCTACCCACATTCTTTTATAAATGGGTGCGCATGTATGTAACTGACAGTTATACAGTGATGTAGAGTGCATAAATCTGGACCCATAAAGTGGGAAGGCTACGCGGCTGCATTAGCACAACAATTTACACATCTGTCCTGGAAACAGCGGCACTGGGGGAATAATGAAGCCCCAATCGGCTGGAGCCACTGTGGCTGCCACAGAGGAGAAACAGAGGGAGGGGAGGAGAGAAAAATGGAGGGATGAGAAACACAGTAAACAGGATACATAGGAGTACTGCGCCTCACCCCTCCCTATTTCTCTCTCTCTCTCTCTCTTGCTCTTTCTTTCGTCCTCCTTCAACGCAAGGAGACAATTACATGGCTGTGTCTTTCTTGTCTTTCATCTATCGTGGGTAGCAGTGGTGAAATGAAGGTCCTCTTGCATATAATTACATGGAGACATCCTGGACGAGGGCGTCTGTCGCAGTGCATAACTGAAAACAACCCTAAATACCTTTGATATAGGAAGAGATAAAAAGACCAGTCTGACTCGTTTGATCCACCTGGGCATTGGTATCTTCTGTCTCGGAGCTTAGAAAGAGTTACTAAGCATGATCTCATACTTATTTCACCTGCGCTGATGGGGCAGTAATTGGGGCGGTCACATCAAACCCTTACTGAGTGTTCCCGTTGTTTTGCTTTCAAAGGGATTGTGGACCTTGCTCCCATGCACTTTCTTGGAAATGTTTTGAAGTTGTTTTTTTTTTACCCTAATTGCAAAAACACATGGCCATTTTTTTATGGCCGTCATATGTTATCCAGCAAATGTAACATGACGCTGCAAGAATGTTTCTTTTGAGGCAAGTTGAACTTTGCCTCTTGCTCATTGAGGCAGTGGTGTGCGGGTGGAGCTCCAAATTAAGAGGGAGGGGTGAACACAGAGAGGTCAGAGTTCATTTTAGTCTTGGCTTGGCAGTTTCATTCTTGTCTATGAGAATCGAAGTGTAGTGTCTGTGTCTGTCTCTATCTCTGTCTCTGTCCATAATCATATTAGTTACCTCCTGTTATGGAGTTGCACTCAAGAGCTGAAGCATGGTCTAAATGCCACTCAGGATGAAAAGAGGCCAGTTAGCAGATAGGGCTGGAGTGGTGGGCCCAACAGGGCTGTCTGTGTGCGTTATCGGACTCTGGTGTCGTCCCCCCCCCCCTCCCTTGCCCTCCCCTCTCCTAGTGTGCCTTCTCTCAACCTCTAACCTCCCTTAAGAAACTGCCTGAGGAGAAAAGCTGAAGTGGTGAATAGCAACATGAGAATAAAGCTGGAGTCAAGAGAGTGTGATTTGCTCCTTCAGCATTGCGTTATTTCTTTGATGAGGAACTGAAAAAAGAGTAGCTGAAGAGGCCTTCTCTCTTCTGTTCTCCTCAGTTGTACTTGTGTGATCTGACATTCACATGATTGCTGCTCCTTTTACCCTTGGAGGGATCCGTCAAAAACATCCTAATACTTGAAACCATTTTAATGTGTAATGATGGGACTGCCAAAAAACTAAAATAATCCCATTTGACTTATTCGTAGAGGTGTCAGGAACACTTAATTGCTCTATCAAATAAATGATCAAAAAACAAATGTTTAGTAGATTCTCCACAATGGGATCTATTAATGCTCAACTTAAAATTTCACAAACTTGATTACTTTATTGATCATCAAAATAGGAGCCAGACCATTTACCAATAGAATCGGTAATGATAGGCTTACTAATTAGCTTATATTTGGCCCAATGTAAATATTTTGCAGTGCATTTAGTTCTAGTCACTTGAGTGAACAAAATAAGCTTCACGACAGTGTATTTGTTAACATATTCATAAAGGGTTTTATTCACTGTTGTTGAATTAAAGCAAGACTGGCTGGAGGTTTCAATTCTTGAGCAACAGACGTTTTGCTCTTATACTGCACCATTACTTCTTGTTTCCAGGTAGTTTATGGCCCACTGATTTATCCATGGCCATCCCTGCAAGCACAGTCTAGTGTTGTCTGCCAAAGCCATCCTTCAGAACTACTGTCACTGATATGATGATGAAATGATCCAGACACACTGTGATAAAAAAAAAAATTCACCTCCGCAATAACTGGAAATAACTTTTATCAGTGTTTTCTTCAGTGGAAGTTTTCATTTTATTGCTGTATTTGAACAGTAGGGCTGCAGTCGTCAAGTCTGAGTAACAGCTTGCAAGCAGCTGAGCTTCAGGATGGAACCAGAAATAGTATGAAGGGTCATATTAATAAATTAAATGATAATTATTTTAGTGCAATCCATTTTATTACGGATGTATCATCATAATTTGAAACGCATCAGCGAAACAGTCGGAAAAAGGGTCTTAAAAATTTTAGTACACGGATTTTTTTTCATAATACATGGTCTTGTATTTCCAGCATCAGCGTCATTCAAATTTATGATTTCCTGATAGTAGTGTAAACCTTTAAAGAGTGATAACCCTTGAGACTCTCTTCTAAGCCTATATATAATGAAACAGTTGTCCAGTGCCCTATAAGTACTGGTGATACCCTTGATGTGCTCAGAAAAAACATACTGGAACAGAATTTCGCCCACTGTTTCTGACTTGTATCTGCAGGCTGTGGTGAACAGGAGGCTGGAGGCCTTTAGGGCTGGCTTCGTTCCATGTCAGGCTGGGTGAGAGTGGGGTTAGCCTGCTGGACTCATCCTCTGCCACTGGAGGATTTTAAGCCCTGAATTCCAGATTAGCTTTAGGCCCGGATGGAGGGGTGGATGGTCAAAGGGAGCAGAGAGAGAACTAGAGAGGACTCTGGGGGAAAGGACATGATGGGGGGAGGGGGGGGGGGGTTTCTCAAA
>JBBMFX010000141.1:14646728-14667928 GCA_037832545.1 Rhabdalestes septentrionalis | reverse complement strand
GTGTGTGAGAGAGAGAGAGAGAGAGAGAGAGAGAGAGAGAGAGACAGAGAGAGAGAGAGAAAGAGAGTTTATGTTTAAGCTACAGTTGGTATTTAAAATTGATTAAAATTGCACCGAATTCTTAGGATTGTGTCGGTAAATGTGGAATTGGTCTTGGCTTAGATGGTTATGCAACTCCTCTCCTTTGGTGTCCTGTGAAATTAAGCGCGCTGTGTTTATCTTGCCATGTGTGTCGGGTCTTACAATATGCAAAAATGCCCCTTTAACCTCACTCCTTGGGAAATACACAAACGCACAATCCTTCTCCTCCTCTCTCTCCCTCGCCCTCTCTCTCTCTCTCTCTCTCTCTCCTCCATAAGCACATTCCCCTGAAAGCTGGGCTTTGCACTTACCATCCTTTCGATGTGCTGCTGTTTGTTTGTTTTCCCCTCATTTGAGATGAATTATGAAAGGCAAGCAGCAAGAGGGGAGCTGGAGTGAGGGAGCGTGGAGGTGCTCAGCCCCAGGCACAGCGGCGCACTGCCCGTTCGGGAGAAAGAGGAGTATTTTTGTCTTCTTCTTCTTTTAGCTTAATAATACATCAACTCATAGTATGCACTAAAGCCAAACAAATGATAGCAAGGGCCTGACTGGATATTAGAAGTGGTTTATTTGCTCATATGAAGGGGATCGAGGGGCCTGGTGTGTGTTTGCACTGGCTGCCTCTGTGCCGGGCCTGGGCCTTGGCTGGGGTGTACATTTCATTAGTCTTTTCTCCTCCAGGGAGCGTTCAAGAGGATGTGGTAGGCCCTGCTGAAGAGAGCAGTATTAGATTATGAGGCGAGAGATTTGACAGCCCTAGCAGGTAATTGGTCACCACTTCATTTAATATCGTGCATAACACGCCGGCACGTGACCAGGGGGAGACAGCGGCCCACGCGTTATCTAAATCAGCTGCTTCTCCCAGACCTCTCTCTGTCTCACTCTGTCTTTTCATATTTTAATAGAAGTGCCAATTTATCTTACGCTGATAAATGAGAAATTTTAATTATTATTATTAGTGTCACATTAAAATGATCCTCATCCAAAATGGTAACTGAAATTCATAGACCACAGAAAATTCAAAAGAATTCAATTCTGGTGTCTGATGGCAGTGATACTTGTGTTTTCCTAGCCGCTACATCTGTATGAAATGAACGTATATGAGGGCTCCCACTAGTGATTTTTTCTGTTGATTAGTCTTAATGATTAGCCAATATAAATGAATGAGTAAGTAATTGAACAAGTAAGTAAGTTAGTAAGTAAGTAAATAAATAAATACAGGCTTTCTCTACTAATAGTGATTTAATATACATGAATGGACAACACCAGAATGTCTTTTCTGATGGCCCGTGGGTTCGATCATCCAGAAAGACACTGATGTGATTTCTCTTTAGGTGCAACATTAGTGCTTCTGTGGTTTGCTAACAAACAGTCGCACATTGCACAAATCACCTTTTTGTTTTTGGATAATGCACTCCTATACTTTCCGTGCTGTGGGTCTTTTAAAACCTTTACATTGAATCTCTCTCACAACTGACTCAGATTCTGCCTCAGCCTCCATTTTTCAAACTGTAGTGTTGAATTGAGCTAACCACTGACTGGATCCAAACCAACTGGTGCAGAAATTGCAATGAGAAATTGAAAAAGAAAAAACTGTTGTTCTAATGAATGGAATTTCTTTAGAAACACAAAAAGCTAAATCATTTTTAAAGAATGCATTGTTTACGTTGACCAATCGCAGGAGCCTTAGTGTGTAGTATTTGATTTCTTAAATGGTTATGTAACTGAGATTTTAACAGTGCTCAGGGGCAGGTGCATAATAAACTTCTGGATTATTGTAAATCAGTTTTACTTGCAATAAACCAGTAAAATTTCCTGAGTGATTTTAAGGAGTTTTTCCTGAGATTGGCATGTAGACAGAGCAGTGCAAAAACTGTCTGGGGACACTTTTCCAAACGCTCTTCCCCCACCCCAACATTAATTTCCACTAGATTTGAAGATGAACGCTCACATTATGAGGAGGGCACATCAGAGTGGGTTTTTGCTTCCGTACTTCATAAATGATCCACTTGAGTGAAGCCATAACAGGATCTAGAGTGACTGCTTGCCATGACTTTCAGCTATTTAACTTCTGGGCTGTGATTACACTGGCCTCTGTCTGCCCCGCCAACCTTTGGAGCACCCCTGCATATCTTATAGTCGAGGATGGAACTGTAGTTCAGCCTGTGGTGCCGCTGATCAAACAGAGGCTTGTGTGAGTGGAGCAAGTTGATTATAGCACCCATGAGACAGGCGACAGACAGGCTTTTCTACTTACCACTGACAGGCACTCTGTAAAGACCTCTGACCCACTGAACAGTTCACTGGCCCTAAGAGCTGAGAGCCTCCCAAATGGGGGCAACAGAGTCTGTTTTCAGGTTTTGCATGGATACAAATGTATGTATGGAGGCTTAAGTGCAAGCATATTTCTTTATTTATGTGAAAAATGTATATTGGATTCTCAGTCAGTTTTGTGTGTGTGTGTGTGTGTGTGTGTGTGTGTGTGTCTGAGGGAGTGGGAGCCATTATTGAACATGCTGTAGGTTGCGGCAGATCCATTTAATGATTTTGGAATAAATATTTAGGTAAATATCTCAGTAATGACAAGTGTGACAACCATTAAAAAGATAAATGAAACACTAGTATGCAGGCAACAAAAATCACAACAATTAGTAAATAATAATAAATAAATAAGTGGTGAGTCTTACGGATTCTGATATCTAAAAGAGATGAGTTCCAGCATTCTTATTTCATATTTGAAGTTATTGGTGGACATTATGAACATGGGTAATGATTTTTGACATTTTTTAGATTCATAATATGTATCATGTTACTTGGTTCCTCTACGTTTTGATAAATAAGTGAAAACAAAAATATTAATAGTTTTACATTTGAATAATTTACCAAAAAATGTGTATAATATTTTTTGACCATTTTACAAACTGCACTAAACTCTGGTACCCTGGTTATTTTCTCAATGTAATGTAGTTGTCCAGTGTTTTAGATGTACATCAACAATATACTCCAAAATGTGTGTTGACATATAATGCTTCATGACAACATTTTGCCATAATGACAAAACCTAATTAAAGTATCTCTTAGAGTTAATGTTCGGATATTCATTTACAGTAGGGAAAAGGACACACAAAGTTAACCATGGTACAGTTACAAAAAACAAAAAAACACCTGTTTTTTTCTGGGGCTATATATTATGCTCATACCTTTAAGCACAACAGCTTTATACATTTATACAAATACATTTAGTAGTGTTATATTTCAGTGTCAGTACCACTTTGTTGTAAAGTTTGCTTACAATATGTCTTTGATCAGTCATTGGCTTCACATTTTATTTTTGATCCACTGATATTTTTAATCATTGTCCAAATAGTCAGTATATGGTTTTGAGGAAATAAAATATCATGTATCCGGTTATGTTCTTCTTGCTCTGATTGCTGAGACTGGCTGTTGTCACTGAGAGGGGGCAAGATACACGGCTGTCAAATTGATAACATTTTAGCTTACGATTATTTGCCATTAATTTAATACCAACAGCTTTTTTTGAAAGACTGTATAAAGCACAAAACCAAAAGTGTCAGAACTGGCTGATTGCTTGCTTGCTATCTAGCAATCGATAGTTCATAAGGGACAAAAACAGATCAAGCTAAAATAAACAAACAGTGCTCACGGCTGCCACCAGGCAGAAGTTAGAAAACTTCTTTTGCTTTCATAAAACCCATGACATTTTTCTGCAAACATGTAAATTCTTTTTATTTACAAGTATTTACCTCAATTCCACTGATTAAAAAAACACAAAATTTAATATGTTGTGATGTACACCTTAGCAATCAGTGCAAACAACTGTGGGAAAAACTAGAGATCGGCTCAAATAATTTTGATCAAACACACATCAGCATTATTGGACAATCAAAACAGTACATGAAATGTCAAAAGCATGAGTCACTAAATAATTTACAGTAGTTGTTGAACAAGCAATAAGATTTGTAATTAAATCCTACACATGGAGAGTAGGCTGAACATGCAGAGCTTTTCCTGTAAGAACTTCAAAACATGTTTTTTTCTGGCTACATGTGCTTTAGATATGATTTCACAAAGCGATTATGGTTGCCCATGGAAACATAATCTATTATGATTGACTGTAATAATCTAGACAACCCAGGGGGTTGTAGCTATGAACAGTATGGGGGCTTTGCCCCCACGAACCACTGAGCTTATGGTATTTAGCAGAGAATCCCCATATGGTGCTTTTACTATTTTAATAGCTTGTGTTAGTTGTGTTAGTTGTTTAACACACTCTGCATTTTGCTCGAAGCTTTGTAATCTGTGATGTAGACTGAGCTGTCGAGTCATCCAAGGTGACCACCAGTCTTGTTTTTCTTTGAGTACCTTGTCTAGCCTGTCTTTGCTGTTTTTTTTTTCTCCCTCTTGCTGCTTTAAAAAAAAATGATTTTTAGGCTGATTTTCTTTGCCTGGCCATCGTCTCGAGGTAATCAATACAGTCCTTTTGAATCCAGGTCAGATTCAACCTGCATTATTTTCTCTCTGCCATGTTCTCTTTATATATCTCTCCTTTATGTGTCACTTCATCTGTCTTTCTCACTCTCTATTGATTTTCTCACTACGTCCATAGACCTGTAGGCCTTGTTGCTATTGTTCTGGGAAACTCTCCTTTTGGAAAAGTCCAGTTTGAGAACTGTAAAATATAGACTTCAAACTAAAATAAATTAGACCATCAAAAAACCTCCCTACTTTTCCCTTTATTCTTTGTCTTTCTAAGGTTTTTCACCGTTGCCCATCACTGGTAGGTCTTGCAGGATGTGCTCTTGAAGGTAAATCTTCTGTCAGCTCTTGGCCAGAGGGAGTGGTTGATGAGAGGCCTCTTTATCATATTAATGGGAGCCGCAGAGAGTGAAGAGCTAGCCTCCACACACTGGAGACTGCAGCCAGCCCCTCTAGCACCCAATGCTCTTGGGACAGCAAGTGCATCAAGCCCGTGAACCTTCGAGTACACCACTGTGCACAAACTACTGAACGAGAAACAGCTGCAGAGCATGTCAAAATTGCAACCACAGATTGATTGTGAACACAATATGTTACGATTATACTCATGGAAGGACAATTTACCCAAGGAAAAATAACAACATCCAATTAAGCATTTCTAAGACTGGAGACCATATGCAAAAACAGAGAAATAAACAAACAATGCAAAATTGCAACAGCTTGCTACTCTGGCATTTGGAAAGGGGGGGTGCAGGAGATAACAGAGATAGCAGCTGCCGTGCTGTCTGTGTCTCAGAGTAGCGCTGTATCAATGTTAAAGGGGCTCTGGCCCCTGCTGAGTGTTTTGGCTGTAGGTGGTACAAGGCGGAGGGTGGGAGGAGAGGACGGTACTGGTCAGAAGCTAGAGGAGAAAACCAGGAGCCGGAGGAGGAGATAAAGAGGGGGGCTGGAAGGTCATCTCTGCTTAGCGTCAGGGTTGTCAGGAGGTTTTCATGCTGGTCGCTCACTGTCAGCAGGAAAGAGGTGCTCCAGACTTGTGGCAGTGACCAGTGCCTGGACCACAGCTCCCAGTAACACACTGTCAGGCCTCATCTGTCAATCAGAATCCCTGCAGTTGGACCCCCATGCCTCCAAGAACCTGCTCTGATTCAAAACTTGGGGCATCTAAGGAAGTTGCGTTGTGAGAACCCTCACCCTCATTCGCTATTATACGTCAAACATAAAATGCAACATATATACCAATATGTTTAGTGTCATACAGCACACTTTCATCATATCCTATACCATTCAGTATCATATTTTTGTTACAAAAAATTAAGTCATACAAAATATATTAATTTTCTTGAAATATATTTTAACTAGACTTTGGCCAAGCTTAGCTCTCGGTTTGTTTTTTTGTTTTTTGTTTTTTCAAATTTTTTTACCTTTAATTTTTGCAGATGCTAGCTATAGTATAACAGCTTATAGTATTTGCGTAAGGGCATACAAAGCTAACTACCTGCTAATGTGAAGAAAGGTGATGTGGAACTGCAGTACTCCTTATGTTAAAATCATGTTGAAATGCTAATAATGTGGGTAGTAAAACTTAATAGCCCTCTTTACAGCTTGTTTGAAAATGATGAGGTTACTTTTCTCCTTTTTGTTGTAATCAAACATGTGTCTATCAGTCTGGACACCCAGATATTTCATCTTTTTGATGTCCCTACAGTTAGAACTAACCTGCAAATCCATCAGGATAGAAATTAAAGCAGGAATTGGTAAAACATATTTGAAAAAGAGACTGAATATCTTTTTAAAAACTATGTTAAGCTCTTTTGATATCATACATCACACACAAATTAAACCACTGCCGTGTATGTAATATCAAACAGCACACACGCAACTCAACCCACATCGCATCTAATATACATCACACTCCCAACACAACCCACACCAGCACATCTAATATCTTACACCACGCTCACAACTTAATCCACACCAGCATATCTAATATCACGCATCATATTTACAGTGTACGGCAAGCCCGGCACGAAGGGTGTCATGTGACAAGCCTCCTATTTCAAACCTTAAACCTCTAATCTTGTTAGTATTGGTTGATAAAGTCATCGTGTTTCTCTATTCAGATTTTGTAAAAATATCATGAGCATATCTATCACATCAGTTCCTAAGGTGAGTGTATTGTTGTACTCCAGCAATACCAAAGTGCAGTATTTTCAGTATGACATGTTTTGTTTATTTCCATTCCAGTTGGGGTCAGATATCTTACTGCTGTCATCTGCCCTCCCCCCTGTGCGTCAGTGGCAGCTGTCAACTTTTCTCTGAGGATGAAGGCCTTTTCACTTCTTTTTTTGTAGGACACGGTTTGGAGAGTGAGGTTAGGGCCTGGGGCATCAAACAAAACTGATGATGCAGTGCTGCCAAAGCAATTAGTCACAAGCTTTAGCACTGCCACAGCACCTTACATGAGTGACAATCTCTGATCCAACACTTCGCCTCACATTTTTCAGCATATATGTGGTGGTCCTATATCTTAGCTTGCATGCAACTTAAATACATAAATACATAAACTCTGTCTCTCACTTGTTCTCCCAGAAACACACACCCATGCTGCGATGACAGCTGTTCATAAGAGGGGAAAATGCATCAGCACCTCACTGACTGTTAGTGAATAATTTAAATGTGAGTGCTGAGTCACACGAGTGGGAAACATGCAATAATGTGGGCAAACAGCATTTGGCCATTAAGAGCTTTTTTACGGCCACTTCGATGGAGGCGGCGGGCGGGGCTTCGGAGGTTTGAGGTGAGAAAATTTGAGGCTGGGTGCATGTCGGAGGTCAGTGTTGAAGATGGAGGTTAAAAGGAGGCTGATGAAAGGGGTTGTAGCATGGATGCTAGCTCCTCAGAATGAGGAATAAATGTGCTGGGTAGAGACAGTGGGGATGCGAGGAGGGAGGGTAGAAGGGAAAGATAAAGGATGAGGACAGCATTAACCTTAATTAAGCTGAGCAAAGGACTCGTTCACTTAGCCCAGAGCCAGTGTAGGGTCAGAAGATCGATCTAACACTCCATTTTTGCTCGCTCACTCTCACTCTATCAACTGGATCTTTTTCCCTTCACATGACTTTTGGTTACCCTCCACTAATAGCAGTAGTTTTACTTTTGCGGCTCTGTCTCTGACATGTTCTCCCCTCTGCTTCTGTGTGTGTGTGTGTGTGTATGTGTGTGTGTCTGTGTTGCTGTGGGTGCTATCTGTGCTTTCCGTGTGTCTGTAGCAGGCACTAGGGGATCTCTCTGATGCAAGGGGACGCAATGGTAGAGAGGAGTGATGCCAATCCCTCTGCATCTCTGTTTATGTGTGTTTACAGTGACAGAAGAAGCTCTTCCTATCTTTACACATAGTGGTTGACCATGCTGAGCACTCAGCATGCTCAGGCAGCATCACACCCTTATCAAGAGCCTAGATGCTTCTGTGATTATCGGTGTACACCTATGCATCTCCTCACATGCTTGAGTGTGAGTATTCGTGCACTTGCGTGCATAGGGTAACATGTTGATAGGTTGTCAATTGGGCTGCTCTCCACATCTCTTCATTAGCATGACAGAGGAACACTGCTGCCAAAGCAGTTAGTCACAAGAATCAGGGCTGTCACAACACATTACATGAGCACAGCTTTCTAATAGAAGCAGCAAGACAAAAACAGCCAGAGATTGCTAGCCGTGCTCAAAGCACTCCGGGAATAGACTGTCTCTCTTTCTTTCTTCCTTTCTCTCTCTCTCTCTCTCTCTCTCTCTCTCTCTCTCTCTCTCTCTCTCTATCTGTCTCTCTCTCTCAATCTGTCAAACTTTGTCTATCTCTGTCTTGCTCTATCCCTGTCCATCTCACTCTCTCTCTGTACCTCTTTTTCTCTTTTAACATGTCACTCTTTTCTGTTTTTGAGTGCCACTCATGTTTCCCATTCCTCTCTTCCGTACTCATCCTCATTACCAACCAGAACTCTCAGTCACCTGATTCTCTTGATTCCTATTCATCAGCTTCTTTATCAGCATCTTATCTTTGATTTGTCTCTCTTTTTTCTTGACCAATTTTTTTAGATTTGATTGTAGCCAGTCATGTCTGACACCGAATAAGAAATTTGTGTCCCTAAGTGGTTACTCTCACACAAAACACTTTTTGGGGCAATACGTAGCAACTTTCATCAAAACGTAGACAATATGTCTGCACAAATCTAGCCCTTGACAAATCTTGTCAATAACATTTGATGCAATAGTTTCATCTTCACACCCTGCATCACTACTACATCCTACATCACAATGTGTTCTCATTTCCTCTGTCTTTACTGCTGGCTGAGTGTCAGTCTGTCTTCCCTGCCCTCTCACTTTCTCTTTCTGACTCACGTCTCCCTCTGTTTCTCCATGTTCATTATGACCTCTTGTGCGAGCCTGATGTAATTTTTGCAGGAAGTTTGATTCATTCGATATCTCTTTTCTCTGGAGAAACTGCTCACACACTCCTATTGTAAACAGTCATAGACAGCTCCTTCACACCTCTCTCTCGTTCTCATCTCCCAACCAGCACAGCCACATTTTATTCCTCTTTTTCTCCTCCAGCCTTTTCTTCATGACCTTGCTACACTATAAGCAAAACCCCACATGCTCTAGGGTGTTTTCATGTGAAATCCCTGTGCACGCTTTTGGTGTTATGATGATTCAGCAGTTCACACACATACACACGTACACAAATTCACACATGCACACAATGGATATGCCATTATTTCAGATGAGTAGTAATGTGGAGATTTGGAGTTTGTGGATTATTATCAACTGGTTGTTGTGTTTTTTATATTCATTAACATGTCTGCATCCTCACATGCCAATGCAGCTTTTATTTACAAGAGGAAAATAAATCCCCCCACGTACAGTCTCAGTTAATGCTGAAATATATATTTTATCGACACTTTCCGGTGACCCACTCTCGACACAATGTAAAAGTGGAAAAAAATATCATAAAAATGGAGACACATGGCTTTGTCCTGAAAATGATGATATCCATCAGTGTATAATCAATAATTGATGCTCTCCTTGCTCTTTCTGTAGCCTTTATTTATAAACTTGCCCTGGTACAAAGAGCCCTTTATATAATGTAGATAATATTGCATACTAAGCTCTTGTCTTTCCTGAAGCTAGAATCTAATGCCTTTGGTACTAATCTAATGTTTTCCTTTGGACCAGTAATATTACAGGAGTTTTTATTATATTTTTATAAACAGTACAGGTCTGTTTGTGAGTGCCTATAAGCACTGGGGTTAGCTAGAAGGGAAGATATGGATGTTCTTTTGCCCAGAAAATAAAAGGCTTACTCCCAGAGTATAAAGTACAACTCAGTAATACAAAAAAAAGAATGAGAAGTGCAAAAAAAAGAATGACAAGTGCTCTGTGTAGAAAGGATGCTGCTCAGGATATATATTTATTTTTATTTTTTCATCTCCCTTATTATTGCCTAATGTCCTGTTGCTTGTTATTTTATCCTGAGAGCGGCCCTTATCTTCCCTTCTAAATAATTTCTATTTATTCTATTCATTTTCACATTTGCCAAATGGTGTTGGTTTATTTTACTGGTCACTTTCATTCTGGACATTGGAATTTGAAGTGCTTGTTATTGGTTGTTTTAAAGTACAATATCAGTGATTTAAACCAAGGTTGCTCAGTTGATTTTAGCTTAACCATTTTTGCCAGTTTGCGAAAGTGAGGTTTCCTAGTTAAGCAGCCACATGTAACTCGGAACATGTGCAATTCCCATCTTGGCCTCTTGTGTGACACTAATATTGGTATACCAGGAAAGACAATACGTCATCCACAAGCATGAATGAGTCACATAGTTTAGACTGGTGAAAGACTGTGACTGCCAGTGATCATGATGCAGTAACTGCAGATTGGTATTGGACTTTTTATAGATGTGTTTTTGAGATTTAAGCTTTTATTAATTGGGTTTATTTACACTCCATCCTTCTGAGGTTCTCAAACCCCTGTAAGATACAGTAAATAAATTAGAACTTCCAATAAATTACACTGAACATACAGTGACTTTTGGCATATTTTGTTAATACAACATAACCGTGCATTCATACAAGAGACCTGAGGATGCTGCAGTTCATGCAGAATATTACTGCCAAGTTTTTGGTGTTAATTAGTTCTCATACTTTGGCCGGAGCTGTGCTGAAGCATTTACAACTGCAGTAACGAGATTTCTTTCTCCGTAGCAACCTCTGCAGAGAGGTGGAAAACCCGTGTATCACAATCTCTAATTATCCAAATACATTGTTGTTTACTTCGTATTGTTCAGCTCATATTTATTGATTCTTTCAAACTGAAACCAGAACAAATGCAATAGCAGTAGCTCCATCTTGTCACCATCTTAACAAAACCGTCTAAACAGAAATGTATAGAAGAATAAAACATGATTTGTTCCAAGGAATGTGTAACCATCTCTCTGTATAGTCTTCTATGAATATTTAATTTAAAGGGGTCTTGATCAAATCATTTGGTTTATAAATAATAAAACAGTTTTGATATGTTAGTAATGACAGGATATTTGAAATATGATTATTGAGAGTGTTTTTGATTTGGTAAGAGAAGTTTTTATTCTGTGTAAACTAGGTGCACTGATCTACTGTGTGTGTGCGTGTTTGTGTATATTTGTGTGTCTGTGTGTGAGTGTTTGTGTATGTGAACATGTATTATGTCTGTGATAAATAGGATTTGGTCGGTGTCTCCTATTGGTCTGGTGTCCGAATGGTGAGCTGATTGTTGAACTGGTTAGTAAAGTAGAGGGAAAGCGTAGAGGCGTAGGACAGAGGACAGAAGTGGGTAGATACTGAAACTGCCCCCGAGGCAGGCAGGGGCAATCGGTGCTCCTGAGTAGGATTCCTGGGAAATGGCCTCGGGCCACACTCTTTATGGCTGACATCAAACACATTTAAACATATCCTCAATGAAGTGCATACAATCTGTATAGAATTCTGCAGAGACTTCTATAAATCTACAGAGGCTCACATTATTAACCAACTGGTGAATTGAAATTCAACAGGGCTACTATTAGGATTACTGCCAGGTTTGGGCTTAATATTTGACTTATTTTCTGAATAGTTTTCCATAAATGTGTAGCAGGGGCTTAATTTATTAACAAACTTGTCAATTGGTATCCAGTTGTGCTTCTATTAGGATTAGAGTCATATTTGGGGTTAAAACTAAGTTTACTGTTTATGTTGTTTCGAGGATGATACTCAGATAAGGGTTAGATTTAATTATGAATGTGGTTTTAATTTAAACTGTGTTTGTAGTGTTTAGTGATGCGAAGACACCGATGGCGCTTTCTATGTGAAATTTGATAGTTCTACCTGTGTCTATGTAGGTTTCCATCAGGTTTCCTCCCACAGTCCAAAGACATGTAAATCAGGTGAATTGGAGATTCTATGGTGTGCCTACATGTGGCTTTGTGTGAATTTGTTTGTCTGTGTGTCTGTCCTGTGTTAGACTGGGACCATATCTAGGGTTTTTGTCCAACTTTGAACCTATAAGTGCTTGGATAAGCTCCAGTTCAGAAACTGAATGAATGAAAAAAGTATGTTTTGTAATTGGATGTCACATTAAGAGTCTGCAATATGGCCAACAAGCTCTGAAAGTCAACAACATCACTATATGTAGAGCCATTTGGACGCGGGGCTACAAGGAACACAGACAGTTGTTCTCTGATGTGATCTCTACAACAGAGACGTCTTATCCTGGAGGTTCCTCTGCCTGACACATTCTAGTGTTTTGCATTCTTCAGAAACACAAATCGTCTTTTCAACAAGCCTTTTTTGACCTGAGGTGGGTGTGTTAAGCAGGGGTAACACAAAAAAGGGCAGTGTAAGGTGTCTCCAGAACTGAGATTGTGAAGAGCCTCTTCTGGCTCGCTAAAGAACCTTTCAATGGATGGTACTTTAAACTATGTTTTTGTAAATGAGTGGAGGTCCTTCTCAAAGTTTCAAAGATTCTATACTTGTGAAATTTTCTCGAAGTTCTACATCCTAAAAAAAGTTACATTTATTTTTCGTTGTATTTTAGTGTATATTATATTTTTCTGCTTGAGAGTGTAATAAGTGACTGTATTTGTTCAGTTTGGCCTCATCACCGCATATATTATGTTTCAGAAATGTACAGATAACTTTGTACATTTATTCCTACTACACTGGCGCCTGGTATGCTGAGGAGAGGATATCAGAAATGCTTGAGATACACTCTTCAGAGGAGCGAGTCAGATAATCTTTGCCCTCGGCAGCCTGGAGGCGTCTGTCTGAGATATCAGGGGCCAGGCAGGGTCAAAGGGGCCAGGGCGGGTCATATTGTTACATTTGGGCTTTGCACTTCATCATAATATCTCTATGATTGTGGATGTATGAGTGTATGACTGAGCTTTGTGTGTGTGTGTTTGTGTGTCATGAGGACTTTTTCTTTGTGTGTGTGTGGGGGTGGGGGGTTGTCCTCTGCATGTCCTGTTGAGTAGGGTTGGATAATCAGCTGGAGAGGCATGTAGAAGGAGAGAGCATAGCCTTTTTGCCCAGAGAGGTGTGTGTATGTGTGTGTGTGTGTGTGTGTGTGTGTGTGTGTGTGTGTGTGTGTGTGAGTGTGCAGTTGTGTGGACAGGAGTGGGTAATTGTAGGGAGTCTAGAGAGAGGGGCCTGTAATCACTCTGCCCTTAGGAAGGAATGCTGCTCATCTTCTCATGTAATTACACCCATTTAAAACAGCCTGGCTCCAGGGTGGGGGGGGAGTTTATGGGGAAAGACAGGGTGTGTGCATTGGGGTATATTCAAATTGAAAGGCAAAGGACATTCTTAAAGTTTGAACTAACTTTGTTCTGTTGGTTAGAAAAAGTTCTCTCTTCAGGCATGTTCTGTATGTAGAAAGTCTTGATTTTTATTCAGTATCTTCTCTGAGAGTTGTTTTATGACAGAGACAGGGAGTGAGAGAGAAAGAGCGAGAGATGATGCGCTCCATGGTGATCTGTGTGTGGACCAAAGGCCTCTGGGGAGATCAAGTCCATGTGACGTGACTGAGCGTCATGGCAACCAGCCACACATACACAGAGAGAGTGGCTCTACGGCTCCAGCATCGCAGCTGTGCAGAGCGCACACACAAACACACGGGACTGCAGAGCGTACACACAAACACACGGGACTGCCTCCTGACTTAGTGTCCTCCACATTCTCAGGGCTGGATTTTGTGACTTCTGTCAAGCCTAGTGTTCTTGTCAGTGGAAAGGGCGGCCGCTTTTTACTCTCTCTGCCACTCTTTCTTCTTTTCTTTTCCTCAACAGTCAAGGTCCCAGACTCAGCATGTCATTCCACTGACTGTATGCTGCTAATATTGTTAAGAACTTTTTTCACAATAGTGCCTGCATTCTAGTCATGGGCTGTGTGAGTGCATGTGATTGATGGTGCTATGCCCTGTTCACTCTGTTCCCAAGCAGTAGGTGGTGGGGGTAGAGTGTTGTCTGGAAAGAGAAGAGGGGATGCTGTGGCATGGGGCAGTTATTGATGGAGGCTGATAAATGAGCTCTGTGGGGGGTGGCGCCCCCTAGCTGTGCCCATGCACAAAGTCAGCAACATGGGGATGAAAACAGTGGTGCCCCCATCCTTTTCATATGCTTACCAGGCACACACTCTCTCACAGTCCTGTACACACATTAAAGGTGCCTAAAAAAGTTCATAAATATGACTGCATCTGTTATTAATTGCATAATCAACAAGTGTTTTTTTATGTATATACATGCACACACACACACACACACACACACACACCCACACACACACACATTTTTCTGTATATATATATATATACACATGTATACAAATATACATATATACTCTCTTTCTCCCTCTCTCTCTATATATATATACTGTATATATATATACTTATAAATATAAATACTTAAAAATATTTGTATTCGGGAACCAAACCCCACCCCCACACCCGCGTGGTTACGGCTCTCGCCCTGCGATCAGAAAGTCGTGGGTCGTTCCCCAAAACTGCTAGGCTCCTCTGAGGTGCCCTGAGTGAGGTAACTGTCTCCACGGCGTGTTCATGGCTGCACGCTGCTTCACTTGGTGAATGGGTTAAATGCAAAACTGGATTTCGTGCTGACCGATGTTTGCTTTCACTTTTAGATACTCCGCTTCCCCCAACCCCTGGCCCCCATCACACGCTCACGGATGGTTTTTTATCTTTGCTGCTTCATGTTTTGTATCTATATGTATGTTTTGTTTTTGTTTTTTTTTACCTCTGTACAGACATTGTGCAGGGAACCATATTAGTGAGTGTGAGTCCCAAACTGTTTTTTTTTATTTTTTTTATCTCAGTTTACACTTGTGTTGTTCTTTGAACTCTGTGTTATGAAACTGTCTCTCTCTCCCTCTCTGTCTCTCTGTCTCTCTTTCTCTCACACATACATCCTACAACAGCAGCCACTGGAGTGTGTGGAGAGCTGTCTGGTCACATAAGTGCTGAGTATGTTGTCAGGTTTCAGGGTGTGACTCCAGCCCCCCGGGTGCTATTAAAACACATCTCTCTCTTTCTCTCTCTCTTCTTTTTCTCCTTCTCTCTTTCACTCTTTTGCTTGCTCTGTTTTCTCTGTTTTTCTCTTTCTATCTTTATCTCTCACACACATAAACTCACACACACACATCCACTCACACACATACACAAATGCCTCTAGTGCAGTGATTACAGGGCTCGAGATGTTAGTGTGTGTCTGTATAGAAAGGGCAGCTCATGACATGTTAAATCATGTCCTTTGACTGAGACAGTGACAGAGGTTGTGTGTGTGTGCGTGGACAGACATTCTTTGTTTATGTTTACACACCAACATCTGTGTCCCCATGGACAAGTGTAGTTGTGGGTGTTGTAGATGTGTATGTGTGTGTGTATGTGTGTGTGTGTATTTGTTGTGTGACCTGAGGCCTTCTTGTCAGTAAAAGATGCTGAAAGAGCTACAGAAGCATTTCTGTCTCTTCACATCTTTCTAAAACTTGCCACCAACTCTAAAAACCACTAACCTCGACCCAAATACACACACACACACACACACACACACACAGAGGGGAAAGATATAGCTTTTTAACATTCACTTTCAGTCAAAAGCATGACATTTCACACACACGTGGGGGTGTGGGGGTGTGCCAATGTGTGTGTGCGTGTGTAACCGTGAAGTTTGAAGTGATAATAAGCCTTATCATTAAGACACACAGTTCAGTAAGGCTCACTGTGTGAGAGAACTGGGAGATTCACGACAGTGTCTGATACAGAGAAGGAGAGAGAGAGAGAGAGAGAGAGAGAGAGAGAGATAAAGAAGGATAAGGCAGCATGTTGCATCATGGGATACATTAAAATATGCATCATTTAATCCAACCTTTACAGAACATTGACAAAAATATCTAATTCTGTCTAATAAGAAATGATGACACACACATATATTTGTCTGAATGGTAGGTTACTTATTAATTTCAGATTATATTTATTGTGTATTTTGGGAAAGGTCACACTTGATTCCTGTAATTGAGCTAATTTAGTTAACTTAGTGGCAAATCTGTTGTTTTCATTTTCAACCTTCCCACATTTAATTAGCGTTGCACTGCACTGTAGCGTTGCACTGTAAAATGAAAATGAATAAGTGAAGTATTACACTGTTTAAAAAACAGATACACATGCACATGAACACACATTTCTTGGTTCTGCACTTCTGTTTGCATATTTTATTTGCCGCACATCACCTCTGTGTAGCCTTTTTTCCTTTCATTCTTATCTCTTCAGTCTTACTCTGCATTTCACACTTCACCATATCCTTTGCTGTGTGTGTGTGCGTGTGTGTGTGTGTGTGTGTGTGTGTGTGTGTAGATATGTGCCTGAATGGATACTCTGAATATCCATCACTGGTAATTGTCTTTTTAAGAAGCACTAGGGGGTACTCTATTATCCATCTATCTTTGTCTCTCGTTAGGTCACAGTCTGTTCCTCTGAGCTCCTATTGAGATGATAAAGACTACAGTATACACTCACACATATTCACACACACGTCCACACTCACACACACACAAACAAACAAACCCTCACATACACACCTTTTGGTTGTGCATTTCTCTCTACTACAGTTCTTCTACTTTTTAAATGATGATGATGTTCAGTAGAAGGAGTGAGTGGTGACCTGGTGGCTTTATGGTGCTTCTAATAAGATTCCAGAAGGGGTTCTTTGTGTGATCCCATAGAGGAACCATTTTTGGTTCCCTAAAGAATATTTCAGTGGAGGGTTCTTTACACAACCATTTGCAAAATGAGATGTTTGTGTGGAAAGAGCCTTTTTCAACTTTAAACAAACTCCAATTAAGCTTAAGGGCCTTATGAGGAATCCTTATGTTGGTAAACATCCTGTATATTATGTCCCTGTTTTGAAACCTTTAAAAGGTTCTTCACTTTAACACATCCCATTTACAAAAATGGAAAACAAAAGTGGTTGCTCTCTCAACCCCTCTTTTACGAGTGTAGGGAAAATTTCCAGTCATGTAGAGGTCAGCTTTTCTGTGTACACACTTCATAACTGTACTTAGTAAAAAAATGCCAAATGTAAGTGAAACAATATGTATATCTTTTTGTGTTAATATCTTTTCATCCTTTTTGGGGTTAAAGTGGAGCATTCCCATTCTTGTGACAAAGATAATGGCATATGTGCTCCTGTGTGTATGGCTGAGTTATGTGTGTGTGTGTGTGTGTGCGTGTGTGTGTGTGTGTATGCCAGCAGGACTTGATTATGGCTCTTGTACAAACAGTTTTGTGAGTTGACGATGAAAACGGAGGCAACATATATATAGAGAGAGACAGAAAGAGAGACAATTTCCTGCAATCCTTTAGAAAATAAAAGGCTTCGGACTGATTATATGTGATCTTTCTCATTTGTGTGTTTGAGTGTATGTGTTTGCCCTGGTGTGGCCATATAATGAGAGTCTGTAATTTAATGACAAAGGACGACACTGCAGACTACACACTCTCTGGAACTAGCCAAATTATACTGTCTGACTACTTCTGTGACTCTGTGAGTTGTGGTGTGTGTGTTCGTGTGTTTGTGCCTGTCTGTGTCCATACATACATTCTGATCATTCCTTAGATTGAGGGTGAATTATGAATATTACGTGTTTCATTGTTGGTATGTGCATGTTAATGTGTGTTTTTGTTGTTCTCAGGCTGTAGGAGCGGGAAGGTATGTGTGTGCTGGCTCTTTGCTAGCTGTCATTACGCCAATAAAAGACTTGCGGCAGGGCCTTTTAAGAGCTTCTCTCTTTTTTAGAAGCGAGCCACCGCCATTCCAGCCAAATTGTGGGCTGTTGAGAGCCTGTGATGGATATTTGTGGCGGCGTCCCAAACCACATGTGTCCTCCTTCTGCTTAAAGCTGGGTTACCAGCCAGCCAGGAGGGCCAGGAGCGTCTCTGTCTCTGTCTTCCAGCGTCGTGTTAATTAAAGCCAGTCCGCCGCTACACACACACGCATCAGTGCCCTTCAATCTCCCCACACTGCTACACACACAATCATCAGCACCATTCAATCTACTCAACTGCAGCAGTCCTGCTCAAAAACATACAAACTTCCAAACAGATTATCTAATCAGTTGACATTAGTCTCAGTAAAGCACTCATTGGGCTGCTTCCAAAAGGCTCCCTTAACCCTGCAGTATTTCTCTTCAGTGATGTCAACAATGTGCGGACAACGAGGGCATGTGGAGACACTTGGTAAAGAGCTGTAAATCACATTGGCTATGTGAATATCATAAATGTCCACAAATGTTGGAATACTGAATTGAAGTCAGTAAACCACCATGACAGAATTCTTTATGGCAACATTATCTGTCTTTTTAAAGAGCTCATTTGTTAATCTAAAGTGTCTCGATTTAGATTAAAACACAGAACAGCAAATAATCACAACATTTTCATGCAGACCAGTGCATCTTCTTACATTTAACTGACACTCTTATCCAGTGTGATGTACATCAGTGCTGAAGTTGTGCTGTTTCTTAAACTTGTAAAGCTATACTAAAATCAACGTCCACAAATCAACCATATTACTGCACACTAGGTACACCGAAACAACACCTATCAAAGAAATTAAGAAATGAAGACAAAAGTAAGGAAAGGATGGGGATAAGAGTTTTTTTTGTTTGTTTGTTTTTTGTTTTGTTTTTAAAATTTTGAGAAATAAGCAAGCAGAAACGAGAGGCATGGTTAATTACCAAGGTGCTCCTTGAAGAGGTGGGTTTCAGACGACACAGAGGGACTCCGCAGATCTGATCGGAAGAGGGAGTTACTTCCACCACTGGGGGGCCGAGACTGAGAAGAGTTTTGACGCATTCCTGCGTCTTCTTTTGAGCAGCAGCGGCTCAAGACGAGCCACGCTTGAAGTGATACTTGTTTGATTAATGCTGATTTGAATGGGGTGTAAGTCCATTCTTGGCCTTGAAAGCAAGCTTTTAAGAACCTGAGCAGACACAGGGTGCCAGGGAAGGTTCCTTAGTAAAGCTGTGGTGTGTGTGAACATTGAATGCTGACCTTGCAGCTGCATTCAGAATCAGCTGAAATGGTTTTGTTACCTTCAGTGGAAGTCCAGCCAGTAAAGAGTTGCAGTAGTCCAGTTTGGAAATGACCAGAGACTGCATGAGTATCTGCATAGCTTTTGTTGTATGAAAGGGTCTGATTTTTTGATGTTGTAGAGAAGATGTCTGCATGCTTAGGAGATCTAGTCCACCTGCTGTGAGAAAGACAGATCTTCACCTAGCATAACACCAAGATTTTTGAAGGGACAGTTACCGAGTTCCCAATAGAAAGGGAAAGGTTGTGGCTTGGCGAAGGACTCCCTTTGATGAAGAGGAGCTCGGTCTTGCTGGGTTTCTGCTTGAGGTGGTGGGCCATCCAAGAGGAGATGTCGGCCAGACAGTCAGAGGGGTGGGTTGGGGCCTGGTTGTCTATGAGAGAATAATTTGCGTATCACCATGTTGATCACACAGCTATAATCAAATCCAACCACTCTGATTGTTTAACCTGAATGGGAAGTGATTTTGGGTAAAAGCCTGTTGCTGTCTCCTCTTCAGTGTGTTCAAGGTACAGAGAGCGTGCTTGTGTGCAATCATTCATCTGGCATTATGAGAACTGGGACACAGCAAGTAACCCAAATGGGACCCTGATGTAGTATTTGTGTTAGCACCCAGTCAATGTGAAAATGTTGTGTCTGAAACTAATTTTATCATGTTAAAATTCTAAGAACCCCTTTCATCAGTTAATATTTTTAAATGTATGTTATATTGTAATTTACAATTTAATGTGTTACCAGTGTTTTATCATCTGATAAGACAATTTAAGTAATTCTTACCAAGTCATGGACACCCATGAAGTGACGGGATTGTCATGTCATGAACAAAAACTGCAAATGTCAAGGGTATCATGTGGTTGCATTTAGTTCTGAGTTTAACAAATTTTGAGATGAACTTCTTAACAGTTTTTGTCTTAACTGAGATTATGGCTGATATTTTAGGCTTTATCATGAGTTCACAATAGTTTATATATTTTATTGTTATTTTCAATGCAATTCATCATAAAATGATTGGTTTACTTTTCCTAAAGAATAGGAAACTTAAACTTAAAACTTATTTTGTTATATAATAATTTTACACATTAAATTATTATGACTCCTACATTGTTTCATATTTTTACATGGTATAATGCAAGGATAAATGTCAACTCCAACTCTTTCTGTGTGAAGAGTTAATTGCCTTTGAAAGTTAGGCTTAAAAATGTGGCTCATGACTTTCCAGGAGGGCTGAATGATTCAATTGTTTTATATGGGAAACATCATTTGCAAAATAGTAGAACTGCAATTTTAATTAGGTCCTACGTTATCCATACATTATTTGGCCTGTCAAACAAGTTTGAATATGGGAGGATAAGAAAGAAACCTAATAACAGATTTACATTACCAGTATCTGGCAATACATGGAGCATTGAAGCCTCAGGCATGAATAAAATATGCAGGTGGGCAAAAAATAGCTAGCTTTTACTAATTGTGTTTATTTCGTATTGACCATCACTATCTTTGAACATAGCTAGTTTTAACATTCTATGCTTTACACAATTTATTCATCAGCTTCAGATCAATTCATAATCACCACTGTGTGTTTTTACACCTGTAGCAAGCTAGGCACACACACATGCACCGTGTGTATTTTCACTCATTCTCACTCTCTGCTTCCCTCAGTCACATTCTTTCCACCTGTCCATCTCTCTCTGCTTCTCTCTCGTTCCGCTTGTGTGTGCATGTGTGACAGGCTGTGTTTTGGGCACATGTTTGAGTGCTGCGATCAATGCCTTATGGAGAGAGCAAGGAAAAAAGAGAAACACAATTACTTACTGACAGAGAAGTCAAAGTCTGAAAGACACAGGATGGCAGCTGATGGAGGAGGATAAAGGAAGAGAGGGAGAGCCGGAGGGAGGGAGGGAGCGGAGAGGCTTAGTCAGTCAACAGAACAATGAAGGTTTGTAATGTGCAGAAGCAG
>JBBMFX010000141.1:14599876-14626549 GCA_037832545.1 Rhabdalestes septentrionalis | reverse complement strand
CTGAGAGTGAAAATCTGTCTTTAAAGCCTCCTTAAGGGAACCCTTAGCAATGTAAAAGTAGCAGTGATGTTATTTAATGTTAGTGTCTGAAAAGAATCAGCCTGCATAACCAGCGCCCACTGCCACACCCATGCACCGTGTCTGTACTTGCTGTTCTGTGTAACAGGAGAGACTGTGTCCAAGGTGAGCTATAACAGGTACGGCCCATAGTTCTGCTCTGCAGCTTCATTTACGGAAAAGTGACTTTTTTCCCAGGCTTTAGTCTCATGTGATGAGATAAAACTCACGCTGACTTGAATTTTACTCTTTCTGGTGCAGGAAAGATGTGAATTCATTTTTTTTACAAAGGAAGTACAGATATAGCTGCACATTGTAACTCCTGGTTTAGCAGTGCTGGTTGAGCAGAGGGGCTTTTTTCCCCCTCTGCTGGAATTACTTGCCCAAAAACGTCTGTTCCTCTGATGAGTTTTCCACTCTGAGTCATTCTCAAGATCCCTGGTCTGGAAAGCTTTTCAGAATGCAGACTTCTTTTCTGTCCTCAGTGGGTAGTCACTAGCCTTTATGGTGCAATAAGCAACGTGAAGGTGCTTGTGAAGACCTGTTTCGATTGGATGGATTATATATTTCTGAAACTTCACAGTGTGCCACATGGAAACAGTAGTGCCCTTACGTTGGTAGATCTTTCTTTGCATGGATGTTATCCTCATAGCCTTTTATCTAGTGTGCTCTAGAGGGCTTTTTTGGGAAGACATTTGAGCTTGCTGTTTTGTTAAGAAATGACTCATAGCTTGGAAGGCAAGACCACTTGGGACTGAACTCCGTTTTTTCCTTTTCAAAGGGTCTTAAAATATCTCCCATGCACAATTTGTCGCCGACATGTAGTGTAAAGAATCCCAGCTGTGTCTGAACATCTGCTTTACATGCAGAAATAAGACTACCAGTGTGTACATAAGCAAAGACCCGCAGCTCTTCAGGGGATTCCAGTTTGCTAAACTGGTACAGTAATTCCTAGTCATATAAACCACTTCTGCATTCTTTCTTGAGCAAAATTGAACAACTTGAAAAGGATGTCGTGGAGTGCTGGCGCTAATTCTACACAAGATTCTACACCACACAACCAGCTGGTATGAGGAGATCTGGACTGTGTTGCTTCAGAGGCTTTTGTTTATATCTGTTTGAGCTCTGTGAGGTGGAATGTGGTGGTCAGAGTCTTTATTGCAGAGGGTTGTGCTCAGTAATATGAAACGTAATGAGAGCAAACCTCGAGGGAGACTCTTTCTTCATTTTCTCCAAACCATCATGACTGACATGAAGTCATCCAAACTACACCCTGAACAAAAGCTGTTGGATGCCAGCAAAATCATGTTGTTAATGATTTCTAAGACCTTTTGACGCAGATTGATGCCGCATATTAAAGTGAGTGCAGCTACAGGGCTTTGTGCAGAGCCCCCTCGAGCCTTTGGCTCCACCCTTTTGGGTACTGCCTCTGCTTTTCCCTGCCTGGCACTGGTGCTTCTGGCTCAGGCGAATTACTGTCTGTTACCAAGGGCAGGCCCATTTTGTTGTGTCCGGAAGTTTCTGCTGTGCAGGAAGGCTGTGGCATGATGATTTCCTATTGTTTTTTCCAACTGCCTTTTTGTCATCATGTACTGGCTTTAAAATATTCAGTACCAACATCAAATTAAGCTTATGATATTAACTATGAAAAAGATAACAGGGCACTAAGGTGGAAAAAGGAGAAAAAAATTTTGCTTGTTTATTAAATCTAATTTGACCATTTCTAAAAAGTGGTATGTCTTTAAAAAGATAGATGGAAAAATGAATGATATGTAATGTATGTATGTGCCACCATCATTCAGTGCCCATGTATCTGTCGTGAGTTTTGTGTACTGTCATAGAACACCACATCTAGGAATAGAGAGTCAGGAGTACTTGTGGAATAAGCTAGTGAAATGGAAATCTTGTTGTGAATGAGGTTGGTTGGGAGCTAATTCAGGGGGCCATGTGGTGCATAAAGGGGCCCTAGATTGAGCTTCAGAATTCTGTTTTAATTAATCATATTTTTATTTATTGTTTGAATTTTTTCAGCTCCAGAGCATCTTTGTGGCTTACTTAATACGGAAATGTTGAAATACATCCTTTGAGCCCACCCTGTACTTACATCTGCCAGGGCCTTGTCACAGTGACACAACCAACTACTGTTGCATAATTGGAACCAGTGACTTTCAAAGATGGCCATTTAACGTGCAACATGAGACTGAGCCCCAAGAGGCCCAGCTTTAGTTGAAAGTGAGAGTGAGAGAAGTGAAACCAAATATTTTCTGAAAGTCAACCAAACATTTAGAGTACTTTTTTTGTAATGCACTGAATTTGCTTAATTCAAATTTGTATATAATTCCCATAGTAATTAAAGAATATTACTCATAATAATGGCTCACAAATCATTTTGCACTTTATTCACTGCTTGTTTTGTACATGTGTTTCACAGATTAATTGGCTCTACAAAAATCTCCCTCCGGGACCTGGCCAGTGGTCAGGCCAAGTCTCTGCCGTCGAGAAATGTCCCTATTATAAACGAGAAGAAGCAAGATACAGGGGTAGGGCAAAATCATCAATAATGTTTAACAACAGTAAATTTGCATTCATCATTGAGTCTTATTGTGACAGGCAATATGACCCTTGTTTGTTCATGTTTTAGGCAACAATCAATTTAGTGATCGGATATGAGCCTCCTGCCAGCACTGTTCCTAACCCTAATAGTCAGATTGATGGGGAAACGTCAACTGGAGAAGCAGGTCTTTTGAGATATTTTTTCTCTCTCTGCTTTTTGGTTTCTGCTGACTATCTTATGTCTTACTGTGTTTGAAATTGGAAATGCACAAGATCTTCCAAGAAGTTTGTTTTTGGCAGAAAACTTTTGTTGCATTGCTAGAAAGAATTTCACAAATGTTAGATATCATCTGACCTGACTGGCTTTATCTGGTCATGATCAGCTCCCATTTGTATAAGCTGTTCTGGATAATGGGAGCTGGGATGCACTGCAGCAGCAAGATATTGAACACTGCCTGTTTTACACTGAGTCAGTGTGCTTTCATACAGTATGGAAATGAGTGATGCAAATCAGTGACAGGACACACTTGGGAAAAAAACACGAAGAGTCAACAGACACCATGATATAGAATACCCAGAATCAACTAACTCATTTCCAGAAACCACTCAGTAAGATAAAGCATTGCTTTTAAATGATAGCAAAAAGTCTTAGTGTAGTGGTCTGGTGTCCCAATATTTTTGTCCATGTAGTGTATGTCTATGAGACATCCTTATAAAATTAAATTTCAGTCAGATTATAAAAGTATATAATGATTGGTAACAATCTAGCGAACATGCAATAAGACTTCATTGTACATACATTATATGAGCATGATCTAACAGATGCATTTTGTTCCCCCACTGTAGGTGCATCACCTGCTGGAAAGGACGCTGCTGATGGGGATGAAGACACTGGAGACTGGGGTGATCCAAGGTCTCCTGGAGAGCCATCCACTCCAGGACAGCCTGGAAAATCTCCCCAAAAGATGATCCGCACGAGTCGGAAGAGGCAGAAAGCTCTGGCTAACAAACCCCAGGATTTCCAGGTATGCCTTCCAATGTAGTTCAGGCATGGTTTTACAATTAGTCTCAACTTGAACCTTTTGACTTAACTAGATGTTTTTTGTTAGATTCGCGTCCGAGTCATAGAGGGACGCCAGTTCCCTGGCAATAACATCAAACCAGTTGTCAAAGTCAGTGTTTGTGGCCAAACACACAGGACAAGGATCAGGAGGGGAAACAATCCATTCTTCGATGAGGTACCATTGTTTGATCATATATAATGTTAGACTATCCTGAAGTCCATTTAAATACTAGATTATTTATAGGAGTATGATAATTGCAGGCTACTTTTAATCAGTGAAGTGCCAGAATTGGACAGTTCAGAGCCTTTCAGACTGAAATAGTCACTAAATATTATTACAGTGTCACTTTTATAGAGCTTTGTATCCTTACTGGCTTTCTGTGGATGACTCTACTCTGACCTGTCCTGCTCTTGTCCTTTCCTAAACCTGCTTTTCTCTCCTTATGGCTCCATTTGTTACAGTGAGTCTGTCTTCTCTATTGAACCAAGTTGATATTAAGGGTTAACTCTGTATACCTTGCTTACATTATTGTGTCATAGTCCGTTAATAAGAATGCCATGGTAGCAAGACAGCCACCGCTGCCAGACCTGAACAACTTCGCTAAAACAAGTTAAACAACTGGGTCAATACCTTGCCACATGTGTCCCAGGTCTAAGAGTGGTTGAGTAGCAGTGGGCAGTGGTGGTTAAAAGGTGGAAGTGGAGGCCTCTGGTGAATGTTAGGCTGGGTTGTGGAAGTGCATCTGTACTAAGATTATGTGTGTTATGTGAGCCACAAATAAAGGTCAGATGTGTCGCACGTTAAGCCCATATAATATTTGCTGCTTTAAACTGCAGGACTGGTGATACAGAATACACTGATCATCTCTTTAATGATGGAAATGAATATTTCAACAGATTTTTTACTACAATGTCAACATGCTGCCATCAGAGCTTTTTGATGAGAACATCTACATCCGGGTAATAAAACACAACCTGTTATGTAATTCTCTATCTTCTGTGTTTGATATTTGGTTTAAAAAAAATTTGCAGAGAAAACATTTTTATACTCAGTAATAACCAGATTGTGGTTGACCTAAATAACCACAGGATTTAGAATATGAGCATTTCTCTCTGCATCTAGGTTTACAATTCATACTCCCTGAGATCAGACAGTCTTCTGGGCGAGTTCAAGGTATGATCCATTCTCTCTATAGTTTTAAAGATGCACACTGATTTCAGTAATTAGGATATTATTTATAAAAAACCCTGAATGACTCTATTGAATGAAACTATTTTGTAAAATGTGCTCTTACAAGAGTGAGGAATCTAAGTCTGGATACACTAGGTTAAAATGTTAAATCCACATGTGTTTCTGTTTATTCATTTTACTTCAACAGCTAGATGTGGGCTATGTCTATGAGGAACCCGGTATGTGACGTTTACTTCCCAGATTCAGTTCTGCTCTTTTATTGTATTATATTTAGCAAATGAATAATCACACCACGACCTTTTCAATTATTTAGCAAGTACATTGTGTTAACACAGTGTTAGCATTGCAAATTCAGTGTCGTATACCCACTGTATATCTTCTGATCTCTCTGAAGCTCATGCTATTATGAGGAAGTGGCTGCTCTTGAGTGACCCAGATGATTCTAGCTCAGGAGCTCGAGGTTACCTAAAAGTCAGCATGGTCATTGTTGGAACTGGTGATGATCCTCCGGTATGTCAACATACACACACTCAGACAAACTGTACCAATACACTGGTATTTGACTCCTGTTTAAACAAACTAGTCCCATCAATGAATCAGGTCTAATAAAATGAACTAACAAGAATATTTGTTTGAAATTATTCTGTGAAAATATATTTTTCATAAACATTTGTTCCCAAATATCTTCCACTATAAATGTATTGTGAATTTCATTCTTTTCTGAGAACAGAAAAGTTTTGTCTGTATGCTAGAGACGTGACAGATCAAGCTGAAAAATAGTGGTGTTATATTAAGATACAATTTCTGAGGATACCCTGTACTCTCAGTGAGTGGTGTGCATGTAGCGAGCAGTAATTGACATTTAAAAAATGTATGAGTTTAATTGCATATGAGCTGCTAAGTCCTTTGAAGTCAATTAATGTCACCCTCTCAGCAACTCTCACTCTCAATAAGAGTCCTAACTCTCACGCTCAATAAGAGCCATGTTTGGTGTAATTCTTATGTTGATTGTACAGGTGGAAAAGAGAGAACAGAGTGAGGAGCAGGATGACATTGAAAGTAACCTGCTGCTTCCTGCTGGTGTCAACCTGCGCTCGGCCACTATCTCTCTCAAAGTGTACCGTGCAGAAGACATGCCTCAAAGTGAGCGTCAACAAGAGCAGTGGTAGTCTCTCTGCTGTGCTGTTTTCAGTGGATCTGACACTGTGGTTGTGTATTTGTTTCTTTTCCCAAATGTCTAGTGGATGATGCGTTTGCCCAGTCAGTTAAGAACATGTTTGGGGGAGAGGGTGACAAGAAAAATCTGGTGGACCCATTTTTGGAAGTTAGCTTTGCAGGCAAAAAGGTAAAAGCATGCATGATTTGTATTGCTCTTTAAAAACATGTTTCAAGTGTTCAGTGATTTAGTTTTACTTAATTTCAATTGATTGTTTGTTCATCTGCAATTGAGGAGCCAATTTCCAAACCTCACTCCATTTTTTGTGATTTTTTAAGGTAACTCTCTTTATGTGCAGTAGTATAACTGACCAAAACTTACTCAGTACTTGTATAATATACAGTACACGAATTGGTGAAGTTTCAAAACAGTCCACAAACTGAAAACTTTATCTTGACCAGTACTGGTTTACAATTTTATGCTACAATTTTTATGCAGTTAGCTGTCGTTGACTCTATGCTGTGTCATGTAGTAGGTAAATATTAAACTAATTTTGTGACATTGAATAGTGATTTACTTAAAAATAGTTTTGTTTTCGTGGGTTTTTTTTCATACTAAAATGTACACGAGTTACATTATAGAAACAGACATTGAAAAATGACATGTAACTCTTCCATTGTCATGTTTATAATCTGATTAGAAACAGACAGGATTAGAAACAATATCACAAGCTTCACTGATACTTCTCTGTTAATGATTTTAATTATTAGATAAACACATTCTGATGATGTTTTTTCTAATATTTTGGTCCGTCCTTAGTGTAAAAGGAATTTTCCCACTTCACAAACAGATTGATAGAGCAAGGCAGAATCTATTCCTACCGTGAGCAGCTTTATTAATTTGTGTTATTGCTGAAAGAATCAAAATGGGAAGGGAATTGTATGTGTAAGATTTAGATTTTATACAGCCAAACTAATATCATTTCTTTGGCACATAGAAAACAATGGTAAGATTTTCACTTTTGAAGTTTGAGACTTTTATTTGAATTGTTTTAGTGAATTGCTGGTTTGTCTTACTTTTAAAGATATGCACCAAGATAATTGAAAAGAATGCAAACCCAGAGTGGAACCAGCAGATAAATTTGCAGATTAAGGTAAGAAGTCTAAATAAATGATGCATCTTAATGAGCGCACTTAGTGTAACAATATACAAGTTATTGCTTTGCGTTCTTTTTTTTAAGTTCCCGTCGATGTGCGAGCGCATCAAACTTACAATGTTTGACTGGTAAGTCTGTGATTTACCAATTTTTCTATTGGTATGTGTATGAGACCTGTGGGATGAGTTGCCTTCCTCTATCTCGCGACATATTTAACCTCACTTTGTCACATTATTTCCCTTTTGGCAGGGATCGTTTCTCAAGCAATGACGCTGTTGGAACCACATTTTTAAATCTCACTAAAATAGCATCTTCTGGTGGGGAAATTGAAGGTAGTCTTCCCCATTTCTGCCTCACAACTAGTAAACTGTTTTTATGACACACCAGAACAATCACGACAGTCGGAAGTATAGTAAAGTAAATCTGATCTGTGTTCATTTACTCTTGTTTTGAACATATAGTAAAATTACAGATTAATAAATGCCGTCATCTCATATTTTCCTGCAGCAGAGCCATTTGTTGAAATCGGAGGGCTTCCAGCAGCTGATGGTATATATTATCAAATATCTTTTATTATCACTTGAAACCTTTGCTAAACTCCAATGAACGTTCCATGATCACAACCTAATGAGGTTGAACTTGAACTGTAATCTTGTCTTTTCAGTAGACAGAGTTGGCACTGAGGTTGGCTTTCTCCCAGCCTTTGGTCCTTGTTACCTAAACCTGTATGGGAGTCCGAGGGAGTTCTCTGATCTTCCTGACCCATATGAGGAGCTCAACCTGGGGCAGGTAAGTTCCATGCACACCCTTACATATAAATATTCCTGCACTCTACGTACATATACTAATGAATATCTGTGGTCCCGAAAGTTGCTGTTGTCTTTTTTAGAACATGTCTCCATAGTTGCTGATCATTTTTTAACAGTCACATTTTTTGCACATCTTTTGCACTATCCCAACAATTACATAACCTTTGCTGCTGTGTTTTTGTTTGTCTTGTGATCCTTGTCCTGTGTTCCTGTTTTATTTTAGCATTAGATATAGGTAAAGTTAGTAATGTTAGGTTTTGTTTTGGCATTAGATGTATGTCCTTAACTTATGTTCGTTAATGTTAGTAGTGTTAGGTGTTGTCTTGTATATAAATACATACTTTAAATTCCTCTGGATGTCTAGTATATGAGGAGAAATTGACAATAAATCTGATTTTGACTTTGATTTTGACTTTGAATTTGATGTGTGAATTCATTCTCAAAGGCAATCACCAGGCAGGTAAAGTGCTTTGCTTAAGATTTCCTTGTGTTTCGTCATTGCTTGCTTTGCACAGAGAAATATTTGAAACATTTATGTGTAGTCGTTGACCCATACCAAAAAATCAACATTGTGGCTGTAGTCAAGGGAGTGTCATGGCATGTGTGTTTGTCACAGGGTGAGGGGGTGGCGTACAGAGGGAGGGTTCTTATTGAACTTTCCACTCGACTGGATGAGAAGGTTGAAAAGAAGCTGGATGAAATCTCCAATGATGACATCTTGGTAGCACAGGTACTACCGTGTAGCCTGCTTGTGCCCATATTCATTTTTTTTCATTCACGAATAAGTCTAAAATACAGAGAACGTGAAATAAATCCCAGTAAAGGCAGTTAAATCAAAAGAGAATTTGAAAGCAGTTTCATGTGAAGCAATATTTCTCTATGAGCAGAAATACCAGCGGAAGAGGAAGTACTCCCTTTGTGCAGTGTTCCACAGTGCCTGCATGCTGCAGGAGACTGGGGAGCCCATCCAGTTTGAGGTCAGCATTGGCAACTATGGCAATAAGATGGATTCAACATGCAAACCTCTGGCCTCCACCACTCAGTATAGCTGTGCTGTGTTTGATGGTGAGAGGGTTATAATGTCTACTGGGATGAAGTTGGGATGAATATGAGTGCCCTAGGGCATGTTTAAAAGCCTATTGTCTATGCTTTTCTCTCAGGAAATCACTACTATTACTTGCCTTGGGCCGACACAAAGCCAGTTGTTATCTTGACTTCCTTCTGGGAGGACATAAGTCACCGTTTGGATTCAGTCAACATTATTCTTTTCATTGCTGACAGACTGGTAACTTTTATAACAAGTCTATCACACACAGTGTGCCATAGAATATGTATCAGGGGTGTTTAATCCCAGAGATCTACCACTGTGCATAGTTTAGCTATGACCAAATATAACAAGTTCTTTGTGTGGACTGGGTGGTGGATCTCCAGGAACAGGATCGGGCAGCCCTGATGTATATCATGCAAAATATGACATATTTGCAGTATTAATCATTGACACATAAGGCTGCAATAGGTAAATGATCACCTAATCAATCACTGAATATTTTATAATATGCTGTAAAAACCATAACCAACCTCAGACCCCCAGGTGAATTTATATGAGTGCTTGGACTAATTGATGCATTCACAACCAAAACGACTCCTTTTTAGCCATTCCACATGAAGCGTTGACTAATGGGTTTTTAATATATCATGAGATGTGCCAGAATTTCAATAAGTAGCATATAATCACAATACAAAATTTTGTCCAGCCTGAAAGATTAGTTGAGTTTGAAAGTTTCTTCCTTCTTGTCTTCACTAGCAAGCCAACATCACCTCACTAAAGACAGCCATGTTTGCTAAAGTTCCTGAGTCACGCTTAGCTGAAATCTGGCTGAAACTCATCGATCAGCTAATTGAGGACCTTACCAGGTACACCTGAAATACCAGCAAGATCAAGAATGTTACAAAGCCACGATGTTACAATAGGCATAGTTTTAAGTCCTAAAACCTTGAAGCCATTTGATGCCATTGTACTATTTCAAGTCTCTTCCCCTGGCCTTGTTCAACTCAAACTTTGTGTTCATTAGTTACCAGTTACCAGATCTGGAGGGCAAACCTAACCTGTCAGCGCTGGATATTCAGATCAAGAAGTTACGAGACCAAGCCGTTGTTGGCATCAGTGATGCAGCCCACCGCATGAGGGAGGAGGCCACTGACGTTAAAGCCACACTTAATGATATAGAAGAGTGGCTAGAGCGCCTGCAGCAGATCGCAGATGAGGTTACTGTCTTGTTTTTGTTCTGTTTTGATTTGCTTCTTGTTTTTGTACTGTTTGAATTGAATGAGGAGAACAAGGTTAGTACTTGTCAAAAGTTTGGAGGCATTCAGCGTTTTAAGCAAAGAGAAAATTTGCTTTACTCAGTTAGATTTTGATTTAATAAACAAAATGAACAAACCCACACAAGCTTTATTAACCAAGAATCCCTGTCATTTATGTCCTTATGGTGACATAATTTTTAGCATAGCTAAAAGAAGGATTTTTCCAACATTTAGAGACATTTTTAAAACCTTGTATGGTCAAAGTGGTTTCATTGAGCCCATTCCTTGTCCGTAATTTACCGGTGTGAAGCATTTGTTTGTTTTCCCCTACGCTGTGATTTACAGCTGTTAATGTAAGTCTCTCCACATTTCACACTTTTAAATAAACGCAAAGCTGTTTCACAGAAAGCTGGCATGCTGTTAAGCATCATCTCTGCAAACACCGGGCTCTGCTTTTTCCCGCACTACCTGCACTGCATGTACAGCCATTCCACTGATGCACAGTTCTAACTGAAATAAGCAAGAAGAACCCCACATTTCCATAAACAATAATTTTTCACAAGAAAGAAAAAACATTTTGAAAAATGAAGAGCCTTTTCATTTTTGCCTGACAAAATGAGCAATATGAGCATTGCCATTCTCCACAGAATGAGCATTGCTTGATAGGGTTTGAATGGCTTTTGAAATCTTTGTTAGTTGGTTTTGAATTGCATGGTTAGTTACGATGGTTGTGTCATGTATTTAAATACACAGTAAATATGAATCCTTACAGAGATATTTTGTCTGCCAATCCAGCCTCAGAACAGCATGCCTGACATCATTATCTGGATGCTGAGAGGAGAGAAGCGTATTGCCTATGCTCGGATCCCAGCCAACCAGGTGCTCTTCTCCACCCACAGTGAACAGGCTACTGGAAAGTACTGTGGCAAAAAACAGACCATTTTCATGCAGGTAAAGTGCAGAACTTGAGGACAGCTCAGCAGTACATTTTATTACTCTGACTATACCTACTGTGATGGGGAACATGTTGCTTTAATATTTCATGAATCTTCATGGAGATTAAACCTGCTTGATTTGGCAGGTCTAGTCAACACCCATAATATGCTCTGACATGTTATTTCCAGTACCCCATGGACAAAAACAAAGGGCTGAAGATTCCTGTGCAGCTACGTTTGAATATGTGGCTGGGCCTGTCAGCCCACGAAAAGATGTTTAATACCTTTGCGGAGGGAACGTTCAGCGTGTTTGCTGAAATGGTAATGACTCCACATTTACTGCAAAACTGCCACACTGTCAGTGTAGATATAAAAATGAGGGTGTGTGCTCCATAGCGTTTATAAGGATGTGCTATGATCCCAAATTATATCGAAGGTTCCCTGTAGATTACCTGCAAACCATATAGTGAAAGTTATTAAAATATTAGAGTCAACTGGACCATTTTAGGACCATCTCAGGGTTAGACTTGTTTTAGAATGTTAATGTTGTATATGAAAGTATAATGTTGTATATGTATTGAGTTCATATCTTATGTAACCTTCAGTAGTCTTGAATTATTACTGTTGCATTTCAATACGTTTGATTTAAACTGCATTATTATGTAATGAGCTACTATGTAATTACTTGATTGCATGATGGATTTATTTACATTCAGTCTGCTTCTAGTACAAAGAATATTTAAGTAAACAAACACAGTTAGGGTGTCAACTGGTCATTTTGAATTAGTACTTCATTATAATATTTCAGCTTGTTTATTGAGTGAGAGGGTCACAAGCAACATATGTGGTGTGTTATCTTAATGAAAGGGTGCTACATGTGCTTTTTCTGCATTTTCTTCTTTACAGTATGAGAACCAGGCCCAAGTGTTTGGAAAGTGGGGAACCACAGGCCTGGTGGGCCGCCACAAGTTCTCTGATGTGACAGGGAAGATCAAATTAAAGCAGGAATGCTTTCTGCCTCCACGTGGCTGGGAGTGGGAGGGAGAGTGGTTCATCGACCCTGAGCGCTGGTAAGAATTGCAAAATGCACAATACCAAAAAAAAGGCTTGTGAGGTTGCATTATTCATGTGTTCTGGAATTTGGTGTTTGTGATACTGAATAATGACTCGGCAGCTAGAAACATCCTGTACATGAGATTGTGTTGGTTTAGCTGGCTGGGTACACCTCTCCGAAATGCTCACTCTGTCCAGCTTACAATAAGAGGAAATGGAGGCCCTTGGCCTAAATGTGCCATTGGCCTGAGATTCATACACATTCAGCGAGTCAGTCTTTCTTCTTTCTCTCTGTCTCTCTTTCTGTCTTTCTCTGTCTCTCTCTCTCTCTCTCTCTCTCTCTCTCTCTCTCTCTCCCCCTCTCTCTCTCTCTCTCTCTCTCTCTCGCTCTCTCTCTCTCTGTTGTGTTTATAAACACACTTTGATTGTTGAGTCTGCTCTGAAACCTGTCGGGCGCTTCTTAGCTACAGGTCATTAAAGCTATCAGTTAGTTGTGTGTTTCCTAATGCAATGTTTTATGTTTATGTTTGTTTGTGCTTTCTTTCACACAATGTAAACTACAGCACTACTATTCAAAAGTTTGTGATAGCTGTAACATGTAACCAGTTTTGTTACAGGTACTTGTGAAACTGATTCAGTTTTGACGCTAACTGAGTTTTAGAAGTGTTAGCCTCACAATTGGTTCTACACATTAATAATGCAATTACGGTTACATTTACATTAAAATGCCTTGTAAAAGAAAAGTAATGATTAAATTGAGCAGATAGCTAAACACATTGATATAAAAACATAATAGCAGTAGATTACTGACACGTTAACATGTGTGTTCCCAAAATATTGAATCTTAACATTTTCATTAAGAGTTTCGTTGGTGTCTAATGTTAAAAACTACACTGTATTGTTAATTGTTTATAGAACATAACAGCATTAATCAATATAATTAATATAATTAAATATAAGTAATTATGAACTTATGAACACGTGCATGTTAAAATGTATAGTGTATTTTGCAGGTTTTATCAGGAAATGTTGAGTCAGATCCATTGACCTTTCTCTTTTTGGGTGGATAGAATGATCCTCCCTATCTCACATGGCACAGTGCGATAGTAACTGACATAACAGGATTGGTCAATAGTGTTCTCCTCCAACTGCACTGAGTTGTCGTGTTAGCAGCAGTTTGAAAAGGTGAATGGTTTCACATGAAGGGCAGAAAACGCTTCCTAGCCTGTTCCCTGCTAGCTTGTTTAAAGGAGTCATTGGGTTGTAAAGAAGAAAGTGCATTTGACAACATAAATGAGTTTCGCTTCTCCAGTAACATTACAGTTTTGGAGATGCAAATTTCATTTTGACAATAGCGGTACATATAACACAAATGTAACATTGATATAACTTCACTGTATGAAAAACAATTCTCTGTGTACCACAGCTCTCTATGAGTATGACAACCACTGCATGCCAGTGTCTGTTAAATTCATACACAATCACCCCATTCTGCTTTATGAGGACCTGATTAGGTGATCACTTGAATCAAATTTTACTTAATTAGGAAAAGTATAAAAGGAAGTTTAATCAACATTCTCCTCTTGCAATGTGACCAGTTGGATGTGAAAACACTACTAGAAGTATGTTTAAGATAATAATTGCCATTTTGTTAAAAAGTGAACCAAAGCTGGTTTTGTTTGAATTATTCAAGCTCTATAAAAACTGCATAATTGTCTTATTTTGATGTATTGTAATTATCTTTAAATGATGCTTTTAAGAACAATATATTTCTTTTGAAATTATGAGAAATATTGTCAGCAGTTCTTAAAAACTGAGGCAATGCTGTTTAGTTCAATTCTTGCACCTATAAAAATAATTGAACAGAGGTCTCTCATTTTTTCCCCCTGAAACAATATGTAGCTGTTTGTGTATCCTTGTATTTATGTGTGGTGACCAAATGTGTTCATGATGATAACAATGCCAGAAAACCTGTAGATATGAGGGATTCTGGCAGGAATCTAAATAAGAGGAAGGGTTGTCTTTAGGTTACTGTGGTTAAAGTTAAGACTAGGTTAAGCTGTGATGTCATTCAGATACAGTTAGTATGTTAACAGAAGTCCTTGCAAATATAGTAACCCTCAAATCCCTTTTCTCTTTCTCTCTCTTTCTGTGTGTCTGTGTTTGCTTTGGATCAGTCTGCTGACAGAGGCCGATGCAGGGCACACTGAGTTCATGGATGAGGTGTTCCAGAATGAGAGCCGTTTCCCTGGTGGAGAGTGGAAGCCCGCTGCTGAGCCCTTCACTGACGTGGTGAGGAAAAGAAGCCTGTCGGCACCATACAGGAAAGAGCCTCTGATAGGCTTTCGCTGAACTCAGTGTCAGTACAGTTCAAAGCAGCGGTGCTGAAAAACATTTCATGCACAACAGTCTTTTTTTTTAATAATATGTGCTTAGTCACCATGGTTTTATCTGAGTTTTAACTACTTTAGTACAGTCACAGTGCGATCACAATGCTTTGGTAGATGCAGTCCTCATTCTACTTCTAAACAAAAATTTGATGTTGGCAGGAGCTGTAATTTGAGCTTACCTTCTAACAATGAAACAATTTAACAGAGCAGCTGCTGGTACAGGATGGTGGAGAACAGTGTTGTGTAGTGTGTCTTTGTGCTGAATGATGTTTTATGTACTGTGCAGAATGGAGAGAAAGCCCAGAGCCCAACAGAGATCGAATGTCCTCCAGGGTGGAAGTGGGAAGATGACTGGACCTTTGATAGCAACAGAGCTGTGGATGAGAAAGGTATGAGATCTTTGAAATACCATCATATTACCCTTTATTTGAGCTGAATCAGTTTCATTTCATTTTCTGATCTCTGTGGTTTACATCATAAGTGACTGATTTGTTAGAACAAGTGAAGATTACTCTTGCAAAATGTTCTAAACCTGGCCATGTGACATTATTAACGGAAGTGGCTGGAATATTCAAAAATGTATTAGTTATGCCAACTGGTATTTGACAATCTACGTCTAATGCTTGAACCTGCAGTACTTTGTACATATATACATTAGTAAGTAATGTAAAACTGGTTAATTAGCTTGCATTTCTCATTCTGCTTATAAGTAACATTTTTCCTTAATTTTTCCTACAATAAAATGTATTATTCTACATTTATTATTATTACATTACTTCACCTTAAAAAATCAAACAGAATGTCCTTATTACAGCTTTATACACGTATAGGCCACATTTTGATAATTTCATCACTTGTTAATAAGCTTTTCGCGGGGGTTTTATACCAAGAGCACTGAACCTCCAGCATAATGAAAAACCATGTTGTTGTGATCTGTTTTTTTTATAGTGTAAATATAGTGAATTTTTTATAGTGTATATAGTGAATATGCCCCAAAATATGCTCCCAAAACCCTTTTCTTTCATTTTAAACACATTAGCCTTAAAGAAAATGCAAAGATAAAACCGAATACTGTATAGTTTACACTGAACTCCTGCAGTGCTAGAATGTAAAATATCGATGTAACCACTGTATAGACTGTACCATGATTCATATGTGGGTGCTTTCTTTGGTATGAGCTGTTGTTTTGTTTGTTATAAGCACAAAGGGAAATTCTGGACTGCGGCTTCACTTGGCAGCATTCAATCAGCAGCAAGTGGAAATAAATAACCCCTGTGGATTGATTATTTTGAAACCTTTCGCCTCAGCGTACCGGTGACTGTGACAACTCTTGCGCCACGCCCACTCATCCTCATGCTGGTTGTTTATGTTTGGGGTGGCACTGAGTAGGAGGTTCAGTTCGTTCAGGTGTGAAGTGAATGTTTTGTACTGCAGGTTGGGAGTATGGCATCACTATTCCTCCAGATGATAAGCCCAGTTCTTGGGTGGCAGCAGAAAAGATGTACCATGTACACCGCAGGAAGAGACTTGTGCGGCCTCGTAAGAAGATCGCAAACACCCCCACCATTGAGGTAAGTACCTATGATTAAGCCATCGCTCACAGCTGGTGTCTCAAATACCATGATTCATCCCAACTTTATGGTTCAGCTGATATTCGTGTTTAGTTTTAAAGGCTTAAATCACAGACAGTGTCAAGGTAACCATACAAAACAGCAAAGAGTGACTAAACCCTGGAAGATCTCAGCACTGCAGGAGTGAAACGAAACAATATGATTCCAGGACCACTGTGCAACACAAGAGCTGAACAGAACACATGACTACAAGTGCAGACAGGACAACACAAGGGAACAATAGAACTAGATGAGACAAGACAAGACAACATTCAGTGCGACTGTTAACAGCTACATTGAGGACGAATACATTATTTTGACAGTTACTGTATTTTAGCAGCTGAGACTTGTGTGTAAAAATGCAGAATCGAAGTCACATGTGCTAAAATGCAGAGCAGCAATAAATATATTATAAATATATATGCAGTTATAGCAGCAACATGACAGAGAAGGTGCTGTGTAATAAAAATATGTGTATTTGATAAGGTAATTAAAGAAACCTAACTATAGTACTGTATGATTTAATCAGTAGCAATTTGCTAAATGCATGGGCTTAATACTCAGCCTATTGATGTGGTGTAAATCAACATGATTCACAAGCTTTGTTTGTTCAAATGTGTTTTCTGCACTGTGGTATGGCTCAAAGATATAGTAATGAATGGGCCATTGTTGTATGAGAACGCTTTTTTGTTTCCTGTGATAATCTTTATGACTTCAGGATTTTTTAAGACAATTAACAATCTAAATATGATTATTATGTTTTATTACTCTCATGTCTCTTCAGAAGAAAGAATCGGGTGATGGCTGGGAATATTCCTCCTTGATTGGCTGGAAGTTCCACAGAAAGGAGCGTTCCTCAGATACATTCCGACGAAGACGCTGGAGGAGGAAGATGGCCCCAGCTGGGAGCGTGGGCGCGTCAGCCATCTTCAAACTAGAGGGGGCATTGGTGAGAACACTGCCAATAATGCTCAGAAATAATATGTTATATGAAAACACAGTTTCAAAAAATATAATTTGGTCCATGCAGTCGATACACTGAAAGTAAGCTCCCATTTTTGGAATATCCAAACTGATGTCAAACACAGATATCAGCCCATTCAATCCACAGCGGTTTATTCACACTGAAGTTATAAAGCAGGGGTGCCAAGTCATATCCACAAAAGGCCAGTGTGGCTTTAGGTTTTTGTTCTAAATTAGCAAATTTGAACTTGATTGAAATGTTGGACCAAGTGGATTCAGATGTCAAACACGATCAGGAATATCTACCTATTCACCTTACAGCGGTTTTTTCATGTCCATTTACACTGAAGTTTGAAAGAAGATGTGTCTGAGATCAGAAGGTGGTGGGTTCAAATCCCAGAACAGCTAGTGGCACCACTAGGGGTGGAGCCAGAATAAGGTATTCGGGGAAGGCACAAATAACGTGTTTTTCACAAATACGGTATTCAGACAAATACTTACCGCCCAAAACCCAACTCCCGCCCCGGACATACACTCGCGTTCTGGAGTAGATACTCCACATTTGATTGTTTGGCACAAAAACCTGCAGCCCATTGAAACTCGAAAAAGAGTGATTTTTTTTTTTGGTGCACTGCTGCCAGTCAGAATGGTTTCATAAGTATTGGTTTCATATGGCTTCTTTAATAGAATGTTTTTGGAATCTTGTCAATGTTTTGTAACCTTGTCAAATCAGTGCTAAAAACAGGGTAATCTGGTCAGATTTGTTCATTACACAAAACTGCTGTAGCTGTTCCTGACGTTAGTGAGCCCACACATGAAAAAGACTTGACAAAAATGAGGGTTGTATTAAGCAATTGCTGTTGTAAGAAAACTTCAAAAAATCTCAGAAGCAATAACTAAACAGAAGGAAAAAGGTCCTTAACATCTGATAATGTAATTAAAAAATTGTTCATTTATCATGAGCTGTTAACATTAAATAAAAATGATAAAAATGAATGGCTACTTTTAACGTAGCTGTTTCCATTGTGTTGGTGTTTTAGGGGGTAGACATTGATGAGAAAACCAGCAAGAAAGATGCAGCCAAGCTTTTTGGTGCCAACACGCCCACCGTTTCCTGCAGCTTCAACCGTAAGTGCAGCGTTGATTCATGCCACATAATTAAAGCCCTGTGCAATAGATCCCTGCTGCTGATTTGCTCCTACTCCCACATACCACTCCCTTTCCTTTGAGGAAGCCTGGACTCCTGGAAACAGCCTAGATTAAACAGCTTTTAGAGGTGCCAGTTCAGTCTCTGAATGTCACTGATTAAATAATGATATCATTTAAATTCCTGTAGCCAGACCCAAGAGTGCAGCCCACAAGTGTTTACACAAACAAAAGTTTTTTCTGCCGCGATTTAAGAAAAACTATCATTAAGTTGTTTTCTGAGAGATCATTAGATTTACATTATCATTATTGGAGAATTTCCATTAAAATCATGTGTTCACTTATTTCTACCATTTTTTACACAATTTGCATTGTCATCCTGTGTAAACAGAATGTTTTCTCTTTATTTCAGAATCATACATGTACCATCTCAGAGTGTACGTCTATCAAGCCAGAAACCTTCTTCCCATGGACAAAGACAGCTTTTCAGGTGAGAAATCTGTAAAGCCTTCAAACGATTGGTGAAAATGGCCACTGCTTTTCATGCAAGGGTAATGTGTGTGTTCAGCCCTGTAGCTCTTCCATCATTTGCATTTGGTTTCCCTGCAGATCCCTACTGCCATGTGTCTTTTCTCCATGTAAGCAAGACCACGGAGATCATTAAGGCCAGCCTCAACCCCACATGGGATCAGACACTCATCTTTAATGACATTGAAATCTATGGAGATCCTCAGACTATCGCTTATAATCCACCCAGCGTAGTCCTGGAGCTTTTTGACAGTGACCAAGTGGTACGAACCCTCTTAAACAAAGACTTTATTAAAGAACTGTCTGTGGTGTATATGCTCGCACTCAGTCAACCCATTTATTCAGGAAAGTGACGGTAAAAATCAGTGAAAACTATGCAGCATGTAAAGCATGTTTTGAGCATTTTGACTGAGGAGAAAAGCTTCTGTATTATGCTAAATTTGCTGTGTTACAGGGGAAGGATGAGGCCATGGGCAGGTGTCCCTGTCCCCCAGTGGTAAAGCTGAAGTCTAGCTCACCAGTGATCCCAAAGCTGCTCTGGTTCCCTGTCACCATGAAGGGCCGAAATGCTGGAGAAATGCTGGTGGCAGCTGAGCTGTTGCTGAAAGATAAAGTATGTAATTGGTACTTTGTTGTGTTGGCAGGATTTAGTGGTCTTGTAATGGTCTAGATTCATCATTTCTAAACATGTATTTGCCTTGAAAACAATATAACACTTTTTGTGTGTATACTAATATTAGTGTTCTTTTAAATGAAATAAGAATACACACACACACACACACACACACACAAATATACATACACAAACACACACAAACTCACAAACAAACACACATAAACACAAACACACACACAGACACACACACACACACAGACACACAGACACACACACACACACACACATATTTATGTGTATTCTGATTTAAAAGAACAGTAATATTAGTATACTTACAAATGAGCAAATACGTGCATAGCGACTGAGCATTAAACAATTCCCTAGTTGCTATGGTGTCTTTGGTGGTTTCCATGGTATCCCAGGTGGATGCTTGGGCGTTGCTTTGTGGTTGTTATGGTCTTTTAACTCGAGCGTGGTGCTAAGGCGTTGCTCTGCCATCCCCAGGTGCTTGCAAAAGTTTGCTAACCTGTTGCTATAGTATCTCGGACAGTTACTGTGATCTTGCTTCGTGGTCAGTATAGTGTTAAATGTCACGCTGATATAAGTTGCCTGCACACTTTTACCAATCATTCATTACTGTGGTAAAAAAGGTTATGTGGAAACTGTTGCTCTGAATAAAATGTTTAGGAGCAGAGGAATAAGGAGGAGAAGATAAAGAAAAATAAGTCTTATAAAACAATATTATGACTTTGTAACTATTTTGCTTTTAACCTGGCAGTTTGGTGGCTCAACCATTTCCATCTTGTACTTGAAGAAACTCAGTAATTACTGTTACCAAAACCTAGTTGGGCTGATCAGTGCTACATTAAATTAAGGAGCTGAGCTGGTGATGGACAAAACAATGCAATTAGTCAGTGATTAAAATGTACAATTTGTCTTACTTTACTGCAGAATTGTCGTCTGTTTATTGGATGTGATGTACTGGAACCATTTGCAGATTTTTTTTCCATAGGGATTAATAGCAGACATTTGTGGGCAAAATTATATCTTGAATTACTCTACTTATAAAAGCATGATAGTAACACAAATAACCATGGAATACCATAAAATCCACCTAGCAATACCATAGCAACCACATAAGATTTGAGCAACCAGGGAACTGCTTTCAAATGCTCTCACTCTGCATTTTCCTCATAAAGTGCACTTTTCAGGTTCTAATTATACAGTTTTAACAAGAAATTATTGTTACATTTTACTGTAAATTAATATTGACATTTTTAAAAATCTAATGTCTAAACTTTTGTAGTAACTCATTTATATCTGAGATCATTTTCAAGTTGTCCTGAGCTGTATATATATATAATCTTATCATTATATAATAGGCCTGGTCATTCATGCATTTGAGAAAGTCACTTTTTATGGAAGTTCTATGTTGCAGTTTTTGCTGTGGTACTGAAAGCTGTTTGCCAACACGTTTAACCTTAAAAGAACTGTTGTGCCTCTTCTGTGTCTAGACAAATGAGTCTGAAATGCCCCTGGCTCCACCCAGAAGAGCTGAGAAGCTGTTCATGGTTCCTCAAGGTATCAGGCCTGTTGTGCAGCTTACTGCTATTGAGGTAATAAAGTAAAGCTCATCATCCCCTCAATGTTAAGCAGTCTCACCAGGGACGAGAGAGGCAATTACCTACACCAAGTATTTCCCTGTGTTTGTGTGTGTGTGTGTGGTGTTTATGGACTATCTAGATTCTAGCCTGGGGCTTGAGGAACATGAAGACTTATCAGATGGCTGCTGTATCCTCACCAAGTCTCATTGTGGAATGTGGAGGACACACTGTTCAGACTGCCGTCATCAAAAACATCAAGAAGAATCCAAACTTCCCTGGATCTGTTCTGTTTCTGAAAGTGGTATGGGCTGGTACTTGTGTAGCCTGACTTAGGATCTAAATAGAGCCATTTAATCACCAAATATGCTATTGTATTATAACAATAAACTGCTCATTTGTTTGTTATGTAGATTAATACAAAATGTTGTTATGTAGGGAAGTGTGGGCCCACATGTAGGCATTTTTATCAGTTTAAAAAAATCTAAATTTCCTACTATTGTTAATATTTGTGCTTTCTAAACACTTATAGTGTGAATGTAAATTTTTTATATACAGCTTCTCCCCAAAGAAGAGATGTACACTCCACCTATAGTTTTGAAAGTTATTGACCACAGACCCTTTGGTCGCAAACCCATTGTTGGCCAGTGCACTGTCGACTCTTTGGAAGAGTTCAGGCTTGACCCTTATGCGAGCACTGCTGAAGTCTCCAGGACTGCCAGAGGTAAAATATCCTCTGCAGTTAAATTTAATCCCTGTTCTAGTAAATAACAATGTTGCAATTTCTAAAATTCATGGTGTATTTCCTGCTCTAGTGGCCATGATGGCAGCAGTCCCTGGGGATGTGATTATTGACATGGAAGGCAGAGGACGTGTCCTGGACAGTCAGGTGTGGACAATCTTTCTCTCAGTAACAAATACTCCCACAACTGACAGCATATTTCACTACAGAGAGCATGTTTAAGTACATTTTAAAACAAAATAAAATAGACCTAAATGTCATATTTGCTCTTCCTTTCCTTTATTTCCACAGCCCGTCGAGAAGGTATGTTTTACATCTGTATGGTTTTGATTATCACTATTCAAAGATAAAACCTGTTGTGGGTTTACAGGACAATTGAAATGAAACTGTGTTTTGTAAACCAAATTCTAGGAATATGAAGCTGTGGACTGGTGGAGTAAATTCTATGCCTCTATAGGAGCGCATGAGAAGTGCGGCCCCTATCTCCAGAAGGGTTATTCCACATTAACAGTAAGTTCACATGGTCCTCTTTTGTATTATAATACATTTTAGGGACACATTAATAACCCTGTTTGGATTTCAGGTCTATCAGAGTGAACTGGAGACTATTCCAGAATTCCATGGGCTGACCGATTTCTGCAGCACTTTCAAACTGCACAGAGGAAAGACTGAAGATGACGAGGAAGACCCCTCTGTAGTGGGGGAGTTTAAAGCAAGTATTTATTTATTTAATTATCACAGTCAATGCTCAGAGGTGGTTGTTATTCCATTTAGAGGTGCAAGGCCTCTCCGTGCAACCTGAACACCTGTGATTAAAGGTGATTGCAGTTCACACGCCATGTAGCCGTGATTGGTGCTAGTCTGCCATCTAGTGGTGACTGTGGTATTAGTGAATATTTTCTTTTTGTAAAGTCAGTCTGTTTCAGGTTATAAAGTCTCACTGCAAACATTTGAAAATAAATATAATAAAATGCAAATCGACCAGGCTTCCGTAGCCCTGGTCCCAGGCCAGTGCACATGTATCACCCTCTAACATGATCAGTGAAGTATGTGCTTTGAGAATTACATGTAAATACAAGTCTCTGAATGTGTTAACAGGGTTCTTTCAGGATATACCCATTATCAGATGATCCTGAAGTCATAGATCCTCCTCGACAGTTCCGAGAGTTGCCTGAGAGTGGACCTCAGGAATGCCTGGTTAGAATCTATATTGTGCGCGGTATTGACCTACAGCCCAAAGACAACAATGGCCTGGTGAGTCTACAGAGACCACACCTGCAGAACAGTGAAAGTTTATTGAACAGTAAAAACAGACTCTTGGCTTGATTGGTGGTTTCATATGTCTATATTCTTGTCCTTGTTTTAGTGTGATCCCTACATAAAAATTTCTCTGGGGAAGAAAACCATTGACGACAGAGATAACTACAAACCAAACACCCTCAACCCTGAGTTTGGAAGGTTAGAAGTTTTTTTTTAATGCTCCTTGAAATAAAAATGAAATATTGTGAGATTCAGACTAATAAAGACCACTGTTCATGTTTTGTAGAATGTTTGAAATGTCCTGCTTTCTGCCACAAGACAAGGACTTGAAAATCAGCATCTATGACTATGATTTGCTAAGTCATGATGATAAGGTTGGAGACACGATCATTGACCTTGAAAATCGACTCCTTTCTCGATTTGGCTCACACTGTGGTCTACCACAAACATACTGTGTGTAAGTATCTCTTTCTGACCCCCCAAGTCACATTTATATTTTAATGTATTAACTGTAATATTCAAGCATGAACACACCACAGCACACATTCTGAACAATGTGAAATTCTTTATCTGCGTTTAACCCATTCACAAAGTGAAGCAGGGCAATTGAGATTCAAACCCACAGGGCCAATGCCTTAACCACTAAGCCACCAGCTGCCTTTAAACACATTTTAAACCAGCTGCCCCTATGTTTAATTAATGGAGTTGTGATTATACATATACATTTTTAAAAAATGTTTAAGTGGATCTGGTGGCTTTGTGGTTAGGGATTTGGCCCTGTGATAAAAAAAATGTTTTGGGTTTGAATCCCAGGACTGCTAGTAGCACCACTGATGTACCTTTGAACAAGGTATCTTCCTCACACACTGCTCCCTGGGTACCTGGGTCCCTGACTGCCTGCTGCTTCACTTGTGAATGGGTTAAACGCAGAGAAATAATTTTGTGCTGTGGTGTCTTCACATATGTCAAAAATGGTCACTTCACTTCACTTAATTTGAACACTTTGAAACACGCCTTGAGCAGCTCAGGTGTGAACCAGTGGAGAGACCAGCTGAAGCCATCTCAGATCCTACATAACCTTGCCAGACTGAGAGGACTCCCACCTCCACAGATTGCAGAGGATGGCAGTTCATTGTCTTTTGGAGGACAAGAATACGAGCTGAGTGTCTTGGGTAGAGCTGTCTATTAATCACTTTTTAAATACATAATATAACAACCAACAGACACTTACCATAAGTCACAAAAACAGAGTGACCTCTCTGGCATATAAACTGAGATTAAATTTTTGCTTTAGTTTAATAGTTTGATTTTTGCAGTAATTAGCATTGGAACTAGCAATAAAGATATATAGAGCCACCAATTTGCACTGTGTACAATAAACACAAACACACACATTTCTCAAACCATGTTACGATGTTAAGGAGTCTCAGGAAGATTTTCTTACGTGATTTACATAATTTGTGAGAGGATGATATCTTAAACAGGCATACCTAGCATGGATAAACAGTAATAGCAGCAATTGCAAAACCTGAATTTAGCCATTTTTATTGTGTAAATTTGATTTTTGACTGAAGTATCGCTTTGAGAGCCAATGGTTGTTTCTCTATGCCATTGCATTGCTAGAGACCGGTAAGGTGTTGCACAAGCACCTGGGACCAGCCAAGGAGCGTATCTGCCTGCATGTTCTGCGCAAGCAGGGCTTGGTCCCTGAGCATGTGGAAACCAGAACTCTGTACAGCTCCTACCAGCCCACGCTGTCCCAGGTGAGTCAGTACACTCCAACCTGTTTGGGCATGCTTAGAAAGTACACATTTAATCCAAATCAGGGCACATTCTCATTTATGTTCTGGTTTGATTTTCTTTTTTAAGGGGAGAATTCAGATGTGGGTGGACGTATTTCCCAAAAACCTTGGCATCCCCGGGACCCCAGTAGACATCACACCTCGTAAAGCCAAAAAGTAAGAGCAAACAGGTCCCTCATGTCTTCTTTGGGCAAGTAGTATTTTATGTCAGTCCTAACATGACAATATTTATTAAAGGTTTTTCCTACGGGCTGTAATTTGGAATACTTCCGATGTTATCTTGGATGAAACCAGCATCACGGGTGAACGCATGAGCGACATCTATGTAAAGGGGTAAAGATGAACATCAGGTTCTGTTTTACATAACTAGCCTGCATATGAACATTACCATTACAGAGTAGAGCAGGTGCACTAAAATAAACATATGTATGAAACAGTAAATGAGTTGAAACAGACAAAGTTTTGAACCGTTATTGTGAGGCTGATTATATGTGTTATCTACAGGTGGATGCCAGGTATGGAGGAGGACAAGCAGAAAACAGATGTCCACTATAGGTCACTTGATGGAGATGGAAATTTCAACTGGAGATTGGTCTTTGGCTTTGACTACTTACCAGAAGAGCAGCTGTGCCTTGTGTCAAGAAAAGTGTGTAACCTTCTTTAAAATGTGCTCAATCTATTGAATGGTATAATGTAATCAAATGTAAAGAGGAATTCTGCATATGATATCATGTAATTTTAATAGCAGTCCTCACAGTTTTGGTTTCTTTGTGTTAGCTGGAGTGTAACCCTTTTCATGTGTTGTTTCCAGGAGCATTTCTGGAGTCTTGACAAAACTGAGTTTAGGACTCCTCCCAAACTGATCATACAGATATGGGACAATGACAAGTTCTCACTGGATGACTACTTAGGTAAGGGTGTTCATTTCCCTCCTGACACATGTCTGCATAAGTCTGCAGATTTAGCCTGTTGACCAGTACTGTCGCAGACAGGGTCACATGCATCAGAATGTACTGGAAGTTTCAGTAATTAGAAGCAAGAATAAAAAAGGCAATAAAAGCAGCAGCTATATGTATAACCATGAAAATGCAGAACCATGACTCTTTACTTGCCTAAATAGATCTTCCCTAAGACAAATACATTTCTGTATTTGGTCCTTTGGTTCCGGAAGGCTGTAAAGTACATGGCGTAATAACCAGTGCAAAGCACACCCATCTGAAAAACGGACAGCTAGACCTTAGGTAGAGTTTAGGCTATGCTGTATCTCATTATAAGATGTTCAGTTACCAAAACATGTATTAGCATATTGAAACAGCACACTTCTTTGTGTGTCCATCCCTTCAGGCAATGTTTACTTAAGAGAGATTTAGTGATTAAAGCTATTTGGATTACACATATTGCATCAGTACAACATACCTGTGTGAAGGATTTTTTTCTGATTTTTTTTTGTCATTGAGAAACTTCTCTAAGGCTTTACAAGATGTCTCAGTTGATCTGTTCAAAAGTAATAAAGCAGGGATCCTCTTGAACTTTTCAAACAGGGACTGTAGAGTTGGATTTGATTCACCTCATGGCCCCATCTAAAACCCCTGAGAAGTGCAGTCTCGAGCTGCTAACACAGGGAGCAGGTAAAAACCTACAAAACAAATCACTTTTCGCCCAGAAGTCTGTGCGAGGCTGGTGGCCCTGTGCTATGGAAGAAAATGGCAAGAAAGTTCTGACTGTGAGTACACACAC
>JBBMFX010000141.1:14532362-14551944 GCA_037832545.1 Rhabdalestes septentrionalis | reverse complement strand
ACACAAGATTAGATACAAGCATGGAACACTCAAGCGATCAAAAAACGAACTCGAAGACTCATCGGGACCGGCCGGTTGAATAGGGAAGCTGAGAAACGAGGGACAGGTGAGGATAGGGACCAAATCAAGCGGGGTGGTTCTATTACCGAAAACGATGGAACCTACGAAGGGGACAAGAAAAGGGTGGACAAAAGGAAAGGGACGAACTAATACTCAGGGGACTGGGAGCGGGAAAACCGGACCGAGGATGGGGCGCTCGTCACAGGGTTCATATAATTTTTCCACAAGCACTATTGTTTTTTAGGATTGTCCTCTATAAATACATGAAAGATCAGGATTTCCTTGTGATATTATTTTAGGCACGTCATATTTGTCAATAACCTTGACTTAGATCAGAGTGTAGAAAACCTTGAAATATACTTTTTCTTGCCACTGTATTACAGTTTCCACTTTTGGAGGGAACAAGAAGGCCTGGTTTGCAATCTCTCTTACAGTTCATCCTTTACAGTGTTGGATGGTGTTGATGGTAGGGCTCTGTGTGGGCCAGTCAAACTTTTCCCCAAACTTCCACAAAGTTGGAAGCATGGAATTGTCCAACATGTCTTGGTATGTTGAAGCATTAAGAAAGGCCCTTCACGGGTAGTAGAAAACAGGTGTGCCCTAATATTTTGGTTCATATATTGCATTCCCTGAGTGTGTAAGAAATCCTTTTGTTTTTTGTTTAAAATCTTCATAGATTGAACACACTGAACTGTTTCCTTATATGTGCTTTTCTGTTTATTTATATGTACTTTTTTGTGTGCTGAACATTACAGACATCGTACTGTGGTCATATTGGTGTGGAATTCATGTTCATCAACAATGTAGAGCAGTGTCAGTGGATCCGACAAAAGTTCGAGACTCCAGGCATTATGAAATTTACTGACAGAGAGAAGAGGACACTTCTCGCCAGGCTGGTGCGCTCAACACGGTCGGTAGTTCATGTTTTAAATTTTTTTTTTTTAAGTGTGTGTTGAGCTGTACTGACTTATAAAAGATGGAATTGAGTTCTACAGTTTAGAGGTGTGATGACAGAAAGCAGAATTTGCCTGTAATTGAATAAGTGAATATTCTGACTTTGTGAAACAAATCTCCAATTCATTAAATTATTAATTAATGGCAAAATTATTAATTAATGGAATTTTTCCAGATCAAGAAGTGGAAAAAATGTTAAAAGTACAGAGAGCATTACAGTAATCGTCTCTGCTTATAACAAATGTATACGTTAGTTTCTCTGCTTCACTCTGGCTGGGAAAAAGCCAAACTTTTGTAATATCTCTTAAATGATTAAAACTGTTTAGCTGGTATTTCTATTTATCAATAAACCGAGCTTTGAATCTAAAATTACACCCAGGATTCAAACTTTTGATTTCTTGTATGAAGCAACAATGCCTATTTTCTTAGAAACAGCTGAGAGTGGCACCTCTGGGGTACCCTTGGGGTCCCCAAACACTGTTCCCGGGAGCGGTGTTTTCCCAGCTGCCTGCTTCTTCACTTGATGATTGGGTTTAAGTGCAGAGAGATAATTTTGTGCTGTTCTCACTGTGTGCTGTGGTGTGTTCACATATGACAAATGGACACTTTAAACTTCTCTGAATTTTAGTTTCAAGAATCAGATTTTTTTCATGTTGGTCTCAGTGGGCTGCAGTTCCTCCATTGTACTGTTTCACTAAAAGAAAAACTCACCCATATTGATGCAGTTTCGAGGACTTCCTGGCACGCAAATGGTCTTCAGAAAAGCGCTTTGGCTTGGAGGGCTGTGAAGTCCTAATTCCCGCCCTGAAGATGATAATTGACAAGTCTAGTGCAGCTGGCCTAGAGACTGTAATCATGGGTATGCCCCACAGGTATGTTGTCTCTAATCCATTTAGTCTCATCTTCAATTCATGAGCTCTTATCAACAGAAATAACACCACCTCTGATGCACAGGGGCCGCCTGAATGTGCTGGCCAATGTTGTACGGAAAGACCTTGATCAGATCTTCTGCCAGTTTGATCCCAAGCTTGAAGCTGCAGATGAGGTAATAAGATTGAATCTATAACACAGCTTTAGGTCCTATACATTCTATAACATGGAAAATGTGAATGAGGGATGGGCATGTGTTGTTCTACAGGGCTCCGGAGATGTGAAGTATCATCTTGGCATGTACCATGAGCGGATCAACAGGGAGACGGATAAGAACATCACCCTGTCGCTCATGGCTAACCCCTCTCACCTGGAGGCAGTGGACCCTGTGGTGCAGGGCAAAACCAAGGCAGAGCAGTTCTACAGAGGAGACACTGAGGGAAAGAAGGTAACAGCTGTTAAGTAATAATAAAAAAAACGAATTTATCCATTTAAAGATTGATCTGAGCCATAAAAGAGCTATGTATGTGTGCAAAAATACAAGGAACCATTGCCTGAAGGGTAAAAAAATGACACAGTTTTTCTCTAATCACAGAGGAATATCAGCCAAAGAGGAACATTCCTCTAATCCTCTAGTACATCAGCCAATACAGGTTTAGGATCTGAAGATTGTGGAGCTAAAACTAACAAGCAATTGAAGTCCACTTTACTGCAAACACCATTCGTGTCTTGGCCATTTGGCTGTTTTTGGGATAATGAGGTATTTTGAAAGTGATCATTTCTCTGCTGTTTCTCAGGTGATGTCCATTTTGATGCATGGTGATGCAGCATTCGCTGGTCAAGGAGTTGTCTATGAAACCTTTCATCTCAGCGAACTGCCCTCATACACAACTCATGGCACCATCCATGTTGTTGTTAATAATCAGGTGAAGATCAAGCCTCAGATCCTTTAGTGAATGGAATGTGTAGGATTGTGTCTGGTAGCTTCAGCTAACCAATAACCATTAGTGAATTAAAAGTATTTTTGTTATCAAACATATAATCTGAAAAATGGTTAAGAAACAATGAATTCTTCCAGGGTATGTAAATTTTGAGCACAACAGTATACAGTCTAAACTCGGCAGAGTCTGCAAAACAAAGCTATAGTGACCCAATAAATGTTTTCCTACTAATGTAAATGTAAAGCTGCTGTTGCAAAATCCTGTTCTGTTAAATAATAAACTTTGTTTCTAAAAAAATAGTGCTTCACAACATGCTTTATGATAGGTCATTTCAGAATAGTGATGTAAGATTTTGCTGTTGAGCCTCTACGCTTGAATGCATAACCACAGGCAGAATAACTGTCTTTTTGTAAATTAATGTTCAATGTTTTGAAAAAGTTATATAATTAACATTCAGAATAGAAATGTATTGATGCTATTTTTTGTTTTTGTTTTCTGTAATCAGTATTTAATTCAGTGTCATAAAAAACATATTGTTTTTTTTTGTTTGAGGGGCTGTTATAGCTAGTGTTGGGTATCGTTAAGGTTTTAACAGTATTACTACTTCTTTCGATACAGCTTATCGATTCAGTACTTTATCGGTATTCTCATAGGTACTTCCATTGTGTTTTTTAATTAAAAACGAATTGAGAACAGAATAACGACACTTTAACCCTAATTCTAACCCCTAATTCTGACTCACTACAAATTAACTTTTAGGTAAGCTCTGCTTTATAATTTCTTAGTTTATTATTATTTATCTTTATTATTATTTGTAAATGCAGCACTATAGAAGTACAAGTCTTTTAAATGTTTAATATTTGTTTAGGCTATTGCATAAAATACTCTAAATATTTAGCCTATATGTAGGCTATATGTAACTGAATGTGTTTAATAAATTATGAACACTGATTTAGAGCCCTTATGTGATGTTTATGTCATTATTTTAACATAGCATACAAACCTGAGGAGGCGGATAATGAAGTAGAAGCTAGCAGTTCTCTATATGCACATAAAGCACTTTGGCTGGATGTTTTAATACGTTTCTTGTGTTTCCGCCTTTACGAACAAAAATCTTGTTGCACTTGTTACAGCGAGCATTGTTTGTGTCCACACGGGAGAAATGTAGCCATACTTTGTATGTTTTGGCTCTTTCCACCATCGCAAGCTCTCTCGTCTTGTGTGTGCGCGAGCCCTCTCCTTTTTAATTTATCCAGCACCGACAGCAGAACCGTCACCGTCAAAGCTTATCGATACTTTGGTCTTTTAATGAGGCACCGGGGCAGAGTAAGAACCGGGTTTCGATACCCATCCCTAGTTATAGCATTTCAGTGGAACATATGATAATTCGGTATACACATTATGCCACTGGTCTCTATTGTTTTTTAACCTACTTTACCACGAATTCATTATTTCAACGAGGGAGTTATGTGATCTGTATATGATTTCTTTAAAATTCAGGATTAAATGCGTTAGAGCAGATTACAGAAATCAGGCACTGTTTGTTCAGAGAAATTGAACTCATGACCTTTGCCTGTGCATTGATTAGCTTTATCTGGTTTTGTCAGATTGGTTTTACCACTGATCCACGAATGGCGCGATCTTCTCCCTACCCCACCGATGTGGCTCGCGTGGTCAACGCACCAATCTTCCATGTCAATGCAGATGACCCTGAAGCTGTGATGTATGTATGTGGAGTGGCTGCAGAATGGAGGAACACCTTTAACAAGGATGTGGTCATAGACCTGGTGAGCATGATCAGGTTCTAGGAAAAACCTTTAATTGGCACTTCACATTTACATTATAAAAAGGTTTGTAAAAAAATCTCTTTAAAGAAACATTCATATTAAAGCTTCTTTGGGGAAACTACAATGTTTCTTCTGTACAATTTCAAATGGATTTTTATAAAGGCACACATTTATTCATAGAAATCCATAAGTAACGATGTATGTTGTAGGTGTGCTATCGGCGCTTTGGCCACAATGAGATGGACGAGCCCATGTTCACTCAGCCTTTGATGTACAAGCAGATTCGTAAGCAGGAGCATGTCCTGAAGAAGTATGCAGACAAGCTGATCTCTGAGGGAGTGGTTACACTGCAGGAGTTTGAGGTTTGTCTGTCAGGATGCAAGATGTAGTAGTTGAGGGATGTTGTCCATGTAATGGTTGTGAATGACATTATCTATGAGGTTCTGTAGTCCTTTAAGAATCATATTCATTTTTATTGGGGCAGCAACACATTTTATAACTTTCCAGTACTGAAGGCAATACTAAATGATGCAATATCTAAATGAGCCCTCTAACCAATAACCATTTTAATGAGTACCATTACCATCCTGATCAGCCCTGGAAGTTCCAGATGAGTGACTCATAATTTTGTTAAAAAAATAATACAGATTAGTTATTGGACCATTACCCACCAAGGGTTCCCCAGTATGTTTTTATTGCAAGGCAAAGTGCAATCGCAGTACGTAGTAGTGTAACTGCAATATGATACTATGTTCCATAACATACATCCCTAATATATGTGGCATATACTGTTGAGTGTGAAGGTGTTCTTTCCAGACCATTAGGGAGTCTTTCCATTTGTGTGTGTGTGTGTGTGTGTGTGTGTGTGTGTGTGTGTTTATCCTGACAGCTGATGGAGGTTGTTTTCACTTGTTCAGACAATGTCTTTTCGCTTTGGTGATGCCACATTTGTACAGTGCTCCACCCATTCTTTCTGACTGCTATTCCCACAAACTCATATCAGTCCCACAGCCCCTTAAGCACCCCTCCAACCCCCCCCCCAAAGTTTCTGTAGGAACCACAAGACTTGGACACAGCCATCCTTCCAACGGGTATAGTTGACATTCTGTCTGGCCTGGCGACAGCTCCTTTTATTTACAACCGTGTCTCTGTCACTTTCCACTCAATGCCATAGCTCAGGGGAATTCACTTAGGGAATAAATTGTGACTTGAAGCTCACCGTTTTCTGAACAACATAGCACCATAGGTGCCACTACTAATGAATCATTTGTCACAATTGTGTCAGGTCCCTCTGTTTCTTCATAAAGAGGTGGTTGCTGTATAAACAGCGGGTGATGTTTACACACCATCAAATACTTAACTCTTTACAGGAGGAAGTGGCTAAGTATGACAAAATCTGTGAAGAGGCATATACCAGCTCCAAAGACGAGAAGATACTACACATTCGTCACTGGCTTGACTCACCATGGCCAAGTAAAGCTTCCCCTTTTTTCCCATAAACATACAATACTGAATTGACTGTAGTTGTATATAGCTACAAACATCTGCTCCTATGTCCAGACTTCTTCACAGTTGAGGGTGAACCAAAGTCTATGAGCTATTCCCCTACGGGCCTGACTGAGGAGGTCCTGAAGCACATTGGTGAAGCTGCCAGCTCTGTGCCCTTGCAAGACTTTTCCATTCACAGTGGTGAGAATTGATTCCATGCAGTAGATAATACACTGGTGTGCTCCTCCCAGACTAAAGTGCTGGATGGTGAAGAAATTATCAGACCTCACTGAGCCTATTACTGGAGCCTCAGACTGGAGAGTTTCAGTTCTCCTCTACTGAGTCTGGATGCTATACAGGCTTGATGCACTGAGGGACATTAAACTAAAGCAGCCCTAGCTGCTAACTCTAAACTCTGTTAAATCATCCTAACCACCAAATCATTTTAGCTAATGCTTTTTTATCACCTTGCCTGAGCACACCGCTTAGTCAGCAGCCACAAATCAGTACATAAAAACTCCCCACCAATAAATAAATTTCCCTACGTGAAACTGGATTAAATATCTCTTTATGGCAAGGGTATAACCATTTAATTCAGTTATGAATGATGTATCAGTGGTTGGTAGGCTCTTTTCTAAAGACCATATCTTCCTTACATTTGTGAAATATGGGCAGTATGTGCTTATATGCATTTTCACTACTTGGAGCTGATTACCTGCCATTAACCAGTAGTGGGGAATGCAGTTCATTTCCCTATTGGCTTACCTCACTGGACTGATAGTGGTCTTGTAAGTGGCCTGTAAGGATCCTAAGAAGCTCGTTCTGAAAGGGGACATGTAATGCAAAACTCCATTTTTTTGTATTTCCAATTGGGTCTCAACTGCTCCTATAAACACTCCAAGTGCAAAAAAACAGCCATCATTTTTCTGTGAATCAATTAAATGATTATGGTCTCAAGAATCATATGCTTTTATAAGGCACTTTTTTAACAATGCAACAGACAAACCAGTTCTCTATATATTTTTTTGATTAATCAGATGTGCCAAGCCAAACCATTTAGGAATGTTTATTTATAAGAGGGTAGCATTTTAGTGTAGCAGTTTTTGTATACCTCTAGTCAGTAAGCGTAATAAGAACATAAACATGTCTCATATCTTTACTGCACTCACATGTGTGCCTGTTTCCTTTGCCAAATCCCAGGAGTGTCAAGGATCTTGCGAGGCCGGGCTGACATGGTTAGTAAACGTACGGTGGACTGGGCTCTGGGGGAGTACATGGCTTTTGGCTCTCTGCTAAAGGATGGGTTCCATGTGAGACTGAGTGGTCAGGATGTGGAGAGAGGAACCTTTAGGTAGGACTGCAAATACAATGCACTGACATTCTAAACTCCCGCTATCTATACCAGAGGTCTCAAACCTGTCCAGAAAGGGCTGCTGTGGGAGCAGGTTTTAGTTCCAACCAGGAAACAGCCACACCTGAATTATAAAAACAAAGACCAAGTGATTACAGAGGTGGAAAAAGGTTTGAACAAAAACCTGCACGCACAGTGGCCCTTTCTGGACAGGTTTTAGACCCCTGATCTGTACCTTTTAGACAAGGCAAAAATGTAGGTGTATTAAATGGTTAAGCAGTCATTCAGAGTGGTTTGATGTGGAATGCTTCATTCCAGTTAATAGATCATAAAACGGTTAACAGAACAAAACCTAATGTCTGAAGTATTGTTTCACAATAGCTTTTTTTTTAAGGGAGGACTTGTGAGGTGAAATAGCAAAAGATTTTCCAGATTTCCTCTACAATAAAATAGGTAAAAACTCAGAGGATACATATACGCTAACATTGTTTTGTTTCAACAATTAAAAACACTGTTACCCCTAGTTCTTATCACCTTCATTGGAAAGCAATATGAGGCAGATTCACTACAGTGAACCATTTCCTATAAAGCCGCTCTTAGCAACTGACATAAGTGCATTTTTTGCGCAGAAGGTCCTGCGTAATTCTCCTTTAAATTTTCCTTCACTCGCTTGTGCGCTTCTAGAAAAAAAATTATGTAGAATGTTTACATATCGATGCAGAATATTTTAAACAGTCACAAATCTCATTTACAAAAACAGTTTAAAGACCTATTCTTCTACATTATAAAAGTGGTTCTTCTAGAGCAGTGGTTCCACATCAGTCCTGGAGTATTCCTAACATCACACTCTTTGTGTTTACACACCACCTTCTGCGCTGGAACAGCTTCGTAATTATCTGATTAGTTGAATCAGGTGAGTTGGGGGGCAACTGGCATATTACCATTGCACCAAAGAACCTTTTTAGCACCCTTGTTAGTTATTTTTAAATAAACTGTTATGCAGTTGTCATTTCACCTGGGTTTTATATGTGAGATCTCAAAATGTGAAAAAAAATATTTGTGTTGAAAATGAGTTCACTGGAGCACATGAATCTGCTTGATCTCTCAGTTCCATTAATTTAAAGAACACAATGAGCTTATTGCCTCTCCATTCAGAATGGAGGAATAAAACTGCCTGCAGCTTGGCTTCATTTACTGTCTGTACAGTGACAGGTGACGTCAGTCTGTCTCAGACCGAGTCTCCTGGGAGTGTGATAGATGCCCACATGGTGTTGTCACGGTACTGCTTCTGTTGATGCTGAAGGAAACCCGTTTGACGACACCCCACAGCAGGACTAAAACACAGGCACGCACACACTGCCACGTCTGTTTGTTTGAGCATTGTGAGAGGGACTCTGTCCACCAGGTTTGTTTGTTTGATATATTGTTTTCTCTAAGTGAGACTGCCAGTCCCACAGACATGAACCAAAATTTCACCCTCCCCAGTTTATCACACCCCATGCAGCATCATTTAGCACTCTGCATTATATTTCTGACATCTGGTTTTCCTAAATGTACTCTCACCAATGCTTTAATGTAGGCTTTAGTTTAGAACGTTTCCAAGAGAAACTGTTAGCAAGAGGTAGTCAAGGGAAAACAGATGCTGTCTCACAAGCCTGTTTATTGATGTGCACTGTCTGTGGGCTGGTGCAAGCATCCTGTGCCACCCTGCTCTATGTAAGCCTCCTGCAGAGGCCAGGGAAGGGAACATATCGCCTGGCTCTAGTCTGCTGCTCCGACACTCATTACCTTGGGTTCTGATGGCTGTGAGTAATTGATCCAGTCATTAGTGGTTGTGAAAGTGGTCGTCCCACGCTTTGGTCTCCAGACCGAGATAGCCAGGGGTAGAAAACCATGTACCCCTGTATTCCTCTGTGTTTCCTCTGTGTTTCTAAATGCACTGTAGCATAGAGCCACGTTCAAGTCATAGCTGTGATTAAAAGAGCTCAGCAAACAGTCTCCAATCAGGGCTAATCCGCTCCTCAATCACTCCATTTCAGATTGTTATCTAACAATGTGACTTTATTCGTGAGAAACATGTGTGCCTAATGGAGAGAAGACAATGAAGAGAAACTAAAAGGGTCACCAGGACCATACATTACCTTTTACATAATATTAGATTGGTTAGTGTAAGTATAAAACACAGCAGAGCATGTGCAATTCTCAGTGAAGTCACTTCTATCTAGTTAAAGTCAGCCACCTGACATCCGATTGTTACCCAATAACCACGTAGTCCTCTGAGTCTGAACACGGATACATCGCTGCTGCATCATTACCGTGATGTTTAAGAGATTTTTAAATGCTTGTCTCATTGCATTGGTCCTGAAGGCTGATTTAAACATCGCAGCCGAGTGACCTAGCAAAACACATCATGTCTCTAGACTTAACTCCCATCACTTCCTTTCTTCTGCCTCTCTCTCACTTTCTGACTCTGATTGGAGAGAAAGAGCGAGAGGACTTAGTCGCTGTGATTTGACACTGCAGCAGGATGAAGGAAAGTTGAAGAGAGGAGAGAGAGAGACTCCAGCTCTCCCGAAGACCCAGGAAAACTGGCAAGGCTACCTTGTCATGCACAGTTGTCAGCTGCAATGCTTGTAAACCTTACCATGAAGTACACTGCTCAATTTGATGGCACTTATTTTGTCATTTCTGTTTGTTACTAAAAAAGACCAGCTTGTCTGAAATGTGTCTATCTGTGAATTTTTGCTGTGTTGAAAATAATGGCCACTTTGCACTTTGACTTTGCAGTCACCGTCATCATGTCCTACATGACCAAGAAGTGGATAAACGTTTTTGTGTCCCAATGAACCATCTGTGGCCGAACCAAGCCCCCTACACAGTGTGTAACAGCTCTCTGTCTGAGTATGGAGTTTTGGGTAAGAAACCACTAGTGCTTAACATCCTATTCATGTTTCCCCAAAAGCTGTAAATGTAGAACAATAACAAGATGATGCTTCAGGTTCCAGGACCAATCACTGCTGTCTAGAGTTGCACAGATGTGATGTATTGGACTGATATCAGCATCTGACATTGATGTTATTATTACTATTTTCTTTTCTCCCAATTTAGCCATTCCCAAATTTACTTCTTCTGTCATGTGCAATACCACCAACAGCGGGAGAGTGAAGGCTAGCATGTGTCACATGAAGCTACACCATCATTAGATATCTAAACCCACTTGGAGGGCCAATTCTGCTGCATCAGCTAATAAAATCTATTCTGGCTAGCATTGCACTGAGTGATGGGGTAGAGGGAGAGCCACTGTCCATTCTACCCACCCATAGAGAGTGAGACCAAATGTGCACTCTTGTATTCCATAGATGTTGGGGGCATTAAAGTGATTTTTTCGATGATAGACCCTAATACTAACCTTGTAAATTGTATCTTGTATTTCCAGGTGTGAATAATCAGGGTAATCAATTGCATTATGATGTCCAGTATTCTGCTTTGTCATGTACTTACATAAATTATTTTATATATTTATTTTTTTCTTTTTTGTTTGTTTAATTTTTTTGTGTAAAACAGAGAAATGGTCCAGTTAAAAAAAAGGTATTTTAAATGGAATTAGAAAAACAGACAAGCACCACTGGTACCAGATCAGTACCCAATATCGTTTAATATTATGAGTTCAAGTGCTGGTACCAGGGAAGAGAAAGTGTGATTAGTGCATCCCATGCTTGCCGAATATCACTATACAGTAAAGCTGCAGTGTTTTGTGTGTGGCATATATTTTGTGTGTGTGTGTGTGCTTATCTGTGTGTGTACCACGTGTGTTTTAATAGGTTTTGAGCTGGGGTTTGCAATGGCAAGTCCTAATGCGCTTGTGTGCTGGGAGGCTCAGTTTGGAGACTTTCACAACACAGCACAGTGTATCATTGACCAGTTCATCAGTCCAGGCCAGGCCAAGTGGGTGCGCAACAATGGCATTGTCCTGCTGCTGCCCCATGGCATGGAAGGAATGGTCAGTTTAATGGAGCAGTTTACTTTTGTTGAAACAGCATCAACATTATGACACAACTAATTCACAACTAAAGCCTTTACACTATTACATTTGAAAATGTGGTTGACAGCTGTGTAATAATGCCATGCATTATTAAAAGTTACTGCTGGGTTATTTTTGTCTTTGCCCTACTAAGCCACAGCAAGGCTACAATGATGCATTTGTTATATTAAGAGGTCCCAATTATGTGGGCCATATCAGCTCTTCTATTACTGTTGGACTCCATCAGTTCTGTAGCACAAAATAAGAGTGGCCCTTTTTACCTCAGTGTTACTCTTTTTAAATAATTGTTTAAGGATCAATAGTGATGACTCAAGGTTTGTCAGGGCCTTTGCAAATTAGACTATAATTCTTCAACTTTCTGTGTGTGTGTGTGTGTGTGTGTTTGTGTGTGTGCGTGTGTGTGTGTGTGTGTTTTCCAGGGCCCAGAGCACTCGTCAGCAAGACCCGAGCGTTTCTTGCAGATGTGTAAGGATGACCCTGAGCGCTATCCGGTGAGTAGGCCCTTCTGTAATGGTTAATGCTGATGGCCACAGAGATTCTGACCTGTAAGCACTTCACTAGAGCCCCCTGATTATCCCATTTAGTCAATGCTTAATGAGAACATTGTAAATGTCTTCTGCTTTAGTACTCAGCTGTCAGTCCCAAGGGCAGAGCAGGTTAAGTACATGCAGGAGTGGACCTTAATATAGCTAAATGAGAGTAGCACTTAGCAGAATATTGTCATGACCAAAATAGTTTTGTCCTACCAGATTGAAGTAGATTTGTTCTGGGAATCTGTGATTACAATTCGAAATTTGGTTCCTCTCTTTTAAGCACAGAGCAATTATGGGCTATAGTCTTAGGTGAATTCTCACAAGGGTCATTAGAGCTTTGGCTTAAATCAAGCAGTATCTGAATGTCTACTGACGTTAACTGAAAAATATTTCAAATTAGATAGAGCAAAATTATTGTGAAAACTCTTACCAGTATGTTTCCTGGGTGAATGTATGTATGGGTCATTTTTATAATTTTGTAAGAGCTTTCAACAAAATAATTTGAATTAAATGCTCTTATTGTTGACCTGAACCAATTAAGCTGATTCATTACATTGAATCATTAAATAAAAATGATCATCGCTATCTCCACTCCAGGCAGATATCTATTGCGCAATAGGCTTCCACTAGTATCCGAACTGCCAGTGACTAATATTTGACAGAAAATGGTTTAACTGTTATTAAATGAATAATATCACCAGCTCCTTTTAATGTAAAAATGACAAATCAAGCTCTTCTGCGGTCTACTCAAATGATGATATGGACCTGACTGTTTACTTCTGAATGAGTGGGATTACTGCACAATACTTACATTTGATAAATGGCTGCATATTGGCTTGACTTTCACAAAGCAGAAATATTCCATTGTTATATTGATTTGGTGAAGCATCATTATTGCTTCCAGTACGAAATAAATCTGCATGTGGAGTGCAATTTATTTTGCATTATTAATAGCCAGTTTTAATTGGGCATGTTTTATTTACCTCTAATTAAGGAGTTTATTGGAGACTTTGAAGTCCAACAACTTTACGACTGTAACTGGATCGTGGTCAACTGCTCAACACCTGCCAACTACTTTCATGTGCTGAGGAGGCAGATCTTATTACCATTCAGGAAACCGGTGAGAAAACATACTGATCCACTCTCTGAGACTCAGGATATACTTCTTATATATTTTATTTATGCAATGAATGTGTTCCCTGTTTGTTAGCAGCAAGTAATTGAAGGAATTTATATGCTATAAGAAATTGAGACAGTTCTGATAGCCTTAAAACTTTAGATGTAACAGAATGAACTTCTTTCTGCATTCTCCCCACACGCTTGTGGTTTTCTGCTACAGTAATTGTCTAAAGTGTTCCCCAGTTGCAGATAAATGCAGTGCTTTGTGGAGCATGAGAAAATCTCTTCCTGAGCAAATTAAACGGACCGTCTGGGGATGCTAGTGTTTGCTTTGTACAAAAGTCCTCTTAATTTATTGTTTTGCTTGGATTCACAGCTGTCAGAAGTTTATTTACTTTACAATTTGCTCAAAGCTAAACTGGCAAGAAAAGTAGGTCTACCCTGTAGGATTGACAACAATCTGTATTTTTTTGTCTCCTCAGCTAATTGTTTTTACTCCCAAGTCCTTACTGAGACTTCCTGAGGCCCGCTCCAATTTTGATGAGATGACCACAGGTGTGACAGGATTTACAACAGAATGCAGATTGTTGTCCAGTTGCAATTATCCGAACTATTTAAAGACAATGCTATTGGTTTTGTAGGAACAAAGTTCAGAAGAATTATACCTGATGAGGGTTCTGCATCTAAAAACCCAAGCAAAGTGAGGCGAGTCATCTTCTGCACTGGAAAAGTCTACTATGAGCTGGTAAAAGAGAGAAGCCAGCTCAAATTAGAAGATACAGTTGCAATCGTGCGACTGGAGCAGGTTAGTACTATTACTGCCAAATACTGCTCTATTTAGTTTCATGTATTACTCGTTCAAATTATTCTTGTAACTCTTGTAAAGGGATAGTAAAGGATCTTCAGTGACTGATGTCACTAAGCTTTGTCACTTCAGCTGTTTTTGTTTACAAGACATTCAATGCGGATATGGTTTGACGGTTGCCTAGCAAGCAGTGGTCTGATCAAATATGAGCATTGTTGTGTGGTGTTTGTGATGGGAGTCTAAGGTGATTGCAGTTGGTTACACTCCTAGGGGATTATGTTGGATGATAGGGGTCACTCTTATGCCTTTGTAGGGAGATGTATAATTTCAGTCAGCTATCCAGATACTCACACAGCAAGATGAGTCTCTAGTGTTTTTTCTCCAAGAGTGCAGAGACATTCAGTGACCCGGTGAGTCTGATAGCTTGAAAAATACACAGTGGCGGAGCTCACACATTTTGGAAGACATCTCTTGCCCCCCAGACATTCTGCTCTGCACAATATATCTTGGCAAAGATATTGTATACAATGAAGGGTATAATTTTTTTAAAAAGTAATATTAATCCAGTACTTACACCTTTCAGCTATAACATTAAATCCAAATGCCTGACATTGTGTCGGTTCTGCATTAGTTGCCAAAACACATCTTAGTCATTAAAATCAGAATCAGTATCAAGACTTGATTGATCCTTTATTGATCCTGTAGGAAACTGGTTATGCAACGACTGCAAAGACACCCAGAGACACAAAGACAAATAATAAAATATAAAAAAAGTAAATATCTTTAGAAAAAAAAACTTAATACTAAAATAATTATATGTACACAGATGCTAAATACTATAGATACAATAGATAAGTAACTTAGTTATTTCTAATAACCCAAATGGTGATTATTATTATTATTAGTATTATTAATAGAGATAAGTAGTATATAGGTACTATTTAACATGAGTAGTGATATTGCACATGTAAGACTTGCACATATGATATTGCACATAATGATTTAGAAAAACCTCACATAGTAAGTCTGAGATTTTGACCTCTTCACAGGACCTATGAAGGTATGCTGTAGTGGCTGGCACAAAACATTAATCACAGATCCTGTAAGTGCGAGGTGCAGCCCCTTTCTTCTGACAAATTTGCGCAGCACGCCCTTAAGAAGCTCAATCTGATAGATATCTGGGAAAATCTGTCAGATTTCAGTGTTTCATCTCATGATCAAATTTACACTAAATGTGAACCAAATAGTGTTTTTGAACATAACCAAATTGTCATATTCGAGGCAGCTCCAACAGAGCCAATCACCCATGTACTAAGTCGCACAGTTATGTTTAAACAATCAAAACTGATATGAAAAAACATATCGAGACATTTGAACAAAAAATTGTACTTGTACTAGTAAGCCATGTATACACATCCACCTTAAGCTGCTTTAGCTGTATGTTTGGGGTCATTGTCTTGTTAAAAAATCCCTCTCTAGGTCTCTCATTTGTCCTTCAATATCTCCTGGCACATTGTTCCATTTCTCACTTGCAATGCCCAAGCACTGTTTACAGAGAAGTAATTACTATGCCACAGTGTTCCCACCTCCATACTTCACTGTGGGATTTGTGGTCTCGGGATCTTGTACGCAATCTTTCTTTCTCTAAACATGAGCTGAATAATCAACAAAAACATCTGTTTGTGCTTTGTCTGTCCGGAAGGTCTTCGTTCCATTCTTTTTGAGGCTCTCTTACTTTGCTTTCCATTAGTCTGAGAGAAAACTTGCATGCCGCACCTTTCCAGAGAGAATTAGATTTGGTTCAGTGTATATATATATATATTCAAACATATCTTTCCTTTTGCGAAATTATAAGGATGGATACATAATTTATTTTCAGTGCATAGTCAGTTAATTTGCATTGGAACTATGGTAATTAACAAAAAGAAAATACGCACTGTACAATATTTATAATGAGGTTTTTGCTTGAATATTAATACTTTACTGATTTCTTTAATTATCTCACTCTAAAAATGTGTTCATTCACACAGCACCCTTGATGTGGATTCTGTTTTGTATAACACTGTGAAACAGGGGTCAAACAAAAAACAAAATAGGTTGGAATATTATATTATATTATAACACAGTTGCTTTAGGAGTATATCGGGTGGCAAGTGCTCAGAGCTCTTAGTTTCATTATTGATTGAAACAAGCAAATTCACTTGCTAGTTCAATACCACAAATTCACTTGATTGAATTACTTAAAATAAACTTTAGTATCTTAAAATAGACTGAATAATCATATAATTTTATATAACATCCTTCCTGCTATTATATTATTTTCTGGAATGGTCATAATCAATACATGATACAATACTAGATATGAAGAAATGAATAGCAGTGTGTTGTCATGTTATATGAAATATATGTACCAGAATGAAATAACAAAAAAGCAAAATTGATCAAGGACCATACTTACACAAAAGAAATAATTACAAACCATTAGTAATTTCTAATTGTGATTATTCTGTATTCCATCTACACTTTCAGATATCACCATTTCCCTTTGATCTCATCAAGGCTGAGGTTGAGCGATATGCCAATGCTGAACTTGTATGGTGTCAGGAGGAGCATAAGAACATGGGTTACTATGACTATGTAAGACCTCGCTTCCTCACTGTGCTGTCCAATAGGAAACCTGTATGGTAAGTGAGCTTCTTCCTGCAGCAGTCACTGTGTGAGCAAAGCAAGTATACATATGTCTAATTCAAACTCCATCTTTCAGGTATGTTGGTCGTGACCCTGCTGCAGCCCCTGCCACAGGAAACAAGGTCACTCACTTGGTAGAGCTCAAGAGATTCTTGGACACTGCGTTTGACCTCAGTGCTTTTGAGGGCAGGAGATTTTGATGTTGTTCAGTCTGAAATGCTGAGCATTCTTTAGTCTTAGCAACTTTAACTCATATATGCCTTGCTAGCCACGCACAATACTTAGTCACATATAGCATAATACTTACACTGTATCCATTTTTCACCATCATAATCTTAATCAGCTGTAGAAAATCTATGCAGTAATACTAAGCAGTGTAACACATAGCATAATAGATATACAGATATTCAAGCACAATATTAGTCAAAGCCATGAGAGCCTCTGTTGCAACAGACTTGAGCATATAAAATGCAGGTTAACACGGAGATCACCACGGGTTCTTTATCACAACGATTATATTTGGATGAATGCAGTATGTTCTTGACTAAGCCATATAGTCTTATTCCCTTATCTCTCTTCACTTACTGTCACACCTGACTTCATCCTGAAACATCAAACAGATGGCATGGCGTCAAGTAGCAATATTCTCTAAGGCTGCTACAATTTTCCTTGTTGCCACCAAAATACACTCTTCCTGCAGGGACAATAAAATATTTTGAAGGTTCAGCAATGGGAATGGGAAAGTGACAACTGAAGAAAAAAAAATAACAGCACAGTCCACTTTAACACACTGGACTGATTTACATAAATAGAGCAATACAGTATCACACAGAATGTAGTTTGATTACAAGTCATTGTTAATTGATGCAGGTAATTAAGGATCCTTTGAAATCAAAATGTTTTCTTGCTGCTATCTCTATGACAAAATTGTTTTCTTATCACCCAGAGAAACTGTTGCGCTTGCAACTTTGGCACTTATACTAAAACACTGGTGATGGTTTACAATCAAGTAGAGTACATTATCCTGTGTGTCTACGCAGGCAATGCTAAATAAGTTATAATGAATGTTAAAAAAAAGGTATAATAGTGAATGCACTATAGTTCGTTTGGAGATTTGCAGTAGTTATCATGGGACAGCTTAGCAGTATATTAAGTAATGCAGTATCTAGCGAATAGAGATGAAGATGAAAGTTTTCACATAGTTTAGAATATCTTGCAAGCTAGAAACATACCACAGGATGCAGTCCTGACTACTTCTTAGCACTATGTTACTTAGCAATAATTTGAATAAAATAAGGATCACAAAAAACTGATTTGTTGTATCTGCATCCACAATACATTTGATCGATAACACAACTATGTGTCATATTTCGAGGGGTGTGTATGCATTCTTTACAGCTTCTGCAGCCTCTTGACATAATGGATCAAGTCGTCCATCACCACCTGGTGAAAACAGAAAATTGACTCAATAATGTGCGGACACAGTAATTTTTTATTCTAGTAAAATGTACAAACTGTACAGAACATCATTAACAAGATCATGCTTGAATAATCAAATTGGTATTAATATGGCTTATACATTCCTTTTGATATTAGATGGAAGTGCTTGTCCCTATTTCACAATGCCTAGACATTTAGTCAAAACCTAAATTTAAACAAAGCGGCCATAAATGCTGATTTCATTTACCATAAAGATTCTCAAAGTTTTTGGAAGACTAAATATTCAAACTTTCCAAGAATCAAGAAGAAGCTCAGAGTCAGTATTTTAGAAACACAAAACATATATAAGAGAAGGCCTTCTGAGACCTGCAGTCTCATTAAAATGATAGTTAAGAGATACTTAACTATGAGATGCAGGCAGCTCAGTAAGGTGTTGTGCAACCATGAGCTGCCAGAACAGATTTAGTGCACCTTGACATAGATTCTACAAGTCTCTGGAACTGTACTGGAGGGATGGAACACCAATCCCATTCCCTCTCAGTTGTTTACTTGAGCTAAGACCCAGTGACTGCAAAGGTATAAGTATATGTTCCATCATTTTCATACACATCAAACCATTCCATGACCCTTTGTCCTGGTGGATGGGAGCGTTGTCACCCTGGAAGAGACTGCTCCCACCAAGTGAGAAACGTTTTATCATCAGAATGAATTTGATCAGTCAGAGGAACTACTGGGTATTGATTTGTAGTGACTCTCAGGTCCATATGGTGAAGGATGACTCATCTGATCACTGTCACATTTTTCTACATCAGTGTAGGCCTTGTTGCGGAGACGGTCTGACTACATCCTGATTTGACATTCTCAGTCACTAAAGCAATTTACCCAACATTGCTTCGAACACTATTTCTAATTCTATCTATGAAATCTTTCCCATAGCTCTATTAGCAGATATTTATTGCATGCATGTTTCTCCTCTTAGCCATTAAGTAAAATGGTCTCTTATAGTCACACAGTACCAGGCTTGTGCACAATTCAGAATTTCAGAATTGGCTGCCATACAATTAATGAGTTGGAATTTGAATTGAATTGACTCCGCCCCACAGGAAGTTGAATTTGAATTGTAGTTGGAATGACGGGAAGGGGAATTAAATTAATAGCAATTCAAAGACATTCAACACAGTCATACAACAGAAAGAATATGTTGAATCTCACATACAAATACATTAATTTTGTAATTTTATAGCACACTTTCATTACACATAACTAGTCACTCCTCAACCCTGCACACATTTTGTTCCAACATATAGATAATGATCAAATTCTTTGAAATTAATTACTCCCTCAATGATTAGTTTTGTTCAAAATTTTCATTTCAAAGTAATCAAATAACAAAAAGTCGTTGTAAATGCAGTTATTTATTCCAATGCAAATCTCATTGAGCAACACTGTTGCATCTAATTCTCAATAGCTCCTCAAATGACCTTTTGGGCCTGATATTTTTTTT
>JBBMFX010000141.1:14505573-14522912 GCA_037832545.1 Rhabdalestes septentrionalis | reverse complement strand
TCCGAAAAAGACAGTGTGTCTCAGTGCAACACTTGTCATGCACAAGTTTCCCGTGGTGGAACAGAACCTGGAAAGTTTAATACGTCCAACCTCATCGCGCATTTGAAGCAGCATCACAAAACTCTGCATGAGGACTTTCGCAAGACCACTGAGTTAAAGAAACAATACTCTGGCAACTTCAAGCATCCAACGCTGCCTGAAACCCTCGCAAAGCGTGACAAATTCCCAAGAGATAGCAAAAAGGCATTAACCTTAACAGAAAATATATGCCAGTTTGTTGTGCTCGATGACCGGCCACTGTCGGTGGTGAGTAATATCGGGTTTAAACGCTTAATTGAACACCGAGCCTCGCTACGTAATGCCCAGCCGCCACTACATTGTCGACACAACCATACCCCAGATGCATAAAGAAGTTAAAGAGTGTATTGCTATGCATCTGAATAAAGCAAGTGCTGTTAGCTTCACCACTGACATCTGGAGCTCAGACAACTGTCCGCTATCTTTATTGAGTGACTGCGCACTGGATAGACGCTGACTTTACTTTGCAGAGAGCAGTTTTACATGCACGCGAGTTCAGAGGTTCACACACAGCTAACGCCATGGAGGAGATACTGCGTGAATGGAAAGTCGTCTAAAAGAAGTTCCATGTCGTTCTAAGAGATAATGCTGCTAATAAGAGAAAGGGATTGGATCAGCTTGGTGTGCCAAGCTTAGGATGTTTTGCGCACAGTCTCCAGCTTGTAGTCCGTGAAGGGCTTTTGTCACAGCGAGCTGTAAGTGATGCACTAGCCAACGGGAGAAAAATAGTGGTATTTATAGTGGATAATATATAGTGGAATGTCCACATCGTGCTCGGACTGCAAAGTTGAGTTGGAGGAGTAGAAAGTGTAGTCATCCTTTTAGTTAGGTATTTGTTTTCTGCCCTGTATTAGAGTTATATTTATTTTGTTTGCACTATTTTTTGTGGATAGTAAATGCAACGATCTCATTCTTTCGGGCAGTGTGTGTGAGAAATTGAAACTTTGGACACTCAACCTTTAGCAGTTGGTCAATTAACAATATATTTTTTTCTTATGTTCCTGCTCTCAGCTGTTCCTACCATTTGCTGACGGTAAAAAAAAAAAACTGAAGGGACCTTTAATTAGTATTTTGCACTTAAAAATATATATTTTTGTTTATTCAATTAAGATATTTTTCAGGGTCTTAATATTTATTCTTTAATTCTTTTTTTATATATTCATATGTAAAAGGTCCACAATATGCAACCAATAGTTAATAAATTGGTGTTTTTTTCGATACTTACTGTTGCTGACTTTTGTTCTCAGTTTGATCTAGCCGTTCATACATTCCACACAACGAAATAGGTAAAAGTATTCATGATTTGTGCTGATTATTGTATCGGAATTGTATCAGTATCGGTTAGTACTGAAGGCTGCAATGTCAGTATCGGTATCGGCAGTTAAAACGTTGTATCGGGACATCCCTAATCAAAATACTGACAAATCTCTTATCTGATCAACATTTGGACAACATAAAACAGTTATTGATTTGAATCCTGATCTGTAATATTACAATAATGATAAATGGCATCCTGTGAAACCACAAATAAACAAGTTAAATAGCAGAATTATATATTGGATAGCTTACATGTACTTCAGTAAGAACTCAGTGCACTGCACCAGGACAATTCCTTCAAATGGTGAGTGTTCACAAACAACACCGCAGCATCCATCTGCACCTACCACAAACTGAGAGACATCAATTTATAACAGCAGCAGACGTAATCTACCCACCAAGTCATTACATACACCTTTTCATTTGATTTGACAGTGATGCATAAATGCTGTACCTGCAAGGGTTTGTCATACCAGCGGTTTGCCCCATTCTTGTTTTTCCCTCCTCCGTGGAGCATCAGCACAGCTCGGCTGGTGTCACTTATCTCCATGCCACAAGGTTCATCCAAGCACACCAGACACAAGCAGCGTTCAATCATATCCAGGGAATCTCTGTTGGTGGAATCTGTAGCAGATGCTCATGATTAGCATTCTTGGGTATCTGATGAGCCTGTTTCCTTCTGGATTTTTAGGTGAAACTATGTTTTCCAGTAAGCACAGGTTTTCCTATTGTCGTAGCTTAATAATCTGATGAGCTGCCTCGGTCTACTAGTCCATTTTAGTTGTAATAATCAGGACAACTCAGTTCAACTGGGATCTGGGGTAACTAACAATAATGAACAGAATTTTATCTCAAAATATTGTTTTAGTTAAAAAACAATTTTTTTTTGTTTAAAAAAAACACCATGCTCCTGGAAAGTTAAACTGAAATGTTGGTCCTCAATAGAGAATCATGAACATGCACCACAAAGGAGCACTTTGCATGCAGAAGTAGAATTTTTGAGGGACCATCAATTGAAATCTTTTGTAAGGGACCTGACATGGTTATTCTTTGACGTCCAAAGAACCTTTCCCGGCTCCTTCAGTTTAATAGTGTTTCCGTTCTCTGCTGACGTCTGACCTTTAACAAGGACGCTGCGAGCCTCCGCCCACTCTGTCCTGCCGTCTGAAGTAAGCACTCCAATAGGAGGCAGACGCTCCTCCTCACTGTCGGCCATCTTCCTGATCTTCTGCAGCTGAGTGAACAGGTCTCTCTCATTGAGCCGTCGGAAGTTGATCACCACGTCAAGAACAAAAAACTAGACAAATTATTAAATTAATGTAATTATTAAATTAATACAATTTTGTCGGATTGCATATGACAGAGTGACACACTGACAGCCATTTCGAGTGCAAGTGCAGCTCCCTAATGAGTGACTGTAAATTTTGATTATGACATTTTAAGTGATTGTCTTTTACATAATTAAAAAGAGCTCAAGCATAAAGATGATTCAACAACCAAACTCATTAAGTCAACAGTGAGCACCTGTTAGAGAACCTTGCTTATTAATTACATTGTATAACAGAAAATAAATGCCCGGGAGAACTGTACATCAAAACTGTGATAGTCTCCAGACATTTAGTGTCTGTGAGAGATCAATTGTAATTGAGCGGGATAAAGAAATGAATCAACAAATGTACCGCAATTCTTCTTGACACTTTACTAAATCTTTACCTGATTTTTACAGGCTACTATGATGTGTTCTGGTTCTGGCATTACGTTGCTCTTCTGGGCCACCAGAGTATCTGTTTTTGGTCCAGGTAGGCGGTAGGACGTGAAGAGCCTGTAGTACTGCTCCATACACAGGGGAGTTCCAGCAAGTTGCCCTCGGGCGTAGTCCACTGGTAAGGCATGTCTGCAAAGCAGAAGAAAGAATAGGTTTTCACACAGAGGCCAGGAGACTCTTAATGAATGGAGCAGACTACTCTGTGTGTGTGGACTTCCCCTGCAGGATAAAATCAAAGACTTGCTATTGGCAAAAAGAGAACTAACAAAATAGAACCTACCCATCAAGTAGACTCTTATACTCTAAAACACCTGAAATGAGGTGGGCTGCAAATCTGTCAGAGAGAAAAGAAATAGGGTTTGTAATGCAAATATGAAAACAATATGTGAGAATAAGCTTTCACTGTTCAATGACAGAGCAAATGTATGTGTTGTGGAATTGTGGGATTTTAAATGAGACAATGCCATTAGAAATGTTTTCATGCTGAATTTGTTTCCTCCCACGCATGCCTGTATCACCCACTTTCCCCTTAAAGGGCCTTATTTAATTAAATATGATAATATTATATTTTCTGTTCAGTCGTGCAGTAGTCATGCTGAAAGGAGCTATATTAATTTAGAAAGCTGTAAGGGTGTCCTTTGCCATTTGTGTCTCATGAACAGCTGCTGGAGATCCTAAAATTAAAATAAAGATGATGTGAGAGAAAGCCTCCGATTTTGATGTCAGATTTTTTGTGGTATTAGTAAAATACAGACCAGAATCTGGAGGTGTTTAAACAGCTCAGGAGTGAATTTAAGGCATTAAAACATCTTAACTTTTTAACATTCATCACTTGTTAATGGCAGCATTTAGGGTGTTAAGACTGTCGGCCATTTCTAGGCAGAGGTGCATATTTTTTACACTTTTACTTGTTAGTACACTTAAGCCCCACCATAACCAATAGATATGAAGCTGCACAGTAAATGGAAAAAGAACATGCAATACACAAGCTTTGTAGATTCCTATTAACAGTCCACAACATTTTTAGACATGCCATGTTTCTAACGGAAATTTCAATGGATGAATTCAGAGTAGTAAATGAAGATGTATAAAATACTAAAGGTGGGGTCATTTCCATCTCAATTCCATTACTTTAAAAGTGAAATTTAAGAAAGCCATTGGGGTTTAATTTCTTAAGCACTGAATTTAAGATGGTGGTGTCCCCAGCTCTAGCCCCAGGGTCCAATACCTGAGTGCGTCACTCTGAGCCCTGAAGTTCTGTTTTGGGAAGACCATAGCAGGGCTAGAGTTGACAGGTAGTGCTAATCTGTTATTCAAATACATATCTTCAAGCCAGTAGTCGTATACCTGAGAAAATGAGAATACTCAATGTTTATGTGTAAGAACGGAAGTTGTAAGTTGGTTGATTTGCCAACAGGGGCTTAGAAAGATTTACACATAAATCATATATTGCACCAAATGTTGTTGTTTGAACCATCTAATACACAGTAAAAAATGAAAAGTAAGATAATTGGTCAACTCCAGTGTGCTTAAAAGTTGTGAGATCAGTGTCTTTACCATTTTAGGCTGAACTGACCTAGGTTTGTACAGTGTAGATGTAAATAAGTAAATGTGTGAATAATAGAAGCATTATATATTACGATAAAAATATTGTTGAATCACGTAAATATGATTTCTTGTAGATACAGGGTTTTTAATGGTGTATACTGTGAAGAGTGCACAGCCTGTGTAATGCTTTGATTAGAATAATACTCATATCTACTCCTTAAAAAAGTTTAAAAATAAACATATTAAATTAGTTCTAAAGATTAAAACAAAGACACAGAAAGGCTCACTCAGTTTAAGCTTACCATAAAACAGCATATAACTCAAACTGAGTAGCAGAAATATATAGCTCCAGGGGCCTTACCCAGTTGCCTTTAACCTCACTCCGTTCCAGCAGCTTTCTCTGAAGTAACTCTCCCACCCCTCCAGGTGCCTCAAACTTCTCTGTGATGGCTTTGGTCCTTCTGAACTGCTCGTCGGGCACCAGATGTCTCATACACTTCAGATACATGTCCAATGTCTGCTGTAAGGCTGGGACTGGCAGCTTGGGCAGGCCCTGAACAGATGAGTCTTATTGAGAGCACTGAATCATTCATTTTCTGTTTCAGTACATCAGGGAAAACATATAATTCAGTAGCTTTTCTCGTCAAGCTCCCATGCCATTTGCTCCTAAACTAGTGAGTGTCTCTAATTGTAATTTGCCTTTTACAGGGTCTTCAAGGCATGTGGTAAATCATTTATGCCTGAACTGCTTCGAGCCATATTACGAATTAATTTAGGGCATTTTTTGTTACACACTGTATTACACTAAAGCCCAATGATCAAAATTAGATCAAATACTTAAATATTGTACAAAAAGCCCTGTGGGGACCCCAATTCAATCAAATCTGATTCAGGATTATTAATAGTTAAGCAGAAATAAGCTGCCCACACGTCAGGTAGTTCGTTTGAATAAAGTCAGTGTTGTTTTAGGATCTCAGTCTACATAAGGAGTGGATAAAATTGACACTTTACTTTCTGATCCTCTTGATCTCGCAATGGTTTCCTTTCCAAAACTGGCATCATGAAAGTTGGGGGCTCAATCAGGCGAGAGAAAATTATGTAGATTGTCCACAGTCTCTGCAGCTTTTGAGGGAGATAATGGAAGAGAAAGTAAGCCCTGTTTTCAGATTTCATAATGAAAACATACTCTCCTTACACCAGCCTTTATTTGCTATACATGAAATGATTAACAATTGCTACAATTCTCACAAAATAACTTGTATGTTTAATTCATGTTGAATCAAATGTCAAGTATGTTGTAGAGATAAAACGCTTGTTTGCGAACCCCGGAGACTTTTATTGACGAGTAGAATATAGCATAAATAAAACAGCTGAACAATAAAGTTTTTAGTAACTTTACTCACCAAATGATATCGTCGTTGTCTTGGAGAGCCCTAAAAATTTATCCACATTCGTTTCCTCTCTAATGTTCTCTCGTAGGAAAAAAATTGGTGTTACTAAAAACGCCAGTCCTTTCTCCAGAAGGCTCCTCGCATGCTCTCCATTGCAAACCTCGAGCTTCCCACTTAGCTGCGTAAAGGATGCAAGGTGGGAGGCGAAGCTCCTCCCATCGAGCTCCATTCGTGGACCAGGCTGCAATCTGTGGCGTCTTTACCTCTCCAACCCCACCTCACAAAGGCTCCACGTTTCGTCTCTGAGCAAAGTGTACACCTTTTGACACGTGTCCGAGAGTAGCAGTGCCCAGAGCATCTCAATGAGGCTGGAGTAGCTCGTGCCTTGGGTTATGATACGTGCAGTTCCTGTACTTCATTATTGCACCTCATCAGAGTCATCAGTCCATGTCATTAACCAGAGACGTAACGGGTTCGGATTGATTTCATTGACCAAAGATTTATGAATGGTCCCCCTACTTAGTCTTCCTTCAGCAGACAGTTTTTGGATTGTCCATTTCCTCATCCATATGCATGTTATCAGTGGGGAAATTGCTCTTACACTAAACATGGCTCATGAGTGAGTACTCTAGAGTGAGTACTGCTTTCAAAATTGGGCAAAAATGTGAGTGCTTTGTATTTTCACTTCTTCCACTTGTCTTATTATTTTTCTGATATGATGTTTAATATATGACAGCTTGCGCACGTGTTAGATACTTTTATATATTAAATATGCGAATATATAGATATTTGCTGCTTAAAATAACTCGATGGTTGTTCTGTATTTTGGTTCTGTATTATTCAGACAAATTTTTACATCATTGATAGATAATAGGCTCGACAAAGAAAACGGCCGCACACATACAAGTGCAAGGAAAAGCTTGTTCCAAGCATATTCTTTTTAATTATGTACACTTAATATACACATTATATACAACTTAAGCTTCATAATATACATTGACGCATTCCAGAAATAAACTCTTACAATAGAACAGGCTACAGGACACAGACATTGGAGACGCGGGAGAGGATACGCACACGAGATCCATCATTTAATCCATGAAAGTGTCAAGTGACAATTGCATATTAGTTATATAGCAGCACGAAATCTGGCAGAACAGCAGTAGCATAAGCCTACTCGAAAGTCTGACGCACATTTTCACGTGTGCATATACACCGTATTTATATCCCTGAATACACTTTTTATTACACTGATACAACAGAGAAATATTTTTTTTCGTGAAGGGTAACTCATTACACTGCTTAAGCTACTTAAAAAAGGAATTCTTGGCGAAAATCATCACGAATGTGGCGATAATTGTAGTCTGCATCAGAAAATAATAATGAAATAATAATAAAAAAACATTTCGAGTGTTTTTTACCTTAATAAGACTGTCATGACTTACAGTTATACATTAGACATCTTCTAGGTTTTGTGGGCTGTATTTTGTTCGCCATTCTGAAGGGACTGTAATTCTACGGGTACAACATTAAATGCTGCTTTTCCGGACACACTTTTAAGTCTACGCTTTTGGACATAATTTCACTGTCATTGAAACAACACATCTAGGCTTAACATGTGTCGGAGAAATCGGCCCAGAATTAGACAGAGCGAGGTGTGCGTTCAGATATATTCTGGTTCGGAGGTCTCCTCTTCAGAGTATGACCTGGAGTTTGCTGCGAAGGTGCCGTTCTCGTCCACGGGCAGGCAGTTCCCCGCGGTGCTGTAGCCGTGCTTTCGGGCCTGGCGCTCCTCCATCCGGATAGTATCGTACAGTCCCGTGGCCCCCTCTTCTAGCAGCATGTTTCTCTCGGAGTGAGACGGCTTCATCAGACACACGTTGCGCAGCAGGAGCAAGGCTGGTGCGTAAAGCACGTTGGCGAGGCCCATTCCCAAGTTGAGCTGCGCGAACCCGAGGTCGTGCACGATCTTTCCGGCCACTACAGGACCTAGCGCGTAGGCGACGCAGTAGGAAATGTCCGCAATGGCATATACGCTGCCGTACACAGACACGTGGCGCACATCGACCAGGAACGCGAGGGTGGGCAACAGAGCCGTGTCCACCAGGGCAATGCCAAAGCAGATGCCGCATAAAGGAATGATGAGTTGCTCGAAGTTTCTGCATGCTGGCACTGTGCAAGAACTGGCCCCGATGATGACCATGCCAAGAGCCCCATAAAACCACTGCAAGTGTGGGTACTGGGCCGCCAGCTTCACAGTGATGTAGACCCCTAAAATGTGAGGGAAGAACGCTGGCAGCCAAGTTAGGCCGATCTCCCACTGGGACGAGTCCATGGTCTCCTCCATCCAGTTCGCAATGGTGGGCTCCAGAAAGGCAAGGGGGATGTTACACGTCGTCAGTGCGCCCGCCACCACCGCTATGTAGGGGTCAATCATGAGTTTGTAAATGGGGGTGCCAACCGGCATGTTCTCTCTAGTCCTGTTGGAGAACGGCTTGAGCACAGTCAAGCATAATATACCGTCAGCCAAGCAGACGAAGGCGAGCGCGATGAACGGGACCCTTTTGCCCGCGAATTCGTAGAGCACCCCGCCAAAGGGGGGCGCCGCCAGGCTCCCAAAGGAGATGAAAGCCAGGGCGATTCCCAGGGCTCGACTCCTCTCTCCCTCCTCCGTGAACTTATCTGCTATCATCGCAATCCCAGAGGTGTCCGCGAAGGCTGAGCCGAGCCCCTGCAGACTGCGCGCCACGAACATGGTCGCGTAGTTTTCAGCGAAGGCAAAAATGCAGGTGGACGCGAACATAATGGAAAGTCCGATCAGGAGTGGGATGTCGTATCCAACACGGTCTATGAAGGTTCCAGTCAGGGGATTGACGATGAGCTGCAGAATGGCTTTGGACGCAAAGAGGACGCCGACCTGCAAGTCAAAGTTCTCCGGTTGGACCTGGCGGTGCGTGCTATTGCGTGAGGAATTGTCGTGTGCCACATCGTGGGACTGCTCTGACTGGCTTTCTAGACGGGCTAAATAGTCTGGGACGATCGGTACGATGACCATGTAAAGCATGTTATCTAGCAAAAGTGCCACACAGACGATCACTAGAATTATCCTCCTCTGGCGCTCGGGGTCCTGGATGGCGTTTCCTAACTGTTTAGTTCTTTCGCCCATCTCTGACAGTTTAACGGCGGCAGACTGCGCCAAGCCGCTGCTTCCCTCTGCAGCCATGCTTCCCACTTTTTTCTCCTTCAGACAGAACGCTCAAACTCTTTTCTGCGCTGCGCTACTCTTCCGCACAGAGCGCGCCGCCCGTGCGCATCGGCTCTCCGCCTGGGTACTTACTGAACACTTGAGCCCCTCTCAGACCACCAACTTTTCCTGCTTTACCTTGGCATGCTGCGGTCATCTGGCTCATCGCTGGTGCGTGTCCGCTCTCGAATGTTGCACGCGTTTTATCAATGCCGGACGGACTTGTTTCATTGTATCGCGCGCCGTCATCCAAGTGACGAATAGAACTCGTAAACTCGCGCCCAGGTTAGAAATTCACCTGCTCGTATCTCATGTTCTGAGGGGTCTTGTCTTAAGAGCGCGTGGCCACGTAAAGCAGGCAAGGTAAGAGCGAGTAGATTCATTCACCTATAACGCCACAAGTCATGTCAGCATCTCAGCCCAGCAGACTTCGGACTGTGGACGCTGCGAGGGTGGTACACGCGCATGTTTGTTGATTCTATTGAAATCTCTCCTTTTTTTTCTTCTAAGGGATGTGACGCACTGCTTGCTTGCCCCCCAGTGGTTCCCCAACCAGCCGCATTCATTAAGCTAATTTAACGACAAAACACATTCAATTAAACCAACACTCACAGGCTCGAGAGGACAGTCTGTTCGAAATGTCTCTTCATTCTTAGAAATAATTCCTTGAAGATCAATTTGCCTCAAGAGTTTACAAGAATGTTCAAGCACCTGTCAAAAGCCAGCGTATCTCTGACAACAGCATCAACAAACAGAAGTGCTTATGAAGTTACAAGCTTCTTTCTGACTGTTGAGTCAGGTATTTAGAATTGTACATCGCAACCCAATCCGTCCTAAAATATTTACACCTCAACTACTGAGCGAATCCAGATCACACATTCAGAAAAAAGAAGAGTTCTTTCAGTGACTCCTTTTTACTGTGAATTACTCAATAAATCATGGTATATTCTTTTGAATATTTTTAATTAAATAATCACATATAAACAGTGTCAGATCATTCTTTCTAATAATTTCCTGTTAATACTAGTGATACAGCCACATGGCTGGTCTACTTGCTAGTCACTGAAGGGCTAGTTTTCTTTAGTAGCCAACACCTTCTATCTTTGAAATTTCAGAATACCCGTTTCATTATTACAGTTAAAGCAGTGTTCAATAAGGCAATACAAAAAAACAACTTGGTACACGAATGGCCCACTTGGGGCCCTGGTAATTTAGTCCCATTTTTCACACAACTACGACACCCCTGCGAATGGTATTTTCATTGCATGTTAAAAACTGATTTGAATGTTTACACTTTATTTTTTTATCCTTTATATACTTGAAACATTAAAACATTGGTCCCCAAACTACGGCCCGCCTCCACATTTGACCAGGCCCCCTGAACAATACTAGAGACGCATAATTTTTTCCTCCTCATTATAATTTTTTATATAGTCTTGCCACGCGATCAAGACTAATGCACACACAGAACACTGGGGTGTAATGGGCCTGTCCGACTGAATTCCTGGAAATGTTCCCTCACGTCAATAAAGCTTATTTGATTTGAATTGTGAATAAATGTTGCTACTAAGACCTCACTTTGCCCAGAACGTGAACGTGACCCACCCCGGCAATTGTCACACTTTTTCTGTTACAAACTGACCCTGGCCCCCCATCAGGGAAAAGTTATGTGGCCCTCACTGGAAAAGGTTTGGGGACCCCTGCATTAAAATATTCTGACTAGGGAGTATTGTTCCGAACAGGAATGCATTAGGATATAGCGAGAACATAACATGATTTGATTTAGATTAACAGATATGAAGCCTGTTAAGTGTCTGTGGTGAGGTCAGCAGGTGTAGCTAAACTTCAGCACCACGGCGAAATGGACAGCTCCTCTTCTCCACTCATGGTTTTAATAAGTAAAGTGCTCGTCTGAACGACTGTAGCCTGAGAATTTAAGATACTTTCAAAAACAAAAGATACAATTTCAAAAACAAAATATTACGTTCTTAGTTCTGAAAAAATGTAAATTATGTAATCACCTCAACCGTGCTTTTGGATATTGCACGAGGACTTTGGTAATTGCGCCATCTCCTGTTAAAATCGTTCCAGTAACGGCTCGTTCGCTTGCTTTAGTTTAGCAGAGCAAGGGTGGCATCTAGCGTATTGTGGAAGGTGCTGCATTTTCGGCTTTGACTGATTTTATCCTGGATGTGCACACAAAATCAAGTTCACAAATCCTATGAGTCACTGTGGGACTTTATTAAACACGCTCAGAAAAGTTCATACCATTGATGATAAACTCACATATAAACCACATGTAAAAAGTGAGCAAGCTGAACTTAAAAACATGGCAAAGTTATTCATCACAATTAATGTAAAACATTAAATAAAGAATTCAAAAGTAGTGTACGGCGTACTTTTATTTTAAAAGTACAGCTATATGAACGACAATATAAGAACATTTGGTTTGCAAACGTTTTAAAAAATAAGGTGCTTTTAACAGTATTATTCCATATAACACATTTACACAACTGCAGTTCAAATATTTCTAAATCGCAACTTAAACAGTAATATAATCAAATAAAATATAAAAACAGTGCTACTTGCCACTATAAGGCATTCATGTTGTATCCAGTTTGTTATAGAAAAACAAGTTACCCTCAGAGTCCAGATCATAGGGCACAGAACCATTATCCCAGCTGTAAAAGGGGCCCCACGCCTTTTCTTTAACCTTTTGCGTATTAAATAAAAGTAGGAACTTATTTCTGTAAATTCCCTTCATGGCATATTTTTCCTATTTTGCTTTATTACATGAACTATTTGTATTACATTTATTACCACTGAAGAAATCATTAAGCTTGGTGAAATACATCAACATAACAGGAAAAATGTTAAACTATTCCTTTAATAGCCAGTGTTATAGTGGAAATTTAGTGAGACACTGAATGTGTTCATTTCTACCAGCAGATGTCCCTAAAAGGGCTATCAAGTCTAAGGCAAGTGCATCCCAACACAGACCTCAGGGTAGGTCATCAGTCCTCATTTTCTCTTCATCCTAGTTCTCTATGTAACTTTAGCAGGTCCTCACCCTTAGGATGTGTTGAGACCGAATCGATTACCTGTCTGGAGATCAGCAGGGACCAGACAAAAGAAGGCAAAAAAAGGATGTATTGTAAACAATTTTTAAATGTGTATCGTGTAATTGTTTTTTACAACCACAGGTTGACACAGTGATGTTCAAACTATGTGTTCTTGTCAATTATGCTTTGTATTGATGTGGACTTGCTCAAAATGGGTTAAAAAGATGGTAGTGCAAAAATGTGTGGTGTATACTTTATCCGTCACTTTCTAAACCTGTGTACATCAGCAGAACACAGTATAACTAAAGCAGTCCACCATATTCCAAAATAAACCAAATGTCAGAAGTTTTCAGAACAGGTTTAGGGTCAATAACACAATTAAATACAAAACATTTACTTTCAGTTGATGCAACTCAAAGCATTCATTCCCATGTCAATGAAATCAGGGCAACATGATTACAACTTTAAAGTTATGAAAACACAAAATTGCCTGACTGATTTGCAGTTTACAGTGATTTTGGGGAACAGTGCTAGTTTCACATTCTCACAAAATCCATTTTCTGAGCTAATGTCATTCATAACGGTGAAGACTCAACTAGACTACACTTACCCAGAAAAGCATATAATATTGCAATATGTTTAATAATAGTGTGTTTTTACATAAACCATTACAGCACTTGGTGAAATAGGATATGGATATGTAATAATAACTACTGATATACAGCCAAGACTATCATCGCTTTCTCTCCCTCTCTCACTCTGATGCTAATCCTTTATGCTGCAGTCTGCCTTGGCAGACTTTTGATTCACTGGATAATAATGGTTTTAATTCTCAATCTGTCCCATAGGCTGGGAGGTCAGAGAGCAGGAAATACGTCACAATTGATCCTGCTTTCCTTGCTTGGCTCTCTATGGCTTCAGATTTTTAGTTGTTTTTCCTTGAAATAAATAATTAATTCTCAATTCCCAAGTGTAAATTTAGGCAAGCTGTTTCTAAAATACAGTGTGTGTGAAGCACTATATTTAGTACATATTAATCATGCTGGTCAACAAAACCATATAACTTTCAGTCTTTGAAACAAAATCTTTGGACATTTACCCTGGAGTCCTAAATTCAACTTATGTACTTTTTCATTTATTTTTCGTTGACCTCTTAAACACAGTTTAACACTTTTTTTCTCTCATAACTACATAACTTATATGTTCGCTAATAGCTGTAACCAAATATATAATAGCTAAGGCTTAAACATTGAACTAAAACATTTTAGGTGGTTTAAGGTGTTAAAGCAGGTCTTTTTAATACAGAATATATTTACTATTCAGATAATAAATGCCTTTTCAATCTACCACCATAATAAACAAGCTCCTTATTAATTACATGGTTTAATGAGAAGATATAGAATTCAACATTGTAAAACAGAAACATGCAAAAACTAATGTAAAGACATAATTCCTGCATTTGGTTCATTTGTAAACAATTCAGGTCTTTTTAACTATTGTGGTCTTTCATCTCATTGGATAATGTTCGCACGAGTATACACATATACATGTTTGCGTATGTGTGTTTTTATGTGAATATGTACATTTCTGTATATGTATGTGCATATTTGCATGTACACATACTTTTTATAAACATATAGGGATGTCTTACAATGTTTCTATTATGTTTCACTTTAGTTATTTTTAATTCTTTTTATTATATTATTCCTCTGTTCAGCACTTTGACCGTCTTTTAAATGCGCTATGTAAATAAAGATTACTTGACTTGACTTGACAATGGATTACAGTTCAGTCTTCATAATTACACTGTCTTCTTGATGTAATGCAGGTCAGTTTTAAAATGATGTCGAACATGCCAATTATAAAAATAAAAAAAAACGTGTTCATTTAACCAAAAAAGTGTGGATAGAGGTCATAGTCTAAAAGTATTGCATAATTCTTGGTCATTATTGGTGATCCAAAAAAAGTTTTATATTGATTTTCTTATATCCCAAAATTAGCATATTTGAAAGATATTGTAACTCTAATGCTGAAAACAGGTCTTTTTTTCCAAAAATAATATCAAAAGGCCTTGATGCCATTTTCAGTAGCTATTGAGAGCCAGTGCATGGTGAGTGCACATGAAAAACATTTCAGTTCAAAGCTTAATATGCATAGTTTAAGTGAGCTAAAGGAGGGAGTTCTATAAAGGCCATTGACGTATACAGTACATCATTAATCCAGATTACACACGGTCCATAATCCTTTAAAAACACAGGTTTTTTTGCAAGTTTTTTAAACACAGCATGCTTATTTTAACAAATGTTTTGCTTATAAATTGATAAATTAATCCATCACTTAAGCATTTTATCACGGTAAAGAAATCCCATGATATTCCATGTATTTTTTAAACATATTATATACACTTTTCTCTGCACACAATCGTTTAGGCTTTACAAATATCCTTTTGTTGTTCTGAACATAGTTTCACAAAAATTGACACAAACAAACTTTGAGGTTACATAAACTGCTGTAAATATGCAAGAGCTTCAGTCACATAGCAGATTGTGTGGTTGATTCCTCACCCTGAGCTGAGGCCCGAGGGCAGCTGATTGTGAAGCTTTGACACACTGTTTGATTACTGCCTTGAGTCAAGCAGCACTGAAGCTCCGGTATTCACTGTGCATATTTTCTTCCTTACTTGATATATATATATATATTCTTGATCTTATTTTGGTTGTCTTTTTATTGTTTATTGTTCTGGGTTTTTTTTTAAATTAAAACTGTGACATGACACCTAGATGACATGTAAATGCTTGGTTTTCACTCCCAGATATGATTGCTTATGTAATATTGTGACATTTTAAGGGAATTTTTAAGACCAAACACTTTTAGTTGTCACCTTTAGGCTTTACCTCATCTGACACTGAGATACCATATTGCAGTATAATCTTCTTAAAAAGCCTGTATAAAATGCTCATTGGTTTATACTCTGTAATCCAGAGGGAGCAGTAAATACCTGAATTTCTCCAATGTACCACTTCAGAGTGTGGCAGCATGAGCTGCAGTGCTGATGAAAAAAAGGAGAGGGGAGAAAAAGGACAAATTTGTCATCTCATGCCAGAGATTTTGAATCTAAGTATGGTATAATCTGGGAGTTTTGAGACTTGACTGCCCACACAAAATCTCTTGATGATGTTCCTTCAAAAACACAAATCACCATATTTTAAGTGGACATCTGGGATGATGAAGATTTGTCATATTTTAAAAGCATGTTTTCCTCTATTCAACTCATCTAAAAAAAATTTGACTTGTGGTCAGAACTGTGGCCTTGATACCAAATAAAGCTGAAAATGCTGACAAGCACTGGGTAACACACCAAAATCTAATAGGGTACACTGAAATTAGCTTTAAAATGAGTTGCCCAGTTTAGTATATACATGTGGTATTAACATTGCTGACCTCTGGGTTGCACACCATGAACCATCGTCCAAATAAAACTCACACATCTGTCTTATTAATAAATATAATCTGTCTTATTATCAAACATAATTTATTATAGTTCCAATAGTAATAGTCCAAAATGTATTTTAATAAAAAATCTCTTTACATTAACCTACACTGAAGAGAATTTGTTTTCTTACATTTTGTTCCTATGAATTATTATGCTTCCAACATGATAATAGCTGTTTGTGGGTAAAAGTGAGTTTTCAGAAGTAGAATGTGTAAGAGTGAGAACTGCAAGTCTTTTAAATGTTTACCTAACATTAAATTCCATAAGCAAATGCAGCCTAGCCTTCAGCCCGACAGGAAGTGATGATCACAGAGGCTTATTTTATCTGGAAGCTTACATGGTTTGCTGGGCACAAGAAATGTCCAATTCCTTTATCCACTTATGCTCATGCCCTCTCCCTGTTTTCAGGACAACAACCAGCACAGCTTAACCTGTTTTAAGATTACCTGAGACTAGAGGCACTCTATGTATGTAAAAATGTATTAATCAAGTCAATTCTGATGCTGAACTACATTCAGTTTTTGTCACAGGAACTACACACACACACACATATACACACACACAACACTAAACAAACGAACAAAAACAGGCATCTACTTACATACGTTTATCGTGTCATGTCTATTAACCCTCATATCGTCCCTACAGTGTGCCAGAAGTGCATTGTGCCCTGATAACTGTGAATGTGCTTAGTGTGAAGAGTTATGTAACATTACTAACCTCTGAAGAGAAAGGTCTTCAGTTAATCCGCTTTCTTACCCCTTCTTTAAGAACAAGATGCTTTAGTGAAATGTATCTGTTGCAAAATGTTAAGTAATGTTCAGAGAAATATTCAACTATTGTTCTGAGCGGCAAGGATCAAGTGTCCTTTGAGAATCCAATGTTCAGCAGAATTCTTGTAACAAAATATCCCAGAGAGATGAAATGTATTTATTGGCAGTAATACTTGAAACCACTGTTACTGACAAGGCACAAAACTGAGAAAAGGCTTAAATAAAATCATAATGCACTTGGGAAAGTACAAATAAATGATCACACTTAAACACTCAATCATTCATCTGTCAAGATTAAATACTCTTGTATATTCACTCAGTCTCTCTCCCTCTCAATCATACACACACTCACACACACATACACACACACTCACTCACTCACACACACACACACACACACACACACACACACACACAAACACACACACACACACAAACATTTCTATTGTGTTTTTTTTGTTGTTGATAGGCCCTATTCATGAACAGAAAATTGACAGATTTACACCCAACTGTACTGAACTCTGGCCTTCAGTTCTCCAGTGCTGCCTCAATGTGGTAATAATAGTCAATGTAGATTGTAGGATATTAATATTGTACCATATACACAATACTCAAAACAGCAAGAAATTTCACTCTCAAAGCAGGAAGGGACTTTTCAGCACAACATT
>JBBMFX010000141.1:14473763-14504592 GCA_037832545.1 Rhabdalestes septentrionalis | reverse complement strand
TAATGTCATGTGTGATTGTTCCCATGATCATATATGATCACAAGCTATAACAGCTTAATTCATATAAATCTGTAAAAAACTTGTAAAATATTTGTAAAGCAAACATATGTCATGGCTCTTGTGTCTGACAGAATTTTAATGCTCTGCATCAGTAGTTAAACTAAGTTTAACATGTACATAGTTGTGTGCTATCCCAGAGACTGCTTATTTTACTAATATATCAATATTTGCCACTGTTGTGCTACATTTCATGACAAAATCATACATATATATATATATACATTATACAGTAAAAGTCAGGGCAATACCAATATACAAAAAGAAATTAAAATGAAACACCTACAGTCACAATATTATAATTTGTACATATTTGTAATTACTCAAAAAAACTCCTGCTCACATTAGTAGCTTTACAATTATTCTAAGACTTTTTTCCATGTTTTTGTGTATGGTCACTGTATGAACAAAACACTGTATCTCCAAAAAAAAACGGACTAACTTTTGATGTAATACTTAGGTCAGTTTTACAGCACTTTATCCTGAGCGATTTTGTTACTATTTAGTTCCACTCAACATTTGACTGTAAATCATGCAAAGGAATAAAGAATAACCAAAACAGTCATGCAGGGTTTTGTTCCAACAGAGATGCTATGTGACTGCTTCAGGAGCCTGGCAGTGATAGCATGTGCAGGAGGAAGAGGCATGTGCTGGGAGGAAAGCATATCTAATTGCAGTATGTCTTGTGTGTAATCTCCTCCCATCTGCTAATCTTGAGCACTGGGGAAATGTGTTATCATGAAAAGCACTGTTGTTTCTGGGATTATAGTATGTTGCTTGTCTAATACAGTCTAAGGCTTAACACTGACATCACCTCATGGCAAGTGAGATTTACGTTCTGGCGGATAACTGTATGGTCTCTGGTAGGACATAAAATACTGTTTAGACGTTTAGCACGGATGTTACAAAATTGCACAGCCCACTATAATGGACTAATGGAAATGAATTGTGCTTTATCAAGTTAAAAAAATTAATTAATTCCACACTGTGACCTTAATATTCCCTGCTTTACGCTGGCAAAACTGAAACAACAGTTGTTATTTCACAAGTGCCATCGTTTCACAACTGCCATAGTTCATCAGATGTAAGTAGTTATGAAATATCAGCTTAGCTTTCGACTCATGCCTCATGTGTAGTACTCATGTGCTGTTATTTAATCACAGCATCGAAGTGGCGTAACCCGTATTATGTGACTGAACAAAGTGCTCCGGTAGTAAGGCCCATTACAATGACTTAAATGACATGATCCGTCAGTATGGCTGCATGTTCTGTGTGGAAAATGCATTTCTAAATGAGCTATTCCGCTTTCATGCCATCTGAAATGACTTGCATGAAATATTATGCACCCATTCATGCCAGACACAGAAACAATATCCTATGTAATATGAACACATGATGAATGAACGAGCAAACGATATCACAGCGATTGGCATGAGATTGAGCATGTGTCATACCTGTCAGAAAGTACCAGAACATGATTAGACATTATTGTGTGCTTGGTTTATTTGGACTTGTTCTCAATAGAAGGAGTTTCAATCTTTTGTCCTGTAAGCAGCTGCCAGATTCCTCCTCGGTAGTTTTCATTTCCAAGAGCGTAAACAAAGACGTTACAGATGGGAGAGACTTTCGCCACGATGGGAGCGATCTAGAAATGGAACAGAAGGGTATATTATCAGTGTAAATACTTTGTGTTCATACATGTGTTTTCTTTAATTAAACATTCTGTATAAAATAAAAGACTGATGAGAGTGAGCAATATGACTACATATTGTTGCTATTAGAATGACCCATGTCTCTCCATTTTCATTTTTTTGTATTAATTTGATATTGCCATGTGCTGTTCACTGTGAGTCACCATTTCATGTAAAATGGGCCCATAAGAAATGGGTCCAAAAGGACAGGACATAGTCAAAACAATTAATGCCAATGCTTTGTCTTTAGCACCAACACCTGAACGTGAATTTGAATTTTAATAACAAAATCATTTAAGAAAACATCCCAGTCATAATCTTCTACCCAGCAGTCTTGGATTTCAAAGACCCTGTAATGGGAATTGTAAGAGGTGCTGCAGTTTCTATTTGTACAGTAGACTGAAATACAGTGTTCGTAACATGCCTATCAGTCATTTCAAACAAGCAGAATCACCATGCTGATAAAGGCTGACTACTCAAATTTGGTTTGAATTGCACATATTTTCAGATATCCTGTGTTGGAATTCAGCTCTTACCATTCCAAATACAGGACACAATGACAAATGACACATAAACTACACAACATAAACTTGCTGTTATAGTTACCATTTTCAGTTTGGGAGACAAAAGGTTGGCATTCTGCACAACAGCGTAGAAGGCTAGGATTCCGTATGGGCCCCAGCAGAACAGCAGGGTCTTTAGGGGTGTGCTACAGCTGAACTGCACACAGAGCATTTGAAAGTCAGTTTAGTCATGGGGCTAGTCACATGCTGGGGATATAAGCCAAATACAGTGTTGGTACTGGAGTCCTGTACATATTTAACATTACCTAAACATGCAATAAAAGGTAGGACTGAACACAAAGAGGTTTCTTTCCAGACAGATTAAGACTAGTCATCTAGTCATTAAATAAATTAGACTGTGATTAATTGTAATCAAAAATCCTGTTTAGAGTGACATTTGCCCTATATTTGTGAACGCATGCCAATCAAATATAACAAAAAGTTCACATGTTTTGCAGTTTTACTTTCTGATGACAGTTTGTTTTAGGATAATAAAGTTTGGTTTGCTTGCCTATGCAAGTAGACCACACCACACATAAATGAGTCCTTGGACAAGACCACTAACCCTACACTGACCTACATCTTTAACCATCCATCCATCCATCCATTTCTACCCCATTATCCTGCACTCTGTGTCGAGGGGAGGGGGGGGGCTGGAGCCATACATCTTTAACAGGCTTGAAATTCTATATCACTCTGAATAATATAACATACCTGAATTTTATGTATGAATGCTGAAACACTTGCCGTAGGTGCCCTTAGTACTTATTAGAGTTTGAAAAAATAGCAATTATATATAGCAGTTTTTTCATGATCCTAATATCGATCATAATCAGGAATTTTGTAATAATTCATTTGTAACAAGTTAAAGGGATTGTAGTCATTTTTAGCCTTGTGGGAAACTCCTGTGTTCTTACATTCAATATTAAATTTCACCATATATATTATTAACGTCATTACAACCAGATCTGTCAAAAAAACAACTGTGAGACACAGCTGGTAGATCATATCACTTTAGCCCATATCACTGCCTCTCTACAAATCTCACCATTGACTTATTTGTCTTTTATTATACAGCTACTTCTGCCCATCATTTACCAGTGTATTTTTTTTACTTTCCCGGGCTCAAATTTACAATATCCATAAGATTTATGAGCAGGGAACCCTGTGGTTGTTTACTGAGCCATAACTTGGTAGAGCTTATGGCTTGTGTGTGATTCTGTTTTAGAGTTACATAATAGCTCTGCTCCCATGAAGAGTGCACTGTTTACAATATGAAGATGCCTTTGTGCTCCCAGGCACAAGGTCTCTCAGCTCAAGCACCACAAATAATGGGTTTATGCAACACATGAGGGGAAATGTATACTAACTGACTCTTGCTGATGCCAGTCTTCTTTGTGAAATATTTAAACTGCATAAAAGACAGCACTGCTTACCCTGTCCTGGCCTGTCTTCTTGAATTTCTTGTCAATGGATCTATAGCAGGACATCACAATAAACACTTGGATTCCCATGTTACAGATGGCCATTGGAATCACATACGATACATAGTTCCTATATGAAATGACACAAATGTACAAGGGATAAATGGTAGGCATATTTGTAGAAAAGAAAGAATGCATCAAGTACAAGTAAAAATATCTTGCAGCCTGAGAAAATGATTAGAACTGAGGCTATGCTGACAGAAAGGTTACATATATTACCTATTTTATCTCATCAAACCATATGGCTTGTGGCTTCTGCTCTGCATTGCAAGATAAAATGAAAAAGCTTAAGAGTACTTTTTAACTTTTAAGAGTAACATTTTGCACATAGTTGTACTTTGTAGATTTGCATTTACTGACTGCAGCCCATCTGTTGCAATAAAACTGATCAATTCATCAGTAGAAACATAAATCAACATGTAATTACCACTGACCAGATATTCTTCTAGCACTGGACACTGACACAGTACTGGCATGTTATTGGGTGATGCGTTACTAGAGTTTTTAAACACTGCATTCACTTACTGGCAACTTTATTATATTTCTTCCGTGTTGGTGGAAGTGTACAATTAGAGACAGCTGTGAAAAAATTGTGCTTTGGACTGCTTAATCAAAATGGGTACTATGGCTCCAAAAGAATGGGCCATATATCACCAACAGCATAACTGCCTTTCATTTTGCAGTATTTTTGTTGATGGAATACATTCAGTTTATATGGGGCTGAAGTACACATGTACATCAAGCATTACTTTTCAGTGTTTAGCTCATATTTTCCAATGCATAATCTGTGTTTCATCTTCTGGTCATAATCTGTAGTCATCTTCTGAACACTGGACCACCCATGGCTGGATATTGTTGCTGGCATTTCAACCCAGCACAGACTTCAATTCAAAAACCCTAGGAAAGCAGTTGCACCAGATAAACTCATCCCAGTGCCACACACACTGCATGCCACTGCCCTGTGGTATGTGCTGAGAATAGTAATATCTGGTTATATCTGATATATGGTGGTTCCTTTACCTAATAAAATGATGTGTAATCATATGTTGACTACAAGCACAGTAATCACTTTTTAGTAGAGGAACATACACATTTGATTTATTGTGCATTACGTGGCCAATGATGGGTTCAAAACATAGCTTCCTTAACTGATATTTGGGAAAAGTCATTACCAACACCAACAGAAATTTGTGTAATGTGAACATTTGTCAAAGACTGAGAAATCAAAAGGATACCTGTCTCCTTTGCTTATGTCGAGAGTACAGCAGGTCCTCAGTGGCTCGTAGTCGTACTCTCCCCAGCCGATCAAAGGCATGGCTGCCCAGAAAGCAGTAAACAGCCAGATAAATACAGCCAGGGAGATGACGCGACTCCATTGCAGCTTTGTTCCTTAGTATTAGAAGAAAATAGAAAATATTAAAAGACACACACTTTTTGCAGCTCTTCTTTTTTCCATAGTATATTTCCAAACAAAAACACATATATTTATATTTTAATGAAGGGTTCATTCTTCTCAAGAATGACACTGTTATTTGCATTTGAAATGCTCCCTTTTGTTAAAATAATGTTTAGCTCTAAGTCGGACACGACTCAGGTTGGAGTAGGTCTGATTAGGACTTACAATTCTCTACTGGCAAGCATATTCAAAAGCGCAACATTTCCCAGAGACCCTTGCGAAAGATTGGATGAATAGGCCTGAGGTTAAGCCTTTGTGGTCAAGTCAAGCAAAAGGCTACTGAATAGGAGCTGTAGCAGATGGAATTTGTTAACTGTGTCCTGGCCAAGCTGGTGAAAAGCCATTCAAATAAAAGGCTTAAGCCCTCAGGTCTGGGGAGAAATAGAATACAAAATGAATTGCTTTTTTTTCGCTTCTTACTGGTGCAGTATTGGTGGTATCTGTCCCAAGCAATAGCTGCGATGAAGTGGATGCTGGAAAGGGCAGTTAGGAATCCATGAAAGCCGTGGGTCTGGCACCCTTCTGATCCATACGGCCAGTATCTACGAGTTTGTTTTCCACAAATGGATGAAGATAGTCAGATAGGCGTTTGCAATTTACACTATGTAACATGTGTAAGTCGTTCAGGTAGCCTTAACACACAACAATGTGTTGCATTGACAGTGCATGTAAACAAAGCTTCTCAGAGCATGATCCCCCATCCCTCCCACTGATAGCATCTGCTTCTTATCACACAGGCGCCTGAGAATTAAAACCTGAACACACCCTCTGTTCTTTCTATTGACATCTCACCATGCAGATTCAATCACTATGAACTAACGTCCTGAATCACGACGGTGTGCGGAAGACCAGAGGAGCTTACCTTAGAAAGCTGGAGAACGCAGCAATAGTGGCATTAATACAAATCCCCATGTCAGCCAAAGCCAGGCAGAACACGAGGAAATTACTTGGAGTCCGCAAGGCTCGTATTTTTAAGAAAGCAACAACGGTGACCGCGTTCAGAAGGAACCCAAGTAGACCTTAAGAAGGCATAGAAACAAACAAACAACAAACATTTAGAGCTTCACCAGACACCGCTACACAGCACGGCACTACTGTCATTAGCAGATAGTAAACAACATCCCTAGCGCACTGGGTTTGCAGGGAACGTTTATCAAGCCTGAGACACTGTCGCATGCGAGGCTCCACTGTTCAACTGTTTCTTACCCTCCACGAGAAGACAGGATCCCAATGAGAACACATCGAGCTCAGAAAATCCCTCAGGCAGAGGATAAGCAGTCACCATTTTGAAAATATTTGACAGGAGCCCTGGTGATCACACCTCACCGCCCGACCGCTCGACAGTTAGAACCTCAGGGGGGTCCAGAGAAGCCCACTTTTAAAGGGCCATTTCGCGAGTAAAAAGCATGGACGTCATTATGCAAAGCCCTCTCCCTGCCTCAATCCGCAGAGGAATTTCTTAATGAACATAACAGCATCAGCCATTGCCCCCCCCCTAATACGTATTTGCACAATGAGCGCGTAAAGCGCTCATTCAGTTACACAACGAGCCTTTTGTGTCCCTGCGTGGTTTTGTTGGGGAGGAGATGCAGCCCAGCTCACTACATCCCACAATTCTGTCTTTTCTTGTCTGTTTTCAGTTTTCTTTTTCCTGACATGCCTGCACAACAGGTGAGCACTCCTCTCAGTGTTGTCTTCAATTATCTTGGTCATACTACACAGATCAGACGTTAGGTATGGTGCAAGACCAAGTAATGGATTAATGATAAACTACAGGTTGATGGACCTTGGGTTCACTGTGCTCTTGAAAAAAAGCTCGATGTCTTTAAGGCTTAGTTTGCACACAGTGCACTACAAATCCACAAAATCAAACCCCTTAATTTTACCCCTAAAATTACCTTACTTTCCAGGGAATTAAGGACAATTAAGAGGAAAAGTGCACAGCTTAAGGCTGATTAAGGGGCAAAACTACTGAATTTTTCCCTTATTTTTTAAATTTGCCCCTTAAATAACCAACTGAAAAAATGCCTTATGTTTAGGATTAAGGAGTTTCACACTTATAGCTTAAATCCAATTATAAGATAGTAGTAAGTGATCAGTTTACAAATTAATGGCCACTTAATTCAAATTAAGGTGACTGGCATATTTTCAGGGGTAAATTAAGGTAGAGTAAAGCACATTTTAAGTACATTGTGTTTCATAGTGGTTGTTTCTGTAATGCACACAGCACAGACTATTCCTTATATATTTTCAGCATTTAATTGTAAGCCATTATACATTTTAAGCTACAAGCCTGTATTGGATGTTCCATTGTGAGGACTTAGAGTCAAGACAAGTAGTTGTTAATTTCAGTTCAGTCGTGTACTCTGCATACAGAGAAAAAAAGTTCCGCCGGTATTAACACAAAAATGAAAAAAATGAAGAAACAACACAAGACTTCATCGGTGCATGCAAGACTGCAAATACAGTGGGCAAAGATCAGATGTTTTTGTATGGTCTCGCGGGTCAGGAAGCTCACTGATTAGTTTTTTTGAGTTTTTTTGGAATGTGTGGTTCTGTTCTTGATAGACTCCAGACTGTTGCTGGAGGTTAGCCAGTGCCACAGTAAAATTCTCAGAGTAGAATGAACTCATTCATTTGTATCTATTTGAACTGAGAAAGTGGGATGAAATTCAAAACTGGGGACGCAAACTGCTCTGATTCAGGTCATTTGCTGCATTCAGAGAATGCACAGAATAATGAAAACGCACATTTTGCATTTAATCTATCACATAGATTCACTCTGTTGGTTCATAGTTACAGACTGCATCTTTTTCTGCACAGTAACCTTCTACCCTTTCTATAAATTGAAAGAGACAAACTACAAGACCACCACTTGATCATTTTTCATGGTGGGTTATTCAGTGTGTGTTTTACTGGTAGTCATGTGTTATGTGCAGCAGTGTTGCCTGAGATTTTACTCACCAAAGTGTTGAGAATAGCATACAACCCTAATTATTCTGTGGACAGTAACCTTGTGGTCAGAAATGATTGTATGTGCAGATGAGGTACAGTTTTACATACCTTACAGAATTGTATGTATATTGTTAAACCAATAATTTTTCATATTTATTATGTTACATGCTAGCTGACAAATTGAGCTCTGGGAGAATCCTGACTGAGTTAAACATACTCGGTGGGTCAAAAGTGCAAGGATCTGAAAAACTGAATCAATTTCCTTCAGTTAAATTTGCGTAGCACTTGTCTAGAGCATTGCCACTAAGGGGCTTTCCAAAAATCCAGGTCCAGACCCTGAAAGAGCAAGATTAGGGAGAGAATGGGAGAGAAGAAACACTGAGAGGAACCAAGGCTCTAATAATGAATTCATTCTCATTCAGTTCCTAGGAGACTTATATATCAAAGATCTATGACATGTGCAAGTTTGAGGGATGCCATGGCTGTCTGGTCATTAAATAATCTCTAATTTGATATAAAGTTTGCTTACTAAAAATCCATCTGATAAAGCAGGGGAGAAATGTTGTCTGTTAAAGATGTTTTCCTAAGATTCCCTGACTTGTCAATGAAATACTGTGGATTTGCCTTGCATGAAATATTTTAAGATATAGTTTCACCACCCCAGAGTTACCTAGGTAAAAATGCACTGGTATTTATAGTGCGTTATAATGTGCTGGGTGTTGTTTATGGTGTCAAAAGCCTGTTGTACCAGGTTACGTTTCTGTAATTTGGGAACATTTTAGGGAATGCTTCTAGGAAGTGGCCATTATTTTACTGGTAAATGACTGGAGAAACTCTAAATAAATTGCTAGCTTTTAAGATGTAAGTCATTTTCTTGTTGCATTACTTTAAAGGCACTTCGAGGTTTGAACGGGATATTTTACAAGGAAAAAAACATGGACATCTTTATGAAAATTTAATATAAGCTAAGACACCCTTTTCCTTCTCTTGTGAAGTTTTGCAGATACATGGTTTTCTTAGGACTGTGCTAGTAACCAAATAACTAACCTATAATTATTAGGATGCTTAGTGGGAGCAGAGTTTGTCTAGTAATTGTGAAAGATGTTTTGTATGCTGTCCTGAGCTCTTAGCTTTTTATAAAAGAGAACCGTGCTAATACCTTTAAGAGGATGCCGGATAGAATGAGGATTTGCCATAGAGCAATAGGATTTGGATTAAATTCATTATGGTTAACCAGTAGGTTAAATTTTTGTCTTGATGCTCTGCAAGTTATGTTTAATTAGATTTCATTTTTAATGGAACTTTTATTTGATCTTACAACATTATTTCAATTCTTCATATCCAAATACATGTACATCTAGGTCTTTTGGGGGGGTTAAATTTAGCTAAACAGCTTTTGGTGTGTTAAAGGAGACTGTGTGCCAAAAATGTAAAATGGAAGGTTTAGGATTACGCAAACACAGTGCTGAGCTAGAATGAGCTGAGCCGGGGTCTATAGCATTCTTCACAGATTTAGACTCACAACATTAAAACCGTTGATGTGTTCTTACATTTTATGTACTAGAAGCCAGAAAAATGGGCAAGTGAAAGGAACTGAATAAGCTAGACAAAAGTCAAACTATGACGGCTAGTTGACTGGATCAAAGAATCCCCAAAACAGTACATCATGTGGGGGGTTCCTGATTTAGAGTGGTTAGTATCTACAACAATAGTCCAAGGAAGGACAACCGATCAAAACAAGCCCAAAGCTCACTGATGTGGGTGGGCATGCTAACCCATCCGGTCCAATCCCACAGAAAAGATGCTGTAGAAGAAATTGCTGAAAAAGATCATGTTAGCTGTGATAGAAAGGTGTCAGAGCATATATTGTATTGCGGCATCAGAACTAAACATTAGAACAATACAAGGAGGTGGTCTGGTCTGATGAATGATGTTTTCTTACATCATATGGATGGTTGGGTGCAATGATGAGGAGATAGCTCTAGGATGCACGGTGGTTAGAAGGCAAAGCTATGGAGGCAGCGTGATGCTTTGGGCAATGATCTGCTAGTAAAACTTGGGTCCTACCTCTCATGTGAAAAAAAAACATTGTTGCAGACCAGGTATCTTTACTGACACCAATGATATCTAATGGCAGTAGCATCTTTCAACAGGGTAAGACACCCTGTTACATGACACACTGATCTCGATCCAAAGGATAATCTATGTGATGCATATACAAAATACTCCAATAGATGGATGTCGCACCTCTCAAATCTAAAGGATCTACTACCAACATTTTGGGATCAGAGGTGTTGTGGAGTCCAAGCCAAAACAGGTCAGAGTTGGCGAGGCTGTGTGAGGGGGACCTACACAATTCTCTTTAGTGCCTAGTAACAAAGTAACAAAGTAACAAAAAAAAACTTTAACTGAAGAGGTAAAAAAGACATTTATGTTGTTGAATGTTAGGTAATGTAACAAAATTTTACAACTTTGGACACTGTTGTTTTGCACTTCGGTTTGTCTGGTTACCTCGAAATTTTGTCAATAAAACGTACTGCTGGCCTTTTCATATTATGACAGAAGAATGAAGATCCCATAGATAAAATAGCAAAGTAGCGGTTCTGTCTCTTGATTTCTGAAAATTAGACCTGCTGTCACATATACACACTGAGCATTGAGTTGGCTGAATTCTGGATATACAAATTATTAACTTTTATTCCCCAAAACCTTAACTGCTGCTTATGCTATATTAAGTACTTAAATCTATTTTTATGTCTTGGCATTTGTTTCAGTCTAGCCAAAACTACTGCCAAGTACCAACATGCATTATTCATAACCCAGATAATAATGGGGCTTTGAGGAGTATTATGAGAGTTTGGGGATTAGTTTCAATACTGCTGTAGAGGACAAAGGTTCAAACATTCGGACAAAGGCCCATATTGTAAATCCAAATATTCTAAACACTTTTTCTGTAACTGTAACGTCACAACTGCAACATGAGACTGTTTTAGGTGATTAGCTGACGCTGCAGCTTTCTCCAATCTATTCTACAATAGGGGAACTAAACACTGGAACCAGAGGTTTGCATATAAAATGACATATTCTGTGGTCCTGATTCTGATAGATTTAACAGTTTTATCCAAAATGTTAACTGAGTTTCTAATACTAAAATAAAAAAAATACTTATATGCAATTTGTAGTAATATACATAAAAATATGATATACTTCCTAGTTACAATGAATTTTAACTTGCACATTTAAACCTCCTTGCAGTGAACACATTTGAACTAATGTCCACTGGCTCTGTTTACAAGTGCTGTTTTAGCCACATCCTGAAATATGTAGTGAAATTATGGGCTTAACTGTCACGATAGCACTGAAAACATCGGTGTGTGTCTGTTGGTGTTATGGAATGGGGTTGGATTAAGAACGAGTGGGGGGGAAATCATGCATGCATTATGAGCAGTCGGAAGTATTTTAGGCCTATAACAAACTGCTACGTCTCTGTGTAGCCTATCGGCTTCCAAGATGCAATAGGCATCTAAATGAAAATAACGCGCATCCTTTCACTAATCCCCCTCTATCCTTTTTATCTGGGGGACTGGCGGCAGTCAGATCACTATGGGACGCTGAGGCAGAGGGACGACGACATGCTGCAGATATCTCGATAAATGCAACAGCAAGCTGCTTCATTTCTGAGCCAGTTCCTGAGGGTTAGCTGCTGAAGTGCAGGAGGTTCAAACATGACGCTCTCAGTTCTTCTGGGGATTTTGCTAGTGTGTGGAGAATTTCCCCTGGTGTGGAGCTCCTGTCCTTCTCAGTGTAGCTGCTTCTATCACAGCCTGAGTGATGGATCCAGAGCCAGGTGAGTGTAAAAGTGTTTGACATGACTGCACAGTCTCATCACAAATTCTTTAGAATCTATTTTGTCCTTTTATTTCTTTGTTTTATTTCCTTGAAATCTGTAAAGATGGAATTTTAAAGATGAAATGTCATATTACACACATTTTTTTGGAGAAACTACCACGGTGAAATAAATCATGCATTTTCTTCCATGACTAGCCTGTCAATTTTACCCATTCATTGTGTTAAGTGTATTTTAACACATTCCCTTTCAAATCTGGAACCCATTCCCTTTCCCTTTTAACACACAGATGTGTAACATGGCTCCAAGATCTAAATTATTTCCCCCTTTAAAATAAACAAATAATTATAATTTGTCCACATTTGCTGTGGGAAATTTAGAATTAATTCTATTTTTAATGTGTTAAAATCAACATGAATTTGCACCTTCACTGAAGCGTTCTTTTATTCTTTTACTACATGTGCCAATTCTAACACTCATTTCTGATTTCTATCTCATTTTTCTGTATTGAAGATCCTGTAAAAAAACTAAATCTTTAATTTCTTGTTTGTAAATTCTTTCCTGTCTCTGCTTGTCTAGGAGTGTGATTTGTAATGACCCTGAAATTTCTCTGGTGCCTGCGAGCTTCCCCACCGACACCTCCAAACTCAGAATTGAAAAAACTGCCATCAAGAGAATCCCCAGCGAAGCTTTTAACTACCTCTCCAACCTGGAATTTCTGTGGATGTCCTTCAACATGTTGTCCTCAGTGAACGCAGACAGTTTTCGTGGTCTGTACGGTCTGGAGGAACTGAGACTTGATGGCAATTCCCTAACTTCATTTCCGTGGGAGTCCTTAATGGATGTGCCAAGCCTAAGACTCCTTGATTTGCACAATAACCAGCTGTCCTGTGTCCCACCTGAGGCCACATTGTATATAAAAAATCTGACATACCTGGATCTCTCCAGCAACAACTTACTGACGGTGCCCTCCGAAGTCCTTTCGACTTGGTTAACAATCAAACCCATCCAAGGAGCAGAGAGTTCAAAAATGATTCTAGGTGGGAAAGATGATTTTTCGTTACTTGCTGTGCAGAAATTACTATACTGGAGACATCTTGTTTTAATTATGGCTGTTGATAAGAAATGCATGTTATAGACTGAATTTGCTTTACATTTACTTGATTCATATACGCACTTTTCCCATGAAAAATACACAGCAACACAATTTTTGACAAATTTAAGAAAATGTGAAGATGTATTTATTAAGTGTAATTTATTTTTTGGGAAAGATGGACAATTTTAGATTTAAAGTGAAATGAGAGCAACATTTTTCATTATAATGAGAAAAATAGGAACCTAACAATGTAAGTGGTATGAAGTGATATAGTTCTATGTGCGTTAGATGAAAAATTTAAGTGAAATACATATTTATTTTAATCATTTGTTTGCTTGTTAACAGATGAGTTTTTTTTTTAGGCTGAATTTATTTTTTTATAGTGTAACTTTCTTACAGCCGTGACATTTAAAGAGCTCTCATAAAGCCTTCGTGTTTCTTCTGACTACAGGACTCCACGACAATCCGTGGCTTTGTGACTGTAGGCTGTATGACCTGGTCCAATTCCAGAAGTCTCCGTTGCTGTCAGTGGCCTTTATTGACACAAGGCTGAGGTGTGCTGACCCTGAGAGTCTGTCGGGGGTCTTGTTTAGTGATGCAGAGCTCAGACGATGCCAGAGCCCAAGGGTCCATACAGCTGTAGCCCGAGTCAGGAGTGCAGTGGGGAACAATGTGTTACTGCGTTGTGGCGCAATTGGTGTCCCCATTCCTGAGCTGGCCTGGAGGAGGGCAGATGGGAAGCCTCTGAATGGGACAGGTGAGTCAGCACAGAGGAAGGCGGTTAAGGCGCATTAGCCAGCAGCAGTAATACAATATAATTACTCAGAGAGCTGGTATGGAACCACACTGCTGTAACAAAGTTGATTACACAATACTGCTTTCTAGCATTTCATTTCATTAAAATTGGCCTGCATTTGTGCTCAGATGGTGTTTTTTTCTATGTGTTATTTTGCAGTTCAGCAAGAGAACTCTAAAGAGGGAATTGTTTGGTCTATTCTAAGCGTGCCTGCGGTCTCCTTCCACGACTCTGGAAAATACATCTGCAAGGCAACAAACTATGCTGGGAGTGCTGAGGCAGTTATTTCTCTGATCATAAGTGAACCTCCAAAAATAGAAAATCAAACTGGAAATGCTAAGAAAGTCAAAGGAAAGAAGCCAAACCCTGTTGTAAAGGCTGCATACCAAGAAAAACTTGTCGCTAGATATGTTTCTCCCAGACCCTCCCCTGCATCTGCACTTGTAGTCCCTGTGGTTTACACCGGCCCATATCCAGGTATGGCGAGTGACAGTACTACAGACAGTGGGACAAATCCACAACCAACCAGTCTGGATGGATTACTAGATACCAATCTGAGCAACCTCGCAGCCAACACATCCTCCCTGCAGCAGGACCCTGACAGAGTGGTCCGCTCAGTCAAAGTGATTGGAGATACAGACTATACAGTGTGTCTAAACTGGAGAGCACCAAAGGCCAAGAACACCACTGCCTTCAGTGTACTTTATGCAGTATTTGGGGAGCGGGACATGCGCCGAATCAATGTCAGTCCTGGTAACAACAGGATCACTATCGAGGGCTTGGTACCAAAAACCAAATACATTGCCTGTGTGTGTGTAAAAGGCCTGATCCCCAAAAAAGAGCAGTGTGTAATCTTCTCAACAGATGCAGCGGCAAGCGCTAATGGGACCCAAAAGCTCATTAATGTAGTTGTAATCACGGTTGCCTGTGTGATAGCCGTGCCACTGACTGTGATCGTCTGCTGCGGGGCACTTAAGAGGAAAATCCAGAAATTTCTAGGCAAAAAGTCTAAAGACATTCAGGACTCATATGTGACATTTGAGACTCTGTCCCCCAGCACCAAGGCTAAAGGTCTGGAGGGGGAATATCTGAACAGACTGAACCCAGAGGAGTCCAACAGACTGCTGTCAGCTAGGTCCAGCCTGGACTCTGAGTCTACAGCTAAAATTGAGGGACAGCCGAATGAATACTTCTGCTGACAATTTCCCTCAACCACCGCTCCACCACACAGCTTAAGTATCCAGGCTCAGCCTCAGTATTTGAGTGCACACAACCTGTATCAACAATACATGGCTGAGCGTTCATAAATACACCTATGGATACTTCACAATAGTAACTAAGGACACAATAGGAAGAGTTTTTATTCTTTGGAACAGCTGTGCTCTTTGTTACTATACTAATGGACTTGGTTAAATGACTAAGCCATTTGGCTGGTGGTGGGGTTGTGGTTGAGCAATCCCGAAACTATGCACACATGAACTACTGACCCTTCAGATATCGGTTCATGGATAAAGGGAATCTGTTAAAGTAACTGACCGACTGTATGTAATGTAAATATGCATATACTTTCTGTGTATATTACAGGTGTATTCATCTTTGCATACCAATGCTGTAGGATATGTTTTGTAAATAAATTAGAAATTCACATACATTTCTGATTTCTATAATTCTTTATCAAATAATTTGCACTAACACAATGATATAATTATTTTATCAACATTGTTGAAATATTGCTGTATTATGAACCTCTATGAGATTTTTAGATATGGCAACATTTCTACCTTCAGTTTTTCAGCCTATGTGTAATTTGTGCCACTGATTTTTCCTGACAGTTGTAACTTTGTTTTATACCCTAAACCTCAGTGTGTTTAATAATATGGAAATAAACATTTTTATATGAGTGCATACAATGTCTGAGTTATTTCAGAATTTAACGACAAACTGAAAGAGAATAACTGCAACAAAAGTCTACGTACACTACAAAAGTTAGCAGTGCAAGAAGGGATTCTTTACTTGATAACAATGATGAATGTTATCCAGGCTTTTAGTGAATGTTTCCTAAAAAACGTTTTTGTAAATGTGTGTGATGAACACATTAAACCATCTACATGATATAAAAGTTTTTGGCAGGTCCATTGAATTGTTTAACAAATTATCTTAAGGGTCTTTGTACCTTTAGAAGGTTCTTCACTATCACATTTCTCGGACAGCTTTTTAGGAGCTAAAATAGTTCCAACTTACAACATTTTTTGCTTCTTTTCCTTACTAGTAGACTGTTTGTAATTAAATACATTATATATGCCATTGCGTGTGGTAAAAGTAGGAGTATTGGAAAAATTCTTAATCAATCAACAATCAGTTTAGTAGATATTGAGTTAAACCTAGTTCTCTGAATTCCCATGTGCCTGGCGAAATACGTCAAGGATTACTGTTAATAGGATTAAGTCGACTCTACCTGTTGACATGCCCTATGCAATTGTGGCGTGGATGTTGACATGCCCCATGCGAGTACAGGACTATGGATATCATTTGTAATGTTTTTGGTTTTGCCTTGTTACTTCTTTCAGTAAGTCATATCAGCTCCAGCAATTCACAGTGTTTGACTGGATGCACCTGCACAAGTAATCGTCATGGAAGGTCAGTTGAATTAGCCTTTAATAGACTTGTAGGTGAACACTGTGACTGCTGTCCTATTTTTTATGTAACTTTCATAGTTTGACAATTTTACCTAATTTCAAAACTGTAATACACAATCTAATCAAGAAGGTCATTGTTTATAAGTAATGTTATTTTGAAATAGCCCTCAAGAGGTGTCCGAGCAATATAAGCACATGTAGTGCTGGACATCAAAACTCACTGCCATTCAAACATCCCCAATTGGGTGGTGGCACATATAAACACGATGACACTTCTTCTCATTATCTGTTTTTCTTTTGAAGTAAATGTCTTATTGTTGTTCTAGGTCCCTCTTGTGCATGGAAAGCGCTTTGTCAGGGATACCTGAAGATATCCCAGAAGATTTCACAAAAATCAGAATTGAGAAGTCACATCTGACTGAAATACCTAAAGGTGCTTTCTCCCATTATAAATCACTGGAACATCTCTGGCTAAATTTCAATGATATCGCTATAATCGATATAAAGAGCCTGGAAGGGTTAAGGAATTTGACAGAGCTCAGGCTGGAAGGCAATAAACTGCGTTCAGTACCATGGACAGCGTTTGAGGATACGCCCAACCTCAAAATTCTGGACTTGAAGCATAATCGTCTTGATGTTCTCCCTGAACAGGCACTGAAATTTTTGCCAGGTCTGACCTACTTAGACTTATCCTTCAATCAGCTTACGGTTACATCGAAAGATGTCTTCCTGAAATGGCCTCTCTACCACACTGCTGCTAAAAATGAAGAACGGGAAACTACAGTTCCCAATGTAGTTTTAGCTCTTCATGATAACCCGTGGCTTTGTGACTGCCGTCTCAAAGGTTTCGTTGAGTTTATCACATCACTTAGTCCTCCTATCATCCTGATGAACTCCTACTTGACATGCAGTGGTCCAGAATACATGGCAGGCAAATTTTTCCACGAAATCAACCTGAAGACGTGCATAAAACCAGTGGCGACCACTCCATCCACCAACATCACCATGCTGCTGGGCGCAAATGTCACTCTTACATGCTTTGCAATGGGAAGACCAGAACCAGCTGTCTGGTGGACATATGGTCTTAAGATACTAAGAGGATTTCATGGTAAGGTTCATTTCCATGTCAACACATCACCATTCGTTTCCATTGCAGACGAGCAGATATTTCACTGTAAATTAGACTGTAAAATTTAAGGATTATGTGAATGTGCATGAAGGAAAGCCTTGATGACCAGTTTGTATGTAAATATTCCAATAATGTAATTTTTGTTAAACTAGATTATGATTACTAGATTTTGACCTCTGTCTTTACTGGGAATGATGCTGTGAGGTCATGAGGCCTCATGCATCCAATCAGGGAAAAGGTTTGACCTCCTTTGAGCTCAGTTTTGCATTATCAATATACACTCAGGCAAAACAGGGTAGCTGGGAATGATGAAAAGAACTGGTTTTATATTGTTTATTTAAAAACAAATTAGCACGTCCTATACATAAGACAAACAGAATGTATTGCACTATGAGATTAAAATATCAAGAACAATAAAGCAAAACATAAAATGTGTCTTGAGTGTCCTCAGTAAAGGGAGTTATTTTGCAGAGAAATTCAACAAAATATAATATTCCCAAATGACTATGAGTCTAGAAACAAGCATATTTAGTACTAAATCATTACACTGAGGTGTAACATGTTATTTTACCTCTTAATCAAAACCTTAATATTCATACATCCAAAGATGTCACATAATCCAATGTTTTTTACATTATATGCTATATCCTTTCAGAGTTTCAGACCCATGTGAATGAGGACACGCTAAAGTCTGAGCTGGTCATTCCATCCCTCCACCTGACTGATCGTGGAGTTTACACCTGCACAGCCAACAACTTCATTGGCAATTCATCGGTCAGCATTTTGGTGGATGTTACATCTCCTAAAGGATTTCAGCCCCTTTCTCCAGACTTTCCCGCTGCAGCCACTGAGGAAAATGTTTACATTGATATCCGTATTGCCAAGCAAACTGTGTACGGCATCACCATTGAATGGTACGCTGTAACGGAGAATCCTTCTGAGACCTGGTTCACCATTCACTTTGGCCATTATGATGCCCCCAAAAAGGAGCAGATTTATATTGGGCCAGGGATCAACACCTACTCAGTCACAGACCTGTTGCCAGCCACCAAGTATGACATCTGCGTGACTCTAAAGAACCAAGTGCCCAGAAATGGTCAGTGCATTGTGTTTGTGACAGGCAGTGACATGAGTGAAATGGAGCAGAGGGAGAAGCTCATTCACATCGTGGTCATCGTTCTTGCCATGGTTCTGGCTGTGCCAGTGGGAATGTATGCCTGCACCACTGACACTAAGTTCCACTGTTTTCAGCGCAGTATGGAGAAGTGGAGGAACTGGAGGCGGGAGGAGGAGGCACGCAAGCCAGACGAGGGACAGGGGGCCTTCGACAGCCTCCAGGCTGCAAGCGATGAAGGCCTCTACAAGGATTCCAGTGAGAGCCGCAAGACCCGCAGGAGGTCTGATGACAGGATACAGAAAACAAAATTTGACCGCAAACCCACAACACAACTCTACTGAGTTCACACACTGAATTTATACCAAGATTAATAAGACCTTTCACTAACCCTAACCCCTGTGTTTTAACAAAAAAACTGATGGATTTGCGATGCAAATGTGGTAATGTGAACCAGCTGATCTGTGGATCTACTGCTTCAGGACATTTTACGCATGAAGAGCTGTTCTGAGAAAAATTCCTTCAATTTATGCAGTTTTCCAACACTCTTGGGAGTCAGTGACTGTTAGCAATGTCTTAATGTCTTTAAAATAATGAACACACCAAATGTACTAAAAAGTAATTCATTTATTTATTTGTTTAAACACCTCCTGTCAAGTCACATGCTTTATTGACATTCTTGTTGAAAATGTAGGTGAATTCTCTATGAGAAACGAATGGCAGTTTATTCTTTGCACTATTTCTGTTTATTTGCTAAGTTAAACATATTTAAAACAAAAGATATGTGCCGTGACTTTTGAACAGACCATAATTCATATTTTTTCCCTCCAATATGTTCAGTTCAGTGACTGTAATTCTATGTATTATAATAAGCCCTGTAGAAGGGTTGTATCTATTTTTTAATTGTCTTTAGCATTAGAAAAGTATATTTATTTTTGTGGATACATGGTGTGAGATTATTCAAGTGTACAATGAATTAAAATAAACACAGAGCCCATATCCCCCCAAGTTGTAGAGAGGCTGTTTACTATTGTGCTAATATCTGCACCAAATAAACTTCATTTTTGCTTTCTTCTTCATCAATCTCAGGAAGAGTATAACTGTTCAGATTTTAGGACTTGCTGCAAGTCATTATCATGGACAAGCAAACTTATGGAATTTATATAGCATTTAAGCATTGTTACCATTTAAAAACAATTTACCCTCAACCTGGCAAAAAAAAATTCTATTTTAATACTTTTATGTGATTTCACGAAACCACTCCTTAAACATATCCACTATTGTATCTTATATCATATTGACATAAACCTGTTTAATTCTAAAAAGATAACACAGTTGTTTGTGGTGCACACATCTGTGGCTATTACCAAAAAAGCTCCATTATTTTATAAATAAAGCTTATAATTAAATTCTTGTTTTCAGCACAAATCTGTTATTCAATGGCAGAGCATCAGGGGTGATGTGAAATTCCATGATATGTGTATTTTATTCATAAAACAAATGATAGAGTATGGGGCCCTGACAGGTGGTCCAGGGATTTCTGGGACGCTCTGGGCCCATCTGGAGGGTCGGTTTTGGGCTGGGCCAGAGGACCACCTTCACTTAGGCAAAATGGGGTGGGAAGGGGGCTTTGTCTATGGGCCTTCCTGCTGGGTCACTGCGGTGGACTCGAATCCTCCAGGCTGGGGTATGAACCTGGGGGGCTTTGATCTCTCTGGTGCGTGGATGGACCTCCATCAGGCATTGGGGGTCAGGCCTCTCGTTGCCAGGGCCCCACAGGGGTGTTGCTCCTGTGCCCTCTGCAGCGTTAACTACTGACTTACACATACACACATACAAGGGCATAAAAAAACATTTATTTTGATTTGTTGTGTAAAATTTGTTGAGTTTATTTGTATTTGTGTTTTTTTTTCTCCTCTTCTTCAAATTTTGTGTTTCTGTATGTATAAAGTTGTTTCTGTATGTCTTGTTCTGCGTTATTTCTTTTTGTATGTCTTTTTTCTGCGTTTTTTATTCATTTTTCATCCTTTTTTTCATTCTGCTTTGCTTCTTCACTTTGACCAGAGGGGTAAGCTTGGAGAGGCTTTAATGACTGTTTGTAAAATGAAACTACAGAATAAAATTAAAGTTGCCCTCTGAAGAAGGGGGGTTGTGGCGGGCCAAAAAGAAAAAAAAGAGACTGTGACTGTAATAACATTTCTCTTTTTAGGCATTCCTGATACAGCAGTGTGGGGTTTCACCAGAAATGGACAGCACTAGTTAGGCTTGTTAGGCTTCACTTAAGTGTAGTGAGGATGATGGCCTAGAGGTTTGTGTAAAGGGGGCCTTTGGCTGGCACCCTTATCCAGAGTGACATACTTTCATTAGTCACAGGGACAGTGCTCCTGGAGCAACTGAGAGTTCAGTGTCTTGCTCAAGAACATAGTGGCAGAAAGTGGGGGGTATTGAACCTATAACTCTGTGGTCATCGGGTTCACAGGCAAATGTTTTACCCACTAGGATACTACCACCCATTTTGTGCCTAATTGGTCAAGTCTCCTTTTGTTAGCATCCCTGAAGTAGGTATAAAGCATTATTTAAGCGATACCACAAAAATGTTTTGCCAAAAATTATTAATTTCGTAAAAGCAAGATGGTCCATAGAGGGCCACCAGTTAACTAATGTGGATGAAATATTGCAACTGACTAGACAACCTCTTGTAACATAAAGATTTCTACTTTACGAACTATGACATGCGGCATCACTACCACATTCTTTTAGGGGCATGCCACATTTTATGAAATTTTACCCAGGGCTGAGCTACAACAGACACATTTCAATACCTCAAAAGCTACTTGAACTAAAATTGCTTAATACTTCTAGATTAACTCAATTCCTAAAGGTCCTTTCTGCTCACAAAATGGCCCCAACCAAAATTCAGAAACAATCCATGCCTATTTCTTCAATACTGTTTATAATGATATACAGACAGTTCCTCAAAGTAAAAAAAAATAAAAAGGATGTCACTATAACAAGCTACAATATGTTTTCCTCAGTTCCTCTGACATAGTGTGGTCTGTCATTGCAATTCTGTCTTTAATTCCTCACATGATTTATAGGGCTGGACTCAAATATTCGAATGGCATTCGAGTTTTCATTTTGAGATTCGAATATTCGAAAGAAGTAAAAAAAAACATTTTACACATGACATCGATCCCTGCAAAACAAAAAGCGTCTAGCTGCAGACTCCTGGAGAGTGGAGCTCTACTCTTTACAACCCATGACGTCAGTTATAAAACGAGTGGATAAATACGTAAACTCCGGAATACAGCATTCTTCAGTTGGAAATAATATTGACACCACATATTTAATGTTAATAATTAATAATATTTTGTTAATTATTTTTGTTCATTTATTCAGCACACACTAAAAACTCAATATGACCTTTCCAACGAGCCTGAGCACGGGGTTCTCCTCCACCCAGAACCGGAGACACTTTCGAATGCGCTCCAGGTCTAAAGGTGCATTTCTCCCCGCAGCTCGGCCGCGGAAAAAACAGCTTTAATAGAAGGCATACTAATATATACACTTCCACCCAGAACCGGAGAAACTTACGTGTTAACCTTCACCAAGCTGTGAACTGCGAAATAGTTACAAAAAGGGATTATTTTGCACTTCGCTGCCAGTGTTTACAGCTGGCTGGTGGTGGAAAAAATGCATTCAAGTTGGTTTTGAGATGTTTGTGCGAGTTTTGAGCGAGATTTGTCGAGTTTTGTGGCTTTTTGTGAAGATGCTATCTGGCTAGTTGGTTTCCACTGGCTAATACTCTGCTGAGTCTCGCGGCAAATAAAAAAAAAGCTGTGTTTAGCGGTTTGCTTATTTATTATTCTACTTTGAATATATGGATTCCTGAATTCAAGATGCCGAATACAAGATAAGAATTCGTTCAGCCCCCTCCCACCGAAGCTTTGAATATTCGATGTTTTCTCTACCGAATACTCAAAGCTCAAAAAATGGCATTCGGACCAGCCCTAATGATTTATTATCTTCACAAACACAAGCTCACAATAATACACATTCATTAATAAAAAAAGACCAAATTATATCCTTAAAATCTTACTGTGACAGTCATAGTTATAATGCATTTGTGTGATTTTTGTGCCCATTTATGGTTGCATATGTTCAGTATTTGTTATAGCTAGGGGTTATTATGTAACAGATTTATTTTTAATGCATACAATACGAGTGCCGTGCTATAAAAGAGGATTTGGGGTTTTGATGCCTGGCCCATATCATCTGAACCCAGTAGCTGCCCAAATCCTTATCTTTTAAAATGGGCCCTGGCCTCCACAAGCACTTTGTTCCATTCACATGAAATAGTGACATTATGGCAGTTACAGGAAGCTTTGTTATTGACGTCTTCAAAACCCATTCTACACTTATTTCTACTATTTGGAAGGACTGAATTTGAGCAAAGTGGGTTTAATACTGAAGAGGCACTAAGCCAATGTATCCAGAACAGGAAATAAAATACATTGTAGGAGCATACATACTGTCTAAGTCAATGCTAAACCTCTTGTAATCTTAATGTGTTTTTTGTAAAAGGTCTGTCTTTTATATTTATATTTATATTTGCATTAAGATAATAAACTATGCCATCATGAACGTCTGCTTTATCCACCAGGGGAGGGGGACAGGCAGTGTAGATTTGCGTCAGAAGTCTAAGTAGTGTCCAGTACAACCATCTGGCTCAGAAAGTACAGCGAGTGTCAGGTCATTGTTCAGCTGATGCTACTTGATACACAAAAGTCATGTGTTGTAACTCTCTGGCTCTGGTTCCTACCCTAGTACTACCCCAGTACTCCAATTCACCAATTCACCTCCCAGAAACAGCCACGACTGAGTGCAAGGTACTATGCTTGTACATGTATACGGTATATATGTATATATATTCATGCCTTTCCATGAAAAATACACTCACAGTGGCTAGCAGTCACTCATTTCATGCTGACAATTGTGTAACCCCAGTCAGGGTTTTCAAAGCCCAAAATAAATGTCCATTTTTGTTTTGAATGCTGTGATTTTTCTTTTATCCTGGTGCATCAATGCACTTTACAAGTTTGTAATCCTCTCTTAAAAACCTAGTAATCCCACTCACTGCCAACATGGCATAATTCCATTCCATTTGTGCTTTTTTCCCCTCCAGTGCTGCTTTCACTTTAAATTCATAATAACCTCGCCATGACAGAACATTTGTCTCACATGGAGTGCTTACGAATGAACAGGACATCTATACTATTTGCTAATTTCATACAAAAGAAATGATATTAGGATTGTGTAAGACATTGCTATAAACAGTTTGAAATTCCTATGCTGTGTTAAACCCCTCTTGTATCACACAGATGCTGAGCAGTGGCGCACCATTTCATTTCAAGCTGTAGACTGAGTTGATACATTAAATGTAATTAAAGTTTAGGCTTACTGAAGCACTGATCTGCTGCAAGCACAGTAAAGAGCCATTGCACATGTTTCCACTCAACTCCTTAAATTAGGAGGATTACTCTTTCTTTTTCTGCATGCAATTTGTTCTTGGGCTTGCAGTGTGGCTGTATTGGTGCATTTGAAGAATCAACATTAAATCTAAATGTACAAATACAGATTTTGCCAGTAATGATTAATTATTATTATTATTAAATATAAAATAAACGATTGCTATCAATTTCAGCGGTTCTACATAGTAGCTGCACAGAGCCATGAAGAGATGATCATGAGTTGGACTACAGCAGGTATATAAGAATATGACAGAAGAAACCCAGAGACATGTTAGCAACGTATCGCAACAAAATCAATATTCAGTGAAACAATTTATTTACAAAATAGCACATATAAACACAGATGGAACCATTTAACCCTGTAATGTACAGTTAAACAGTTTCATTTTCAATATTGTACAATCGAACTTTCATTATATCTATCTTGGTATACACAGTGACAACAGACACTTAGGAAATAATATATTTGTACAAATATTGTATTATGTATAAAAAGTTCAAGAACAACAGCCTGTTTGGAGACAGAACAACTGTAATTCCAATGTTGCACCTGCATCTGTCTAAGACCTGGGAATGATCTAGAATGTTTGTAAATGTTTAGAAAATGATAGTCTGCAGTGTAAAACATCAAACAAATGCATTCCTATAAAACAGAACTGTACTTTGGCATTGTGAAAATTCATCATTCAAATTTTATGAGATCTGAAATGCCTTTAACAAGCCCGCAAATAATACTGTTAAATTGTGTCTAGGAAACATATTTTTTAGTGAATTTGTATTCAAGAAATGTTGTATAATTAGTAGCAGTGTTAATATTTTAGTATTATTCTTTTATTATACCAATATTTTTATGTTTTGTGGCACATATACGTACCTATAGATATATGTATATATACACACACATATATGGGTCATTACATTAGTGAAGGGCATGGGCTACCAGAGGCTTGATGAGAGGACAGTATTCCAGAATATAGCAGGTTTACCAGCCCAGCGTGAGCATGTGAGTCTCTCAGAGGCCTCCTCCAGCCTCTTGCCAGGCTCCACCTGCTGCCCCAGCTCAAGACTGAAAGCCTTTGAAACATGGAGCAAGTAACTTGCATGCTTGGCAGTGAAACAGGAATGCAATCTTGCTGGCGGAAACAGTGTCCTCGTGCTTAGCACTTGATTATCACCAGACTTTGCATGTTCTGGACATCAAGTGAGATGCGAGTTCCTGCAAACATATCTGAGATACAAACAGTCAAAGCACTAGAATCGGTTTGTCATCTTCTTCTGTTCCAGTCTCAGTTTGAGTTCAGAAACCAGTGCCGTGTTTACAGGGTTTTCTTTATGTTTGCAGGATCTCTTCTTTTGTTTACCAGCCACAGAGGCAGAAACAGTCGGCACTGCCCATGACCGCTCGCCTTGTCTTGAATAACCTGGCAGTGGAGGAGGCTGGGGGGCTCTGGGGGGTGCTGGAGGAGACCATCGGGTACAGACTCCGTTGTTGTTACTGTTGATGTTCTCCACTGTTGGAACTTCATTTTCATTCATCATGAAGTTTTCACCATTGTCCTGCTGTTTGAAGGGATTTTGGAAGTTCCATTGTTTGCGATGCCTGGCTCTCCTTCTTATGATGCGCCGGGAAGGCAGGATCCTGTTGGACTTTTTGTTTCGCATGAACATGACCGTTGATATCAAGACTGTGACAGAAACCATGACTAAAATGACACCAGTGATTAAGCCTAGAATTTGCATGGGATTTTCCCTACTTTGCATTAAAAAAGAGGCCAAAGGTCCCCTGAGTTGAGTCTGTAAAAGAGCACAAAGAGAAATCAAGTCTATGGGACTAAACTGAACTGTACACACATATGGTACCAATACCTGAACGCAGTAGATTACTATATGTATGGAAAAGTTAGCTCAAAAATTATTAGGTTGACTTCATGTACACTGGTAGACATTTAAGTGATTTACAGATTTCTCGATGGACTTGAGTGATTTATTGATGTATTTGATGAAACATCAGATGGCATATCAGAGACTAGTTTAATCATTAGACAAGATCAGAAGAGTTTAAAAGGGCACCCAGAATACAGACCATGCAGAATTGAGCTGAATTTGAAGTTCTTCCTAATTTATTATTAATTAAATCTGTTCTGCCTTATTTCAAGCATGAACATGCTACTGTGCTCTTGTGTTTGTACTCTTTCACAGACTACTAATTATTCTCTGTCATAACAATAAAATGACATTGAAAAACTGGAAAACTGGTGTCAATTAAAGAAAACCAAACTGCACAGTGCTGGAAGAGTGAATCATGGTCAGGGCCTCCTAATCTTTCTGATCTTGCCCTGTGGTTTGACCCGGGACTTTTTTACAGTGTTCCAGTAAATAACAGTGGATATGAAAATTGTCAGTGAGATGGCGAGGATGACAATGCTGAAACATATGCCAAATACAGTCCAGGGTCGTGTTCTTAGACTCATGAAGTATGAAAACATTCTGGATTTGACCTGCAAGGACAATACAACAGCAACAAAAACTTAAAACGTTTGACATTATTTGAAACACTGGCTTGAGTTTACAGTGTCTGGAAATTTCACAAGATCGACCAGTAGAAATGGCTAAAAAAGTGTGATCCAAAAATGTACATGGAAAAGGAAATAGGAACAATTTAACTCAAAACTTACTGCTTCTGTGATATCAATCTTCACAATAGTGGTGGTACTAAAAGATGGGGAGCCTCGGTCTCTAGCCTGGACCACCACAGACCAGGTGCACTCTTTCTGATTGGTGATGTTCTGCACTATATCCATAGACTTGATGTAGGGCTTAAGTTTAATCTCTCCTGTCTCGGCATTGATGTCAAAGATGTTGTCTGGTTCTGTCTTCATGATGGAGTACTCAATAACATTGTTGGGCTCTTCGGCATCATCATCTACTGCCTGAAAAACAAAAGTGACTTTTAACTGTAATATTCATACATATAAATTGTAAAAATATATTTACATAAATATATTTTAAAAACAAATTACTTCAAATCTCCGAAAGTATGTAAAATAATTCTCTGACCTCTATTTTTACAGGGGCACCAATGACCATTGTCTTCTCTAAGGAATTCTCATTGAACTCTGGTGAGTGGTCATTGAGGTCCAACACAGTGACAAAAACCTCAGCTAGGCTGTATTTCCCCTCTGTGTCCTCTGCCTTCACATAAAAGTTGTACTTGGATTTCACTTCTGCGTCGAGACTGGCCCAGGGCTGGGTGTAGATGATCCCTGAATCTGCCTGGATAAGAAAACTGGAGGAACACAGAAGACAGGAAATGAGCACACAGGGGGAATCTGGGTTACAGAGGTTTTTGTGTTTCTGCTTTTGTGAACAGCACAAAGGCAGAGACACCAGTCGCTGTTTGAAATCATTGTTACCATTGTTTTCAAATCTGTATTTTTAAACAGTTAATTGGCAGTACATTTGATGACTTTAAATTGAATATGTCAGTGCTGAATGAGTTGACTCAATCTTTTGTCTGCAAGTAGTATGATTAATCTTTTATAAATAATTATCTGTATATAATTAATCTATGTAAATTTTATATAGTGTGTTAGCTGTAAACATTTACAAATTTTGTTCTATTCTATTCTGTTCTATTATATTTGGTTAAGTGGGGCTATTACATGAACATAGGATCAACCCATTTCCTCTTCAATTCCATTAGCAGATTAGCCATGACAGAGGAAAAGACATTTTTAAGCTTGGAGATCACAGTAGTTTGTTCATCAGTTTTATTGGAAGTCAAATAAAATTATAATTATTTGGTAATATATAATGATTTGATAGGTGTTATAAAGACTAACTGAAATAGTTCAAATAGTATATCAGTTTGGAAGAATGGTTAAAAGGCTAAGCTGAAATATGCTGATATACTTAGCTGAACATCAAGGCGTCTGAAGTGGATTTATTACTTGATAAAGGCAAACTTTAAAAATTCACTACCGGAATTGTGAATCACAGTCAGACCTACTATTGAAAGCTTCTGTTTTTTAACTCAAAATATTCAATTTTGGAATAATAAAAAAATTCTCCTCAAATTCTACTTAGTTTCAGATTTATCTTGTTGGTCCCTAAAACTGTACTGGTCTCTGATTCAGTGCATGTTACATAATTTAGACTATTATTAATGGTCATGTAAAGCACCTAATACATAGTTTAAATGATGAGTGCCTTTATTTGTAAAACACTGCTGGAATACTGCTATCATAGTACTGGCCTGGGCACTATGTTTCCTTATTGGGTTTATTCAGGGTTTATTGAATTAAGGCACAATTTGTTAGTACAAATTGAGGGCTGATGACTATAAAAAGAGAATTCCTTGCAGAGGCCTGGAACCCTGAGTGCAGGTCTTCATTTTTTCTCTCTCATTTCCACTGATTAGACATCATATGTTTTTATACAGCTACCATTTATAGATAAATCTGTACAGTTTGAAAGAGAGGGTATGGGTGACTGTAGACTTCAAGATATGGACAATCCTTTTACTCACAGGTCGGCTCCTGAGCCATAGATAGAGTATTTGACGACTCCCCACAAACCAGAGTCTGGATCTGTGGCCTGTAGGGAGCATAAGAAGATCAGTCAAATGTCACTAGAGTCGTTCAGTTGTAAATATATGAGTGTCGCATAAATGCCTATCATGACCACTACGATGAGGTTATGGAGTGATAGCTAAAATCATTATTAGAATGACAGTGCGCATGCTAATCGGACTACACCACTTGTGGTTTTCCAGTGTTCCTGTAGCCAAGGTTGAGCACTTGCAGTTCATTTAGTTGATTGGAATGGATCAAGAGGCAGGATAACCCCTGCCAGACCACTGCTCACTCACACACCAAGACACACACTCTCTCTCTCTCTCTCTCTCTCTGTTTTTCTCTGTCTCTCTCTTTCTATCCACTAATGAAGGGCAGACTGGGACATACGTTAACATCCAACACAGACAAGCTTATCTACACACTGCTGGTGCCTTTGCCAAACCCCCCAAATGAGGTCACCTTGGCTATATAAATATGTGATCTGCCAAATGGAGTTTGATTTAAATTTCACAATGAATTTCAGAAAGCATAATGATTGATAAACAAACAAACAAACAAACAAAAATAAATAAAGTGAATTTGAAGAATGAGAATACTTTCTGTTAACAATGTGAAAAAATGCAGTAGCGTTTAATGACGCAAGTAGTTTTGCTGAGAAAGGATGTTTTCTCAAAGCGTACTTGACGTCAGTGCAGTCATAAAAAAGTGGTTGATAAAATCATATGATCATACTGGCTGGAATTACTATAATGTGTTAAGCACAAAAATCAAATCTGGGGTTTTGCTGTTACACAACAGAATGGAAATGATAACCATCTGGCAGCTTACCTCACTTCAGGCCATTAAGCTAGGGCGACCATACTTGGCATGATTTTAGATTCTTATCCTCCTCCCAAAATTTGATATTAAGAGAATTAATACTGCACTTCAGTGGGTTTTTGAAATAGACACAACTTTTAGCTCCGGGGAATGACACACATGAATAAAATTTATTTCATAACCGTTCTATTTTAGTTTTTAATACTCACAGTAACAGACACGACATTGGAGCCGCCGGGCGAGTTCTCCGGGATCCGTGCAATGTAGAAATCGGAGGAGAACTTTGGAGCATTATCATTAGTGTCAAGTAAATTTATGACCACATCTGCAGTGGCGCTGAATCTCTCAGGGGTGTCGATCTCCACTGCAAGAAGCTGAAAAAAAATTAGTTATACTACAATTGCTGTGGTTTAATTTCAGATTGACCATACATAACCATATACTGCAAAGAGACAAAAAAAACTACTGATGACAAAATATATATATAAACATGGTAATGTAAGTGTTTAGAGAGTAAAGGAGAGCTTAGTTTCAAATATCACCTCTAAGACAATTATCATCAAACAGTCACATTAAAAAACTAATAAAATAATTACAAAAAAAAAAACAATTACACCATTACTGGAGCACACTGACAAAGGAATAAAGGATGGCTGTGGTACCTCTAGGGGCGTGGTAGTGAAAAGAGGGACTAAAATATAGGAAGTTGTGAACCTCGACCTTACTGGGGCTCATGGTCACCGCTTGTGCATAGGGCCCAGAATTTGGTGCTACGTCCCTGGGTACCTCTTAGACATTTACGAAAAGTTCCACTTGTATTATCAGAACAAAAGCAAAACATCAGGACAAATAACACGCTTTCTTTTGTTGTTTACACTTTACTGGCCAGTGTTCCAGTACCTGGATTAAGCCTAAGCCTAAATTGCAGAGCCAAATCTAAATCACCATTCGATTATTTTTTCAGTTGAGGTTTAAGCTTTATCTGGGCCTGGGAAACTGGCCCTATGTGTTCAAAACACATTAGCAAAAGAGAAAACCACTCTAAATGTATTTTGGATTCATAAATATACTCTCTCTC
>JBBMFX010000141.1:14459572-14471970 GCA_037832545.1 Rhabdalestes septentrionalis | reverse complement strand
AATAGTTTTCTGTGAGAAATATTTGATTTTCTGGAAAAATTTCAGGGGTACCAACAATTTTGTCCACGTGTGTATATATATATAGATTTAGATACATACCATATAATAATAATAATAATAATAATAATAATAATAATAATAATAATAATAATAATAATAATAATAAACTGAATATGCATGAAATCTGACCTTAATTTTGATGTTAAATATTTCCCTTCTCAAATGGGCTGGATAGGCAAGCAGAGTGATACATCCACTTGTTTTGTTAATGCCAAACACATCATCAGCCCCTAGGCCAGCATAAGCATAAAGTAAAAAGGGCTTTAGAACAAAAACACGTGAATAAAATTCTACTTGGCAAGAAGTTAAAATGCAATTTTGCTTAAAGAATTGTACACAAAAACTTATCAGTATACACTACAATAACCTAAAATCTCAGTTAACAATACCCATTTACGTGAAATTATACATACCACTGTCAATAGAATAAACAACTGGATTAGGATTTTCTGCATCTCCATCTTTGGCAAAAACCGTGAATATTTCTGACCCCTAAGGACAAAAAATTGAAACATAGCTGGCAAACATTTTGTATTTTTCTAACACATCAGTCTAACACATCAGTAAGCTTATATTGGGATTCATCTTAAGCAAAAGAGTTAAGCCATGTTCAGTTATGAAAATATAAAACACAGTAGTCCAAATACTACATTTAGGTAGACACCACATTTTCCCTAAATGATTTGTGTGTTTTCTTTAACTGCTTTGCTTTAAAAAAAGTAAGAAAACGTCGAGTACTCACAGGTGAGGAAACTTCATAGACGTAGCCAAAGTAAGGTGTTCCAACAAAGATGGGAGGAGTGTCCTGACTGTCAATCACATTGATCGTCAAGGTAGCAGATGATGACATCACCTGTTTTCTCCCATTATAACTTCCACCTCCATCCTTCAAATAATAGAATCATCTTTACTGTTGTGTAGTCAATCTCTGACTTTTTAGCATCTTTGTGCAAAACATGTAGAAAACAAAATAACCCTAACCGAGACATTGCAACCTTCTAAAACAGGGAACACCGTGCTTGTATAATAAAAAAACGTAATAAAGCAAGAAATAATATTTTCACAAAGGATAAATTATATTGTTTAAAAACATATTATTTTAATTAACTTTTACTTGCAGTCCCCTCTCAGAGTTTAAACTTAGACCATGTGTTTTTGAAGGTTCAATGTCAATGGACTGAATATACATTTTTTTTTAATAATTTAACCTTTATTTAACCAGAATAGGTCCCATTGAGATTAAAAACCTCTTTTTCAAGGGAGTCCTGGCCAACATGCTATTATAGCACAAATTCTCAAACTATGAATGCTGAAGATCGTTGGCAATAGATTGGTGATCTTTTCTCTCAGTTATGACATGAAATCTGAGAACTCATAATCGGAGAAACCCACCTTTGCTACCACAGTGACAAAATGTGTCCGAGACCTCTCATAGTCGAGGTTCTCACCCGGTTTTATCCTCAGTACTCCACTGTGGCGGTCCATTGCAAACTTGCTGTTTGGGTCAGTGCTCTAGAGAGAGCAAACAAAGTCAATGTTTTAAAAGTTTAAACATATATCTGATGCAGACACTACTGAAAATTAATTTTAACTTCATTTTCATGTATCAGAACGCTTCCAAGGACTTATAAAGCTGTATCACGTGCCAGCTTTATTATTATCACTGGGCTCTTTACAGCAAATAAAGGTCATACAGTGTGTCAAAAAAGGGCAGGTGAAAGCTCATGTGTCCAGATGTTGCAGCTGCCATGTCACTTGTGTCCTTGTTCCCTGAGGACAGTCTAGCATCACTACCACACCCAGCAGAGCAAAGCTGCTAGCTAAGCCCCTAGTACCTGACACAAATGTAATTGTAATTTAATCCCAAACGGAGCATCTGCATAGTTTGCTGGACTGCACATTTCAGTCCAGCATCAGATGTGCTTTTAGAGTGGTATTATTTTTTTTGCAGCCAGATTAACACCATGATCATCGGTTTTGACAAAGATTCGTATTTAACAGTTTTGAGATGAACGAAAGAGGGGTAAAAAGGAAAATGCTGATGAGTCATATGTTCACTCAGATGTTCCCTGTACTGACCTAGAAGTTGTGGGAGGCAGCACTCTGTTACCTGAAGGAAGTAGGTGACAGACCCACCAGAGCCTGTGTCTCGGTCCACAGCCTGGACTTTGTAGATACTGCTCCCAGAAGGTGTGCTCTGTGTAAAACATGTTGTGAGGCTTTGCTCCAAAATGAAAAGGATGCACACTGTAGTTTAAGTAGAGTGTCACATCACTTACCTCTGGTACATCCACAATGGAGGGCATGTTCTGAAGCTGTGGTCGCTCATCATTGGCATCCAACACGAACACCCTTACCTTTTCAATGACCTTAAACAACATGTAATTAATCATGTAATTAAATAACATGTAATTAATCTTAATACTTATTATTGAGCCTTATTATAATACTTATTATTGAGCAATTATTAATTATTTGTTAACTTCTATTCAATGAATATGAAACTGATTGTTTGCAGCCATTTAAATGATGAAATGAAATGTGGTTCCACAAATGGGCTCTTACAGTTAACAGAGTAAATAAAGTATGACAACAGTAACACACATTTGGCATTAAGATTTTAGTTCACTTACTTTATTAAGGCCATCTGAAATACTGACAAGGACCTCGACCTCATCCTGCCGCTGCAAAAACAGATTAAAAAACCTGAAAACTACATCCACCCAATGAAAATGACACCAGTGTTTGTGTCGAGAAATTACTTGCGTAACGTCATTTGGAAGCTCACCTCTCTGTCAAGTTCCTCTATCAGAGTCACTACTCCAGATTTGGGATCAACACGAAAATATTCTTTAGACCCTGGATCAAAGGCCAGGCCATATCTTACTGACTGGCCCTCTGGATCTGTTCCATTTAGAATATATATCTGTGTTCCTACAGCAAAAAACAGGATTTATTCTCTGTAACTTATTATCACACTTTTCATACAAATACACAAGCATATTTAACACGCTAGCAAACTATTATATTCACAACTGATTTGATAAATTACATTCATAGGCCAATTTTTATAAAGATAGAGAGACTGCAGCCCATCTGCCACAAATAATAGTGTACTATTCTAAGAGTTAGTTATCTCTTAGCCCTTAATCAGAGGTCAAGTTCTGATTAGAGAGCCCCTCCTGACTAGATATTTTGGGTGACTGTAAACTTAACACTTAGCACTTAAACACATATGTTGAAATGATCCTGTTCTTAACTCATAGCACCATATAAACACTACCATTTAACTGTCAGCATTGTGTTATTTCTCCACTACAAATTGTACAATGATGACAAAACACCTGTGGTCAGAGACAACCAATGATTAATTAGGTACCTAGTGTGTCATGCTAGCCCTGATATTTTCTAAAATATAACTGTCAAGAAGCAAACAGGCAGTGGCGAAACAAATGAGTAGCATTGAAGAATCAGTTCTCTAGGGTTGCTATATAGAAGAGGTAGCACTGCAGGACAGCACTCATGCTAATGCTGTTTATGGACAGCCAGAGAACACGTCAACAAATGACATCAAGCAGTTTAAATCTTCTAATGAACAGCAAATGTGAGCACGAACACAGATGCTCATATTAGCGCTCTTTCTTTCAGGACAAAGGTAACGAGAGGAGAACACTGTATAAACTTTGTGATATTTTAGCATTTTGCTATGGATGGAATATGGGTACTTTATTCCATTTTCATTATTGTTCTGAAAGATCATTCTTGAGTAAAGGCAGAGGCCTAGGTAGAAACCATGTACAGTTCAGAACATTTTAATAAATATTGTCCCATGTATATATATAGGGTGCCATTTGTATAAACAGGTGTCATTTTTTTATCATTTAGTGATATGTTTACCCATTTTCACACATTTACAACTAAATTTGCTTTAAATTATCTTAAATCTAAATGTTAAATATGAAAAATATAAATCGTACTCTAAATGTGAAGCTTCACTGTTAGATAGGGTTTAATTAGACCTTTCCAAAGTCCCCTTTGTTTTCCATAATAGCCCCAGCGAGTTATTAGGAAAAAACTGTTCACCTCGCCTGGGTGTCCCTATATTTTGTCCGAGGTGAACAATTTTCATCTAATAACTATTATGGCAAATAGGGGGTCTTTGGAAAGGTCATAAAGCCCTATCTAACTGTGAAGTTTCACAGAGAATGGTTTTGCCCCACCTAGTAAAGCCACAAGAATGTTCCTTGGGGGACTAAAGTACACCCGGGGGAGGTGAACAGTTTTTGGATAATAACTTTGGCTTGCCAAGGCTATTATGATAAATGGAAAGATGTCACTGAGCCTTATCTAACTTTGAAGTTTCACATTTAAATTGCAAGATTTATATTTCATATTTAACATTTAGATTACAAATTATTAAAGGCAAATCCTCCATTTTCATGAGGGGATATCACAGCATGCAGTCCAGCCTGCAAAATACCAGTCAATTGTAATCACGGGGCATGGTCAATTAGCATATCTCACGCCTTTTGTAAAAGCAACATTTAGATTAATATATAAGATTTAATATTTAGATTTAGATTCAACATTTAGATTTACGTTAAACATTTATATTTAGAGTTAACATTTAGATTTAGATTCAACATTTAGATTTAGATTTAACATTTAAATGCAACATTTAATATGTAGATTTATTGTTTTTTTTTTACACATTTATCTCTTAATGTGTGAAAATTGTGAACAATATGCTAAATTATGAAAAATTACACCTCAAAATTAGTGAGGCTGTTTTTACAAATGGCGCCCCCCCCCCACACACACACACATATATATATATATATAGTATTTTAAAAGTAAGGTAAAATGGCCCCTTATATTCATGCACAGCACAGCACACAGTGTGAACAGTGTGAAATTCTTTCTCTGCCTTTAACCCACTAAACAGGGTACCTTTTTCAAGGGCACCTCAGTGATGACACTAGCAGTGCAGTCATTCAAACCCATGACTTTCAGATCACAGGGGCAACTCTCTAACTAAGCCACCAGGTCCAAACCTTTATTGCTTCTCCTGACTGAAGCCATTAAATAATATTTTACTATTTATGAAATTTAAAAATATTATTCTGTATTTTTGCATTTGTTATGAACCCAGTGTAGGTATCTGAGCAGCTCGCTTACCCTTTGGCGTATCCTCTGAAAGACTGAACAGTGCCAGATTGCCATTGTTACTATTGGGTCCATTGTCATAAAAATATGGTGCATAATCACTTTGTGCTGTAAAAATAGAAATGTATTTCAGACAAGTATAAAACAAAGCCTTTCCTTATCACATGGCTGTTTGACGATGCGATGTTTTTAAAATCTGAATAAATTTAGTTTTACATGCAACATTATATCTGATCAGAGCCCTCCTCTTTCTATCCACTTGCCTGGGATTACTTCTGCCTTTACGTCATGCACACAAAAATAAACACTGACTTAATATATCTATTCATGTGTTTTATTGTTATTTCGTAAAGCCTTCCTCCTTAAAATATCTGAACCAGAAGGGAAAAGCACATTTAAAATGTACCACTTTGATAACATTAATATTCTACCAGGATCCATGTCTACTCACTTGCGACTGTTCAAGCAGGTACAGAGATAACGCAAACAAATAGGGAGAAACAAATACAGAGTATTAAATGGCTATAATATTTTACAGTACAGAAATATGTTTACTAGTTCACAATATAATAATTTATTGTAGTATTCTAAATCAAGACAAACTCTCTGGCTTTAATACTCACCAAAGCAGACGTGCACTAAGAAGCAAAGTGGTGAAAATAATATTCCTTCGTAAATATCCATCATAAACAACAATCAAAAAGATATATGCTGGGAAAAGCACTAGTAGAAGGAGCCAAGCAAGCGTCTCTCTGAGGGTGTTTATTGCAGCCTGAAAGGAGCTAAAGCAGATGCTAAGAGCCTAATCCAATGACAGGTCTTAGCCTGGGAACATTTTTAGACCCCTGCTCTACCTCCATGCTTTAACACACCACCTAATGTCCGCCACAGGGGCTCCTGAGCTTATGAAGGTATCATTATAAATGTTTTACAACAATGCACAAACAACAGTGTTTTCATAAGTCAAATGTAGGTGACTCCAATACTAAATCTGAAATGTCTGATTTAAAGTAACAATCTGCTTTACTGCAAAACCAAGTAACTAAACAAACAATCCAGCAAACCAAACTTTTATAGCACAGGAGCTCTCAGCCAAGATTCTCAATGGGTGTCTAGTTTTAGTTACATTTGGAAATTCAAAGAGATTGCCTTGTCAAACTATGTGACACATAAAATTAGCCAATGAGGCTATTTAAAATATCACACCATAAATAGACACAAAAGCATCCAATTCTAGTGACCCTCTTGTGATACAATGGTCAGATTAGAGGTACAACCTCAGGTCACTTAAAGGTTTATTCACTGAACAAGGTCATCAATTACATACCAGCTTTTCCATGTATACCTGAAGTTTGGACACACCTACTAATCTATTATTTTCTTAATTTTTATTAATTTCTACATTGTAGATTAATACAAACAAAATGATGAAGGAACACATGGAATTGTGTAGTAAACAAAAAAAACCCAGAATATGCTTTGTAATAATGTAATGATGTAGTGTTGTTTTTTTTTTAATTAGTTAAGTGGTTCTTGCCATTCTGTGGAATAGAACCATAATGGCACAAGATCTGTTTACCAACCTCTAATGAACTTTTGACAAAGCACACCTGTTAATTAAATATCATTCCAGGTCGATTCCTCATGAAACTGATTGAAAAAAAGCCAAAGAGTGTGCAAAAGCTATCATCAGAGCAATAGGTGATATTTTCAACATTATCCTAAAATGTAACCAATAAAAATGGAAAAAAAGGAAATAGTTGAAAGAGAAGATTATTAAAAAATTTTGACTGGTAGTGTATATATATATTAGGGGTGGAGCCAGACCTGAGCACGGTATTCGGAAAGGCACAAGTAACATGTTTTTTATGAAAACGGTATTTGGACAAATCCTTGTATATATATTTGTATTCAGGGATTTTTATAAATACAACTAAACACAGATTGATGCAGGTATCACAGCATCCAAAGCTTTGTGCTCTTACCACCATTGTGTTCTAGAGGGAGTTGTTCTCTCTAGTTTTGAATAGTGGAAACAATGAATTAAAGGTGCAAATTATGTTGCTTTATTTCTCACAAATGGGTCTATCAACTCATCTAGGTCAGTGTCTTTGAAGGTGGATCCCCCTTCATGTTTACAAAAAGGAATACACTTAATCCCTTTCTTTGTCAATCCAATTTGCAGGGAGAGTACTGGAGCCCTTGAGTAACTTGTATAACCATTCTCTTCAGCCATCAGAATGATCTAGATGAAACAGAATTCCTAACACTGCCAGCACTTTAATAACTCACAAAACAGATATAGTCAGATCTAGACTATGACTTATTCTCACATTTTCAGTAAAAAAAAACAGGCCTTCTGATTACACACCTCATCCTGCTCTTGATTGCATTAACAAAGGGAAGGCAGATGTGGGAACACAGACTACTGCTCCCATTCTTGTTTTTACTATATGATTACAGCCTTTTATTGTGTATTAATCTTGAGGACAATTGTGTCACAAGAAGCCTTCTTTGTTTTTAGTGGCATGAGGTGCAAGTTGTTTCATTTTTCTGTTATTTGAATTTTTCAGGGGAAAAATGTAACACTATCACATAGGTATAACACTTTTCAGAGTACTACTCTAAAATAGATTGCTGACTGAGGAAAAACAAGTCCAACAATTGCATCAATATTAAATGTAGCAAAATGTATGCAGTACAAATAAAGATAAATAAAACATGTAATTTTATTTGAATAAAGCTATTATTTGCACTTGTTTTTTGGTGTTATAAAATGTCTTGTTTTTTTTCTAGTGCTGTCGGTTCACAGCCAGAAAGTCCTGTTTCAAAGCCCATTATTTCATCATTTTCATATGCAGTTGCATGTTCTCCCAGTGTACGCAAGGGGTTTCTTCCACAGCTGAAAGAGAAACATGTCAGGAAAATTAATTGTATATTAGTGTAGTGTAAAGTTAGTAGTGTATAACCAAAGATTTTTATGTAAACTTCGATTTGTGTGAATATTTGTGTGTGTGTGTGTGTGTGTGTGTGTGTGTGCGTGTGCATGTGTTTGTGTGATTCTCCTGTAATGGACTGGTGACCTGACCAGGGTGTTCTCTGCCTTTTGCCCTATGAATGCTGAGATAGGCTCCGGCACCCACCATGACCCTCGTTAAGGATAAGCAGCTTAAATGATGGATGGATGGATTGATGTTGTTTGTTATATGTTTACATTTGCTTGGTGATTGGCCAAAACAAGAAAGAAAATGATCTAATTCTGTAAAATAACTACTAGGGGTGGGAATTTATTTCATTTGAAAAAAATAATTCGTAAAAAACATAACGCGTAAAAAAAATAAGGCATTTAATGCACACTTTGCATTCCAAGCCAAGGGGAACTTTAGTCAATGCACGGTTTCCTGGTAGACTGATTACATTGATGCACAAACCAGAGCTAAAAAATGGAAGAAACGGAAGACAGCAGCGCTGTTGCCTCACAGTGAGAAGGCCATGGGTTCGACTCCCGGGTTGAGCCCAGGATCCTTCTGTGTGTAGTTTACATGTTCTCCTCATGACCGCGTGGGTTTCCTCTGGGTTTCCTCCCACCACCAAAAACATGCGTGATAGGATGACTGAACACACTAAATTGCCCCTAGGTGTGACTGTGAGCGTGAATGTGTGTGAGTGTGTGGCCCTGCGAGTGAAACCTTTTCCTGTAGCAGCTGGGATAGGCTCCCCCCACACCAACCCCGAGTGTGGGATAAATGGGTAGAAAATTGATGTATAGATGGAAGAAAACAGGTTGCTAGGACTGATTGGAGCGCTGTTAGCTCTAGCAGCACAAGTTCGAGTACCAACAAATGTGAGAAAAATTTGGTCCCATGTGAGACTGTGTGAGACTGTTCTCACTTGCACGTCACATAGTAAAAAAAAGGAAACTCTGAATATGTGAAGAGGCTAGTTTGTCTAAGTAACTGCCTGAAAGAGCAAGACAGTAAATAAGCATAGAGGTATTGTGAGTCCAGTGGGTTTGTTATTTTTTGCACTAAATTGTTCAATGACCACACTGTTTGAAGACAGTACCATTCTGAAAATAGAACTTTATTTTAAAATCTGCCCAATTTTATCCTGGTATATTATTTTTGTGTAGATTTTCATCTGCCATCAAATGCGATTAATCAAGATTGATTAATTACAAAGCCTTTAATGAATTTTTTTTAATCGAGTCCCACTCCTAATAATTACATAACCATGCCATGTTAATCATATACCAAAAGTCTCATAAATACATAGAAGTATGGTTTGTTACATACATTTTACTAATGTTATTGTTCAAGTCAAGTCTCAATTGCTGGAAGCTCATTTCAAACCTGTCAGTCCAGCTCCTCCCAGATAGCCCAATGGAGACTGGGGAGGCCTAAACATAATTCAAAAGCTTCCTTGGACTGGATATAATTTTGGCACAATTTTGAAGAATGCTTGGAATCAGTAGCCTGTTGAAGAAATATATTTTGTCAAAAGTTACGCAAACCAGAAGGAATACTTGTTGATACTTTGCTTTTTTCATGATCCAACACAAAGTGAATGTCAGTGCATTAAAGACAGACATGTGTTCTTTCAAAACCAATTATTTGTGCCTTTGTACCTAATTAATATCTGTACTACACACTATAAATAAATTTGTTTAAAGCATTTGCAATGTATTATTGTATAATTTCTTTGAAAAACAGTGTGTGTGTGATTGTCAACTATGATATGACTATAATATCAACAATTAATTGGAATTATGTGAGTAAATTTACAACCAACCAGTCTGTTTTGAGAACTACTTGCCGAATTAACTACAATCTGGTCGATATGTAGCACATTAAGTGTCTCGACGTGGCTCAGGATCTGTTTCTTCCTCAACATTCAAAAATTCCTGTGACTTTCATTAGAAATGTAACATGTTGAGCTTTAGAGCTTTGTTTTGGTGCAATGTTTGCTAATCCACATAAATCTTGTACAGTGTGAACTACACAGTAGTTGTACCGGGCAGACAAATATATTGCTTACTGAATATTTTGATGAGGATGTTTACTTTTCTGTTGGCCAAAAGTAATGCTGTAAATCCATGGAAGCCAGACACAGTCAGACTCGCAAATATCATCCGTGACTACTTTATGCTTTATATTAATAATAACTTCACATAGTAATACATTCACTACCATAGTAGTTTTTCTTTCCACAAGTGAAAAAAAACCCATTTTAAGTTAACTAGTGCTAGGTTGGACACCATTTTGAGAATGTAAACAAACTATTTGTGGCATGTGACTGTCAGCATTATTGATCATGCTGATTAATAGTTCCAAAAACAAGAAAAGGTGGAATTATGAAGAATAAACACAAAAAAAATTTATTTGACATTCAGGGCAATGGATCCAAGATGGATTTTTAAAAGCTTTTAAAAATATTTATCTTTTAATTTAAGGCCAAATGAACATTAATATTCCTTACTTTCATTTTTAAGGGATAAGAAAAATCTATAGATGATACAGGTCACGTTTTACACCAAAGTAATGTATATTTGTATGTATCTATATTTTGTATTTATTTAAAAAATAATTATTGCAATTATTGTTATGTATCAACAGATGATTTGCTGAGGCTTGCCCCTTCAAGTCAACCAATAAGGCATTGTAACGAATGAATATAAAAGAATGAGAATACTAACACTACTACTACTACTATTACTACTACTACTACTAGTAATAATAATAATAATAATAATAATAATAATGATAATAATAATAATAATAATAATAATAATAATAATAATAATAATAATAATAATAATTGACTACATCATCATAATCAAATGAATATTCATGAATTAATGAGATGTTCATTCAGTTAAGCCTGTAGTAAGTATCCTAGTGTGCTGTCACACTGCATTATATAGAGATATCACATGTATGTGTGGCCAGTATGGAGATATCTCAGTGGATTAAGGCTCTATCAGAGCTGTCTAAATGAACTTGTCATTCAGTATCCTTGCCATGCTTAGTCCTATAATATAATTAGACTTCTGAATGAAAGTGACACAACTTAATCTATAACTTATTTCAATTACCAGTTTTTTAACACCTAGATGGACTAACTGACTACCTGAGCAACAGTTTCTGTAAGTGACAGATATTAGTGACACAATGTCAATGTGATGCCAGATGTATGGCATACACAACCTTTTGACGAGCACTGCAGAAAAACTGTGTGTGTGTTTATGTGTGTGTTCGTGTATGTGTGTGTGTGTGTTTGTGTGTGTAGAAGTGAGGTCACAGCTGTAGGAAGTGGAGCAGACACTCATGGACAGTGTTTAGCCTGAGGTGGGTCAGTGTTCAGTGGAGGTAGTCACAGAAACCAGATCTCCTTAAACTCTACCTCAGTCTTACTTTACCTGCCCCCAAGCAAAAGCACACACACACATAAATGCATGCACACACACACACACACACACTCACACACACACACACACACACACACACATATACACATACATGCAAACACATACACACACATACACACATACACATATAGGTACACACATACACACAGACACACACACATACATACACACATATACACATACACATACACACACACACACACACATGTACACATACACATACACATACACATCGACACACAAACACACACACTCATACACATGCGCACACACAAACACACACACTCGCGCACACACAAACACACTCATACATACACACACACACACACACACACACACAAACACACACACTCATACACACTATAAAAAGCAATTAAAAGCAATGTTTATATACAACCTTGACTACTCAAAGGACCATCTTCTCTCTGCTGCTGTACGTTGTTGTGTGTATGTTTATATAAATATGTGTGTATGTTTACATCTCTGGAAAAAATAAGAGCCCACTGCAAACATTTTCAGTTTCTCAGGTTTTATCTTTTATAGCTGCAGTACTGAACTGAACAGCTTCACCTCAGTTTTTAAGAACTGCTGACAGTATTTCTCCTCATTTCCAAATAACAATATTTTTCTTTAAAGCTTCATTTTAAAGGAAACAACCAAAACATCACAATAAGAGAAATGATGCAGCGTTTACAGAACCGGAATAATCCAGAGAAAACAAATCTCTCCTTCTCTCTTAAACTAA
>JBBMFX010000141.1:14445298-14459472 GCA_037832545.1 Rhabdalestes septentrionalis | reverse complement strand
TAATGATAATAATAATAATAATAATAATAATAATAATAATAATAATAATAATAATAATAATAATAATAATAATAATACTGACAAAACAAATCATTATTACTAACTAAACAGGGTTCATGTTTGATGTCATTCTACATATTTTGGAAACCAAATGCCATTAGATTTCAACTTCAGAATGTGTCATTCTTAAAATTGGATTTATAAACAAGCCAAAAAAGACACACCTGCCAATTTACCTCAATCAGCATTTGCAACTGTAGCTCTGCTTTCAGGTTTAATTTGTGTGGAGCAGGCAGATGGCAGGCAAGCAGATTAACCCAGTGTAATCCTTCATCATCTCGCAGTGCTCAGGGCCAGTCTACTGGGACAAATAAACCGGAGGCAACTCACTATTTACATCAAGTACACAAGTGACAAGCAAATACAAGCAGATACTTTTTTTTGTATTTCTCACTTTGTATTACGAAAAAGATTTATGGACACAATCAAATAATCTGCAAGGAGGTTATTCAGAGTGCACACTTTCACTAAACAATGTAAAAACTATCTAAACCTAGCCCTAATGTTTGAACCAAATATCAGTATTTTTATAACATGTTTGTATAATAGAATAACATCAGTGATGTACATACTATCATATTTACATGTGTGTCAGTCTAACATGACTATAATTCTTGATCTTGTTTATAGATTTCATTAGATTGCCTGTGCTCACACAACAGTTTAGTGGTTATAGGAAAACAAAGCATCCATGCAGTATCATGTAAATGTACGGACCAAAACAACCGACCAAACATCATCAATGTGAAGAAAAGATAATTCATGTATTAACTACATCTTAATATTTTCTGCTGGTTTGCTTTTTCTGTGCATTTCCATCATGTGAAAATGTGTAATATCTATGCATGTTTAGAATGTGGGCCAGTCTGAGTTTAGGAAGACTGAAACAGAAGGGTTTAAAAAAGAGCTTTGGCTAAAGCTGCAGAAAACAGTTATGAAATATGGAAATCATGATTACATGAGAATAATGTGCCAAAAAGCTCAATATTTACTTCAGGGGCATTAATTCAGCAATGTTTCCCATCTTTCACTGAGGGATCGGGACATTTCTTAATGAGGTCACATTTTGAGGGCATACTGTGTAAACATATGTGTGTATTTCATAAGGCTATCTGCCATAAAATGAGATTATGAGAGATGTAGCTCTTTTTTAACAAAAATATATTTACAGTCCACCCACAAGTGAGTTTTGTCCCAGTTAAGACAGAATAAAAGCCTGTTATTTTTTTTGTTAGTTTTTCTTTGCACAATCAACATTTGCTAACAAGTGCAGTTAATGTAAACTAAATTAATTAATCAAAATCAGAAAACACTGATTCTGGAGGACATATATACAAAGCCTTTATAAAATGCTGCAGCAGGCTCCGCAACAAACAATACAATTAATTAATGAATAACATTTGATTGCACTTTTTCAATTTCAACCTCAAAGTAGGAGCAAATGTACAATTCTGTTCTTTTTTGGGTTGCAGATAATCTTTAGTTTGAGGGATAAGTCTCCGATGTTGACTGGGTTGAAGTCATATTCAGGTCATTGTTTTAATCTCTGTAGAAACTTTTAAAAATAGATTTTTCTTCCAGTTTGCTTTCACCTTGCACACAAAAATGTAGTTTTTCTTGTAGGACACAATCACATTCAACCAATCACTTTAACTTTTCTTTTCTGTAATCTGATTTCTATTATGTTGAACAATGTCAAATGTATAAAGAAATATAACAAAACCATACATCATCATATTTGTATAAAACAGAACTGGATTCCATAAAGAACTGCTTGTTCTTCTATATCAAATAAGAGCTGCAAAACTGAGATCTCATTTATAAAGCGTACCAGAATTTCAATGTTATTCTCAGCATTTGCGTCAGACTTTGGCAATACTGTTCATGCATGACGTCAAAAACTCAAATTCGTCTATTTACCTTTTTTTTATTTTTATTTTTAGGTCAAATCCATGTTTTATAAATCAGTGCTTAAATGCGAATTTCTACATTGGCTATAATCCTTTTAAGATGGCATGTTCCCGTTTTATAAATGAGTCCCGTAGTGTATAAATGATCCTGTACCTTCAGTAAACCTGTCCCTTAGTGCCCTCAAGTGGTCCCCTCTGGCAACTCACTGTTTGCACTGGATTTTAGTGCTGGAAGGTCTGGGGCGGGAGGGTGAGATCTTCGGGTAGATGAAAGAAGACTCTTTCGGAACCCTGCTGTATTTTAGTGTCCTCCCTGCACATCTGATCCAACTCACCGTCTAATTAAGATGCTCTTGTTTGATTTGGAATCAGAAATACTACACTCTACAGAATGAAGCTAATAAAACATTATAAATCTCAAAAACAAACCAGATGACACTGAAATCCATAAACTGTCAGGAGACAGGACCTACCTTGGCACAAGATTTGACCCCCGTTTCAGTCAATTGTTCCTGATTTATGCAGTCATGTAAAACGTGCATCCTCAAGAGTATCAGCTTTCACTCCTTTCTCATCACTAATCTCACTAATATGCGCAGAGAGAGCCTTGAGGTACCCCTGAAACAGAAGTCTGATTGTGGGCACCACGACAGGGGGGATTTGGGTCACGTGACAGGGTTTCCAGGGGTTTCCCAAACTTTGAGACCACCAAGAAAAGCAGAAGAAAGCTCTCACTTCTTTAAAAGAGAGACACAGATCAATGCATTTCTGCGTAGAAGTTAGGTTCTTTTTTGCGTGTTTTGGAAGCACGGAGACTATTTGAGTGTTAATTTCATGCATTTTCCTTTGGAGCTTATTTAAGCAGGAGGCGCGAGCACAGATCAAAGCGAAGTTACGGGGGTTTTCTGTTCTCGAGCTGCTGGAGTGTGTGGAGCGCGAGCCAGATGCTGCTGGGCGCGCGTTTGCAGCCACGCGGGAGCCCATAAAAACCCAGAGGAGAAAGGTATGACCTCACCATTGCAGAAAGAAAGACAAAACTACTCTTCCTGAATAACGAAACATTAGAAACTTTCTTCTTAAGAGTGGCTTCTTAAATGATGCATGTGATTCTTTAATGGGAAACATTCTCTTGTGAGTGGGTGGCAAATAGGTTACATCGTTGTTAAGTAAGAGCTACATCACTGATAACCTCATTTTAGTAGTAATTCTTAAAATTATACTATAGATTTTATTGCCATTGTATGAGAAAAACCAATGAGTTGTAGTTTGGTACATGCATAGGATATGCAAAGTGGAAAGGGAGAGAGAGAGAGATTGTGAACAAGATGCAAGTAGGTTGGTGGAATATGTGTGAATTAATATTAATATTTCAGGGACATTCATCTCTAAGTAATGCCTGTGTTTGTGGTTAAGTCACTGATAGTCAAAAGGGTCTTGTGTTTTTTAAAAGGATTTAATGAACTAAACACTTTTAAACTCTCCAAACTTTCCTGTGTCCATGATGTTCGCATACCAGCAGATAAAAGTGTGGGCTGGGGTCTGAAGAGCTTGTGTGTTTAGAATACTTCTCATTTCCTTGTTTTTAGTGAATACAGAGCCAGGAAACTCTTGTTGCCTTAACATTAGGACTTCTTTGTAGTTGTAATGTCTCCCACCGTGAATCAAACTGCTGGTTTGTGGACGCTCTATACAAGGAGGTGGAGGAGTAGGTAACATATTTTTCCATTCCGTTTCTTTCAAATGTGTGATGTTTATATATGATGTTTATAATGATACTTTACTGGACATACTGACACTTCTATTTCAAAAGGGGGATTTTACTGTGCAATTTACTGGTTAAGCTGCATGATATGGATGGAATAACGTGTTGCTGTTTTGCATCTTTTTGCAGTTGAAATATACCTTCCAAAAAACGGAAAAAATAGGGACCTCTTGATGCGACATGGTTAATATCTGGCTTACAGTATTTTTGATCAGCCTAAATTTATGAATGCAGCAAAGATGTGCAGAGCACATAATCAAATATTCAGTAAATTAGTAAACATTTCATTAAACTTCAGTAAATGATACAATTCTGTGCAGAAGTATTGAGCCACCATCATTTATTTGTATTTTGCTTTGAATCTCCTTGCTGGTGCAACAATGCTGTCTTATCCTTTGGAGTAGACTGAATAAATAGGTGGAATAAAGGTTATGCTGAGAAAGGCTGAAAGAGGCCTAGGTAAAGGTGTTCTAACCACCCTGCATTCAGCACCAGCAGTATACTGATCACAGCCCTGATCATCTGGAATCATCCTCACCTGTTTCTTTACTGGTTCAGGCCTTTAGTTAGACATGCTTTGTTCTGCTTGAATGATTCATCTATAGTTCACTGCCTGACTTAACATACAAAAAGCGTTCCTCAGAAACTGGTCAGGTTCCAGGACTGGATGGAAAATGAGAGTCCATCAGGAAGCCTGAAGAAACGTTCCTCAAGATTACACTAAAAAATATTGTAAACTTCGTAAGCAAAATATACATAAATGTATGCTGCATGTTTGCACAGTATTGTATATTGTGCAGCTCTGCCACCAACACAGAACTATCCTGTGTGTCATCAAAGATAGCAAGTATCAACACTGTATAAACACGATGTACTGTACATTTTGTGTGCATGGTTCACATATACAGGTCAACTACTCACTGAATTGAGTTTATTCAGCCAATCTCTATGTCCATATGCTTGTTTAGCGTGGTTGCCATCCCTTTATCCTGCCTTTACCACAACACTCCCCTGCCACAGCTGCACCCCATGGACCCAAGCGGCACCAGCGAGCCTGTCACTGGTGATAGTGGATTTATCTAGCAAGAGAACTCCCTCTAAACAGCCCCTGTCTCCCAGGAGGCGCAATCACGCACTGCTGAACCGCAAAGCGCTCAGTAATGAAACAAGACAAAAACACAGGGTTGAAACACGCTCCCCAGACTCTCACAGCTCACACCTCCCCGATACCAGTTTCAGCTTCCTCCCTGGGTGTCATGTTCCTTGACATAGAATAGCACTAAATTATTTTAGTGTAACAAACAAAACAACCCCAGCAAGAGATGTCCATGTGGTTACACTGTGTGATATCCTGTGAACGAGCAAACTTATTCACCTAAAAAGCAGTTTGTGCATATCATTCAACAAAAATGTGAGGAAATAGGTGATACACAAAAGTGCTTAAAATGCTTCCTTTTCAAAGTGTGTGTTTACTGTCATGTTTTTTTCATAATCCAGTTATAATGAAGCCTGGTTATGTAAATAGCTGAATTGCCGTGTTTCTCAGCCTCCTCTTCTACATGTGATGCCACTTTCAGACTGTGAGAGCAGCCATTAATGTAATTTGTATGAGGATGATAAACAGAGTGATGTCCGTTTCTGCTTCAGCAGATCATCAGATTTGTCAAACGCTTCAGTGGGTTTTGAATATGTAAAGATCTCAGCTCAGCCGCCGCCACTGACAGTTTGATGGCTATGGCATAATAAGCTCACATAATTGGTTTATATTTACTTACAGTGCAAACTATCATTCACTGACGGCCTGAAAATTGTGTCTTTTCCTAAATGATACGCTTTGTGCAGATAATTTACTTACTTGATGGACCCAAATGGTGGAAAGATTCTGCCTACATTTTATGTCACTTAATATATATTTCCTGGCTCTGACTGCTGGTTTAACTTTAAAGCCCCTCAGGAAATATTTTTGACAGTGTGCCACATATACACCAATCAGCCATTACATTAAAACCACTGACAGGTGAAGTAAATAACCTTGATTATCTCACTAGAATGGCACCTGTCAATGGGAGCAATATATTAGACAGCAAATGAATAGTCAGTTCTTCAAGGTTCACGGTTACTTTATTGTCCTCAGCAGCTGTGTACTTATTGTATGGGACAACATTTCTCAATTGACCATGGTGCAACATATAGGAACATTTAACAAAGTTAAGACAGAGACAATACAGACAACAATAAATAGAAAAACAGTATAGTGTATAGTGCATGTAAACCCTCCACAATGATTAGTATTGCACCATAAGCATGATTATTGCACAGCAGGCAGTTGGCAATGTAATGGAGGCAGGAAAATGGACAAGAGTAGGGATTTGAGTGACTGACACAGGCCAAATTGTGATGGCTAGATGTCTGGGTCATCTCCAAAACAAAAGTTCTTGAGGGACGTCCCAGCAGTCAGTGATCAATACCTACACAAAGTGGTCCAAGGAAGGACAACTGCTCATGGTCATAGACAGAGAATGAAGGCTGGTCCAATCACACAGCTGAAAGAAAAATAGCTGAAAAGGTTTATGATACATGATAGAAAAGTGTCAGAGCAACCTGTGCAAACCGTGCAAGCCAGATTTCTGTGTATGGGGCTATGTAGCTGCAGACCATTCAGAGTGCCCATGTTGACGCTTGTTCACCACTGAAAGTGCCTAAAGTGTATTTGGCGCATTAGAAATACAGCATGGATCAATAGTAGGCGACCTGGTCTAGTGAATCACTGTTATTGACATCATGTGGACAGCAGTATGGATGTTTATTGCCCACCTGGGAAAAAGATGGCACCAGGATGCTCTGTGAGAAGAAGGCAAGCTGGTGGAGGCAGTTTGTTGCTCTGGCTAATGTTCTGCAGGGAAACCTTGAATCCTGGCATTCATGTGGATATTTGACATGTACCAGCAAATAAAACACTGCTGCAGAACAAATACACCCCTTCAAGGCAGCTGTACTCTCTAATACAGCTTCTTTGTGGCTTCTTTCAGCAGGATAATGTACCACACTACAAAACAAAAATATTGGTTTGAGGAATATGACAAACAGATGACATAAAGATGCTGGCACAAATTCCCCAGATCTCAGTCTCATCAGGCATCTGTGGGATGTGCTGCACACTTAGTCTGATCCATGGAGGGTCCATCCTGCACCTTAAAGGATCTGCTGCAAACATCTTGGTCCCAGATACCACAGCACAACTTCATAGGTTTTACAGAGTCTATGCTTTACCAAGTCAGAGCTGCCTTGGTGGCATGAGAGGGGCTGCACACTTTTAGGCAGGTGGTTTCAATTTTATGCCTGATTGGTGTATACTACTGTTATAAATATTACTGTAGTGTGTATCTGTTGAAAGCCAATCATAGTAGCATTTTATAGGAGGAGACTTTAGTAAAAGTGTTATGTCCTATTTAAAAGGATTTTCTTTTGGAAGTATTTGTTACTTAGTTGTTGCAAAGTCTGATATTTATGTTGATAGTATTTACAATTTTCACACCAGTTGCTTTGTTTGATTCATATGTGATATAGTATATTACAGGACATTTCAAAGGATTACAAGATATTTATGTTATCTCATTCACCAAACACACACACACACGTACACATACCCCTTCATATTAGGCAAACTTTCACAATAAACATTACTAATGACCTCTAATGGCAGCTGATTCTGGTTTGCACAACATTTTAAGTCTCAAGTTGATCTGAGTGTGGCTTTTGACACTATATCCCATTATATTGTTCTTAACAGATTAAATAACGCATAATCCTTTAGACTGGTTTAAATTATATCTCTCAACCCACGCTCAGTTCATCCAACTTAAATCTTCTACATTTCAACCCTCTCCAGTTACCACAGATGTGCCCCAGGGGTCTGTCCTGGGGCTCCTTCTTTTCATTATTTACTGCAACCCCATTGGCTATATTTTCCATAAATATAACATACTTTTTCATGGTTGTGCGGATGATACCTAGCTCTATATCTCTAGTAAATCTAATTCCACTCTCCCACCTTCTTCCGGGCTAAAATTACAAATCAGTTTCAAAATTCTTCTTTACACTTTTAAAGTCATCCATAACCTTGCTCCTCCATACCTGTCTGACCTTTTTCACATTGCCTCTCCTTTTCACTCTGTCAGATCTTCTTCTTCTATCCATCTTACTGTCCTTTCTGCTGCTCTTGTCATTACGGAAAGCAGGGCATTTTGCTGCACTGCTAGCAAACTTTGGAATTCCTTACTTCCAAACATTAGAAATATTAACTGCTTTTATCCTAAATTCAAGACACACTTGTTTAAAATTGCATATTCTATTTAATATCTTTTGCTCTGTTGTATTTTTACTATATTTGTTTGGGAGACTGGGAGACGTTTAAAGATTGTAAGGTTACCCAGAAGTGGGAAGATGACCCAAAACAAGCTCTGCCAGAACAACCTTAGACAAAAGAACAAGATGCTAAGCTTGAAATCATGGAGGGGCTAGAAATCTCTAGACGTAAACCCCATTTATATGTTTTAGGATGACTGGACAGAAGAGTCAATGCAAAGCAACCTGTAAGTGCTGCCCACTTATGGGAAAACTTTCGGCAGAATGAACTATGAGACACTTAAACTTGAATTTCAATACAAAAAACCAAAAACATTAGGGTGCTCTAAAACTTTTGACCGGCAATATAGATATATTTATATGTTATGTTTTCAATGATATTATGTGTTATGTTTTCAAATGATACACTGATTTTTTCCAAGTGAGTTTGTGCACCTTAATGAGCTTTTTACTGATGGTAAAAGTTAACACCCATCCCCCCACACAAGTCATCTGAAGAGCAAATAAACACTGTGGAATTTGGGGGTCTTGAATCTTTGCTGAAAGGACACTTCTGTGAGTCTTTCAGAGTAGTCACCAGTGTCTTAGCCCAGGAAAATTGTACCAGCAGTATGAAATAAATGTCTTCAGTAAGAGTCATATGCACTTTTGAAGAAGAAACCTGATATAGAAAATAAGTAGTAAGATTGGCTCACATTCAAAACTACAATAACCTAATACTCAAAACATTATTTTAATGTAGGAGAATGCTACTTTCCTGGACCACATGCTAATGCTCTATGCTTCAAAAGGAGAATTTTGCTACATTTGTGCGGTCCTAAGCTAAATATACCCAGAAACAGCTTTTAAACAAGAAAGAGACATTGTGTGCAACAGAAAGCATTTCAGTTCTTCACTGCCATGAGTAGGCAGGTGATGACAGTGGTTCTGTTTATTGGGTATAGAGGAACAAAGCTGAGGTTGTCTGAGTGTGCTGGCTCTCTGTGCTGTGCTAAGTGGTCATGAATTTTCCACTGTCAGTGGTCTGGTTCCGCACACACAAACAGCAAGCTAACTGATTTGATGTTTTTCTGTATTGTGGGTTCTGTACCATCTTAAACTGCAAAAAACTGCAAAAAGTAAACATTTCAGTAATTAATAACTTTTCCTTACTGCAGGTGACACATATGTCATGTCCTGACCTGAGGTGAACCCGTGGGAGTCAGCATCCTAGGTCTGGCTTCAGTAAACCGCTGACCTTAAAGACACTTAAAGGGACTTGCACTCCACCATCTTAAACACAACACAGTGAAGAATGAGGAATAAATATGCTATCCTAATCATCTGCATTGTGGCGCTGGTCATCATTGAAAAGGAAAACAATATAATCTCGATGTAAGTTCTTAAATCCACACACACCTGCGTTATCGTAATATTGTGACAATGTTTGTTGTAAAGTAAATTTTATTTAAAAATGTATTTTAAAAAATGTCTTGGCAGATGAATGACAGTCCCTTAAAAAATGCCCTTTTTTAACCTAATTTCTCGGGTTTTTGTATCATTGCCACAATAATGTTACATGCTTTTCCCATGCTTACAAATAAGTAGCTTGAGAGGGAACTTGTTACTGCGACTAACATCATGGCTGTGATCCCCTACATTGCTCAGGATCAACTTGTGCCTTGACTAAATTACAACTGTGATGTAATGTGCAGCAATACACAACCTATTTCTTTTATACAGTTCTGCAAAAGAAATAAAAAGAAATAAAAAAACAAGACATTGTATTCATGCATCTAATGAAATGTGCTTTACTTGCCCACTCATAAAACCTTTTTTAAGGCATCACAATATCATGATCAGTTCAGTTTTTCAGTAATTGCCAGAGTATCTGGAAAGTAATTTTGTTCTAGCTAATCTGTAATGTATTTCACAGCCCATCTTGTTAGTGAACCGTATATTGTTTATTTTTAGCTGACTGTAGTTTGTTCAGTTATCCAGCTAAGGACTGAAAAAGCTTAGGGGTAAAATCTGACCATAATCTGCAGATGAAATATTATCTCATGGAAGTGATTTAATTATTTTATTTTCCATTTTTACTCAACATTAGAAATGTAGCTATGGTGAGCTATAATTAGAATTATTATGATTAATACCAATTGTGATAAACTTAAAGAACCACTTTAGGACTCTCCCAATTTACACATTGACAAAGTGTGAAAATTTTCTTCTCCAGGGTCTCTGAAAAGCTCACACTGAAACAGACAGCTCTGACTCAGCAGACTCCCCCATTCTACAATGGCTCTAGTGCACCGGTGGTCATGGATTATGATGTTGAAGGAGAGGAGAATGCCACACTCTTCTTAGAGGCTGGTCATAAACACATCCTCTTGTTGGCTGCCACGCGCACTGGGTCCTCCTTCGTAGGCGAGTTTTTCAACCAGTTGGGATCCAACATGTTTTACCTCTTTGAGCCACTGTGGCATGTTGAGAGGATGCTGTCTCAAGACATGAGCATCCCCAATTCCACAGTGTCCTCTTTGGCCTATAGGGATGTATTGCTGAGCCTCTTTTTGTGTAACTTCTCCTTGCTGGAGCGCTTTATCAGCCCAACTCCTCAGGAGCATGTGACTCCTGCTTTGTTCCGCAGAGAGTCCAGCATGGCTCTGTGTGAGGAGCAGGTCTGCACCCCGGTGATGAAGGATGTATTTGAGAGATACCGCTGCAAGACACGGCGCTGTGGACCCCTCAACCTGACCTTAGCATCTGAAGCCTGCCTGGGTAAGCAGTACAGAGCTATCAAAACAGTAAGGGTCCGGCAACTGGAGACCCTTCGTTTACTAGTGGAAGACCCCAGACTGGACATTAAGGTCATACAGTTGGTCAGAGACCCCCGTGCCATTCTGGCCTCTAGGATGGTGGCATTTTCCAGTAAGTACCAAACCTGGAAAAGCTGGGCGGTGAATGGAGAAGTGCCCATAGAGGATGAGGAGGTAAAACGACTTCAAGGAAACTGTAATCAAATTCGCATGTCCGCCGAGTTGGGCCTGAGCCGACCAGACTGGCTGGAGAACCGTTACATGCTAGTGCGCTATGAGGACATCGCCAGGTACCCCATGCAGAAAGCTGCCGAGATGTACAGGTTCACTGGAATTCCCTTCACATCGCAGGCAAAAGAGTGGATCCTTAAGAACACACATGCTTCAGAAGTTGCTAGTGGAGTGTATTCTACACAGAAGAACTCATCTGAACAAGTGGAAAAGTGGCGCTTCAGTATACCGTTCAAATTAGCACAGGTTGTGCAAGACGTTTGTGGACCAACTATGGAACTGTTCGGGTATAAGTTTGTTGACAGTGAACAGACACTGATTAATAGGTCTGTTAGCTTGCTTGAAGAAAAACGCTTTAATGTATAGATAACATTTTTTTTATTATTTGTTTGTTTTGTGTTTTGCATCTTGTCTGAAGTACTAAAATACAAACCTTGATGCAAGCAGATATGTAGCACACTGGAACCCAGATGTTACTTGGGTGCCTTAAGCTCTCAATTTGTGGTTTATCTTTAATAAGACAGGTGCTTGCGGCTGGGTTAGGCTAATATGAAAATAATGAATGCTTCATTCATTTGCTGCTTGAATTTAAAAAGGGATTATAATTGTTACTGTGTGTTTGTGTGGGCGTGGTTTGTCTAAAGTCATTGAATTCTTTAACAAAGATCTTTCTGTGTATGGTGCTTTTAATCTTTGTTTTATCTGAGCTTGGTGTTGCTGCCTTTGGCAGATTGTTTCCTCTTTTTGTTTGTTTAACTGTTTTTCATATCAGAAGTAATTTTTTCTGAGTGTGATTTTAACATGTGTTCCTCTGGAAAAGGATGCTTTTGTAGAAACACAGGAGACTGAGCGACTGTGTTAAGTGTACACAATGAAGACACTACTTTCCAAAAAAGCCACAGATGCCTGCACAGGCAAAATAATACACTCTAATGTCTTCCCTGCTGTTACAAGTTTCTGCCCATTAGGTACAATGTCATGACTGGAATTGAAAACAAAAAAAAGAAAACAATTCAAAAGCAAAGTAATATTTAAAAAGAGAATTGAATTAAATTGCACTCTAAAAGATTGTTACAGGTTGCACCGAAAGATGAAAAATTTGGTTTCAGTGCAAGGGGCCATAGGAAGGTCTAGCAAAGAAATTCTGTTTAAATTCTGATTTTCAGGAGAGAAGTGTTCTTGAGTTCTGGTTGAATAAATTCACCAGAAAAACGATATGAAATCATTTTGATACTGGAGTCAGATTCACCTCCTTATTTAAAGTACTATTTTTCTTTATACAATCCCAACATCTCATCAATATCAACAGTAATGTACAACTATCAGAGACTGCCATTTTTATTTACCTCATTTCTAGTCAAAATATCCATTAGTAAGATTTTTCAAGTCAGGAAAATTTGAAAATGATACATTCACAAATGCAACAGTAACTTAAACAAATATATAAAATATAAGTGCCTGGGGAGCAGTGGGGAATACCTCAGCAATTACATTAGCAGTTGTATCTAACCACTGGGCAATCCAGCTGCAGAACATCATCTCTCAAAGACGAAAACTGTTTCCCTGATGGTGACAGTTCTGATGGTCTTCCATATCTGTGAATGGCTTGTTGTTGGTAGGGCACAGCCATAACTGATGTGTTTAAGATCAGAAGGTTCTAAGAGTGGGATTAGGAAGCACAAAACATCTGATATTAAACTTGGTGTTGGAGGTTTTTGTGTGATTTCCCACTAAATAAACTACAGGTCAAAAGTTTTAGAACACCTCAATTGTTCTTTTTTGTATTGAAATTCAAGTGGTTCAATGTCTCATTGTTCTGTCTTATTCTGCAGAAACTGAATTATTTCCCACTTCTTTGTAACCTCAACATTTTCAAACCTCTCACAGTTCAGATCTGTCCTATGTACCATTTCATGCTATTCACTGGACTTGAATTGTTTGAATTTCTGTTTAAAAAAAAGCTTGAAACCCTGGGGTGTTCTTAAACTTGGTAGTATATGTTTCCTGCTGCTTTCCTGACACAAACAAATGAATGGCCTTTAATTTATGGACAAACAGCAAGTGTTTGTCATGCTCAGAATCACTCTGGTTATAACTGTACATTTAATATTAGCCTCTAATCATCTCCTGTAGGATTGCTTCTGATGTACTTACTACTCAGGTATCAGTGTGTCACGCTTTTTCCTTACTAAAGGTAAGTCTATACATGTTACAATTACAATAAAATGGTTCCCTTTCGGGTACAAATATTTCATTTACAGCAAAAAGCTTCCAAAATCCACTATTGCTCATTTATATATGCTCTTTAATTATATTGAAGTTAAATATCTAATTATGTGGCAGAGTTACATTAACACATTTCATTAAGTCTAACCTTAAACCTAAACTCCAAATCAACCCAAAACAACACTATAGCTCAGAGTCTACACCAGTCTGATTTGTACTTACTTTTCTTTCATTCAGGACCGCTGGTGTGTACTTCACTGCAGCCCCTTATAAGGCCACGTTGTGCACACAGGCCAGGCAGCAGGAGACAAGGGCCCTCATTTGTGTGTCCTGCACACGCAGGATGTGCCGCACCCTCTCTGAACTGCTCTGACCACACTGAGTCTCACACTGCTGCTGAACGGCTCTTTCATACAGCCTCTCTATCCGCTGCCTCACTGCCTCCAGCCTTCCGAGGACACAGACTGGCCTATTCAACGCTCAGCACCCCTCCTCCCCACTCTGCTGCACACACACACTGCCAGTCAATGAAAAACACATTACTGTGGAACTTTTAGAATTTATTTATTAATAATTAATATACAGTTTTGTTCATGAAATTTTTCAGCACTTGAATACAGAAAGTGAGATATGGGAAAATAACAACTACAAAGTAAGGGTCTGACTCATTTAATACATGGGTTTAATGGTGATGCTAATATTTGTGCTCAGAGATGGAAAAAGACTGTAATGTTTAACTTCAGTTCTCAGGGGAGAGAGAGAGAGAGAGAGAGAGAGAGAGAGAGAGAGAGAGAGAGAGAGAGAGAGAGAGAGAGAGAGAGA
>JBBMFX010000141.1:14420848-14435482 GCA_037832545.1 Rhabdalestes septentrionalis | reverse complement strand
ACACACACACACACACACACACACACACACACACACACACACACACACACACACACACACACACGTATATATATATAACCCAATGAACCTTATTAGTGCTACTCAGAAGACCTTTTGAAACCTTCACACTATTCTCTTTCTTTCTCATTTACACTGGCAGCTGTGCAATACTACTGTGGTGTTGTGTTGTGAGTGTTGACAGGGTGTACTGTATTGTGTCATCCTCTCCTTCAACATGCCATTGGCAGCTCTCGAGCAGACTTGTTTCCAAGGCCAAATCCCTCCCTAATTAGTTTCCACATTGACATATAGTGATTAGCACTCCTGTGGGATTGATAATGGCAATATTAGAAGCTTAATTCCTTTTTATCCCCGGCACAGTGAATGCCAATGTGCAAGTCGGAAAGTTTTGTGACATATTAAAAAGCGTAGCCCGCCAAGTCCATTTCCCAGTGTCGCCGACTCTGATATCCAGCTCAGTGAAACTTGTGACTGCTTTAATTAAGGAGGAGAAATACACTGGCAGGGTTACAGAAGAAATATCCTAGTAGCAAAATAAAAGCTTTTCATTCTTTTCCTTCACATACAGCAAAGCTCGTCACTTTCACAAGGGTTTGCCTGTTCAAAATGATTTCCTCTCACAAAAACTGACATGACAGAGAAATACTACACCTGGAGAACCCTCCTTCTCTGCCTTTGAAGACTTCTTTTTACCTCCAAATATCTCTTTCTATGTCCTATACACACACACATATTTGTATTTATTCTGGTACTGAGTAACGACCGTAAGCAGAGACCCCCATCTATTCACATCAGTGAGACAGTGAAGCCTTGGACTAGCCCAAGAGAGGCCAAATACTTTAGCACTTCCACTGTTTATAGTGCCTTGGGTCATACAGAAAACCAACCCAAACAAAGGCCCCTCCTGACTTTGCTCTCTAAAAATGGAATATCCAATTCTTTACAATTCTTCCTCTAAAAGTTCGACACTTTTGTTCAGATGGACATAGTTGGAGGTTTGCAAGTTCCTTGGTCCCTGAAGTGAATATCTTCAGGATCCATTTCTACAAAGTAAGCAATATTTATTTATTCCAAAGTGATCAATCACAGTTCACTGACAGCAGGTCTGCTTACCACGGCCCTCTTCCTGAACCGGTGACACTGCTGCCACAGATACAAGAGGAACCATCACCAAACAATACACATATCGTAATTTCTTTGTTTTCTTGCATTTATATAAAAGAATTGTACAACATTAGAATAAATGCCAATAAACAGAACATATTAAGGAAGTTCTGTTTGTTCAGTGAAGTTATATTCTGGTAAGCTAAATCCATTTATAAAACACAATTGGTTCCTGGATCTTGAGCACAGTTTTTGCATGGACACGTTCAGTTCTACCAGCAGATAACTTGAACGACTGATTAGCTGAAGCAGGTATGGAATTGTAAATACTGGCCTTCTCTGAAAAGAGAGTTAAAATGCTTAATGTAAAATATACATGGAATCCCAAATTATTGTTCCTATTAATTCAGTGTCCAGATAAATAATTTATAAACCATTTTCTGACTTTTGTACAATGTGTTCTGTGTTATATTTTCTTTCTAAAATGTTCTTTTTGGTATTTTCTATATAGGAACTCTTGTGTCTATCTTTAGGTTTTATATATAGGTTCAATTTTTTATTTATTAATTAACAACAGAAATAATACTTAATATTATTATTGTTGTTGTTATTCTTCTTATTATTATTGTTACTGTTGTTGTCATTATTATTGTTGTTATTGTTACACCCCCATCATATTTTCTCCTGAATATTTGTTAATAATCTTAGATGTTAATGGATTTTGTTCTGTCACACAATTGTGAACTGCTTTAGAAAATGTTTTTAAAATAAGAAGAAAAAATCTAGAAAACTTCAAAACAGACTATGAGAGTTTTTTAAGATCCGAGGTCCTTTTCATAACTAATTCAAAGTGAAAATCTTCAATAAAACTTATTCTAAACGTTTTACTGTCACAAGATCATGGTGCACCACTGCAGTAATGGAAACAAACAAAGTTCAGATGGTAAACTCTAGTTTGTCTTGTGGCTTCAAACAGTGTCTGGATAACCATGTCACTTGCAGCACAAGCAAACTTTCAGGCAGGATGTTATGGAAACTGATATTGTACACTGCATTGTAGCCCCCCAGTGAAGAGGATAGCCCTTCTCCATCCACCACACCCACAACCAGACTCACACCTTGAATGCAGGAGTCCACTTTTCACTGCATGATTGATGGCGGTACTCAGAGTGAATAGCTACCAGCCTGAACTTTCATTCTTAAGGCCAGTGTCAAGAGTGCATCTCCGCTACCTTCCCTGCTGCTTAAGGCCCTGAGGAGACGCCTAACCAGATTCCAGCCTCGCTGCTTATAAACAGTGTAATCTCTCAGTCTCTGACACAGCAAATAAACACAGCACACAGCAACTCAATATCCTACTTCCTTCTTTTGTGTGTAGCTGACAGGCATTAGTGGGGCTCAGCTGAAAGAAAAATAAAAGAATGCATTTCAGAAGTAAAGTAGCTGCTTCACAGGGACAGACAAAAGGTTAAGTGCAAAGATTTTCTGAACTGATAACAGGAATTCACGTAAAATGTGACACACATTCAGAAATGTTTTCAGCACTACTTCCCCAAAGAACTAAAAAGGCCACACTCGTAATATCATCTCAGTATTGCAGTTGTCATATGCACATTAAAGAGTGATATATTAATGAACAGAAGAATGGAACAGATGAGTGTCATGGCAAATGCAATGTAAATTTAACATGAAAAGTCAGTCACAAATGCACACACACACACACACAAAAGAAACAATAATCATTTTTCAGTGATCCAAAATCAAAGAAGATTCTTTATTGGATTTATTTAGACACATATTTTATAATGTACATGTCTCTGTGTCTCTGTGTCTGTCGAGTCATAATATAAGTCATTACCTTCAAGATTAAATTGTAATTATTATCTAAAACTGAACAAAATTGCTATTGTCTTTTAAGTAACGACCTCTCTTGGTAATCTGATGGCAGAGCTTACAGTGGTGTTTCCAGTTTTTCACGTAAATAACTAATTCTCTTGCTCTCATAGACATATTAGAATATTAACAGAGGCAAGATAAAAATGATATCTTTATACACACTCAAAAAAGATATAAAGCTCACTCAAACTATTTAATTATGAAGCATGTGTCTCTGAACCTCCCTGCTGAATGTGCCCTGTGGCATCTCGTGATTAAATCTTGATCAGTGCACAGACAGGCCAGAGACACACATGAAGCTGAAGAACTGAGACAGGGTAATTGTAGAAGTGTCCTGTACCATTTGATAATACGTCCTGTACCATTTGATAACAGAAGGTATCAGTTTTGAAAGTTGCTCATGACTCTGGTCCAGACTCTGTGAGTGGGACAGGGCGAGTGTGTTCTGGGAGTAGTTCTCCTCTCCACACCCCTAAGGGGCAGCAGAAGACTGTGCTGCAAGGCTGCCTGTCCCTGAGCATCTCTATAGAACCACCAGCCTCAATTCACACTCCACACATATCCTACGTACTCACCAGCCTCCTCTACACCTCACACTATCACCTTTATCGCCTAGTATTGAAGGCTGAAGTTCAGTGCATGTTTTAGAACATGGTTAATATCACACCCTGAGGAACGCTGACGCTAGCTGGTTGCTTGGGGCAGTGTTTAAGTCTCTGCAGCAAACAGGTTTTAACGCTGTATTTTCAATTTAACTGATGACTTTACATAAACTATTATATGATTTTGTTTTAGTTAAAGTTTAAAAGTTTAAAGTTTAGGAAACGTCAGTGTAATCAACATTTCCTGACAGGTAACTAAATGCAGCTTTTTTTAATGCATGTTCATGATTTGCGAAGTATTTGATAAATTATTTACTATTTATCGCCATTAAAAGACACTATAAATTCAAACACTGGAATTATCTGAAATCTATCAAAAATGTATACATCATATTTTAAATGAATAAAATCGACATACATAAATGCAAGGCTGTCTTTCTGTTCAATTTCTTTAATAACTTCAGATTGTAGTTGCTAGAAAAAAGCTTGCATCACCTCCCAGAAAAAAGTAAATAAATAAATTACTTCACAGAAAAAGACATGTTCAGTGCTAAAAACTTTCAATGTAATTAAAGTGAAGTGATTTTATTCCAACCCCATTCTGAATTACATTTATCAACCCACTCATCATGAAATTTCAAAACTCCGTTAAAGGCAGGTAGGATTTTCAAATATGAAATTGGAAAAGACCAAAAATGAAAGATACAAGATTTTGTTTAGACGGTGAGGATATTTTTGTTGGGAGAAATTTATTTGCACATTTGAGACGAGAAAATTCAAGGTATTTTATTATTTATGATGATTTTCTTGAAAACAGTTAACGTACTTAAGTGCATAACAGAAAGTAAAAAAAGGAAAGGAAGCACATGTATAAACAGGTAAGACTCCAGAAACACACCAGTATACTAGTATTAAAATAAAGATATTCTGATACAGTGTGTGCGTTTGTATATTCCATTACAGGACATATAGAAACACAAAAAGGCATGCACACAACATACCAAACACACAAACACACACACACACAAATATAGGCAGACACCCCGACAACTGTTTCAGACGCAAAACAAAGACTTTCCCATTCTTTCAGCAAACTCGATTAAGCACAGGGGGACAGATATGGAGTAGTGTGTGTGGGCTCAGTACAAAGGCAGTTAGAGGAGCGCTCCAGTTCAAGGCTATCATGTGAATTGTTTTTCATATGAAAAATGGAATGAGTCAGAAGTTTTGCGATAAGTGACAAAGCGGGCAGTGCCTCGAATTCCACCGTGGGATGCAACACAATTTAATAAAGAGAGGTCTTGAGAGGAAAAGTGTGACGTGAAGGTTAGCTGGAGGTCTCACGCTAGATGAAAGTGGGAACTCTCTCTCCCACTGCTGTCAGCACTTTTTAATGTGAACTTTGCGATTGATTGGCGGGCCTGGCCAGGTTTTCCCCCAAACTTTCCCAGCCTGCATGTCGGCTACACCCATCCAGCCGCTCTCAATGTTAATGCTAATACTCCACTTCTCACTGCGCTTCTAAACACCGAAGAGACGAGGCGTGATGATATTAAACAAGACTGATTTACATATATACTGACAACTGTCATGCACTAATTGTGCCATGCAATAAATAAAAAAAGCTAATTGGTTATAATACTCGAAGTGGCAGAATTATATGGCAAATTCTAGAAGCTACAAATGCAATACCATACTAAAGAATATTTTGTAGTAGAATACATTGTTACTGACTTGGTTACATCTGCTTGAACAAAAATAACAGAGCCTCCTAACAAAGCCTTCTAGAGCACCCTTCTTAACGTCGACACACAATATCACCGGATTTAGTATCACCTTTGTCTACACAGCAATATAAAAAATGTCAGAACAAAAATTGAAAGACACACATGCTCATTTCGTATAAAGGTCAGAAATTCAATCACACTGCCCTAAAGTATTCCTACTAATAAAGTATGTACAGGCAACCCTACTTTCTGACTTTATAATGATTCTCTGGACTGTACACTTATCGTTTCTTCAACAAGTTCCTTTTTGTTATTGATTAACCCAAATACCCAGAAGTGAGAGAAAACAATCAACAACATAAAGCTTCAGGCCCGTTTTTATGCTTTAAGTGACAAAACTCCCAAAAAGATAAATTAGGCTCAAGACTTTAGGCCTAGCGTCATTATAGCTTATTCAGTTTAACTCCAGACACATTTACGAAGATAGGCCCATAACTCAGACCCAATCAGACCAGGAACCTGGAAGGCAACCGTCCAAATGGAATAATTTACTTCTCGCACTTCAACAAAAAAGAGCTTAAAATGTTTTACTGACAACTATGAGCCTCCATACCACGGAAATCTTTTTTGGCCAAGATACAGCCAACAATATATTTTGTCCAGGTTATCTGTTTCTGAAGGTGTTCCAAAACATAAAACATAAAACGTCACAGGTTATATCTTGTTCATCGCAATACATAAAAGACTGTAAAAGCCATAGCCGTCTGCGGTTGTACTGCTTTGGTAGACTTTTGTTGGCTGGTGAATAATGTAGCATAATGTAGCATAAATAAGAGGTTTGAAAAGGAACGGAGAAGTGAGAGGAAAGGGAAAAAAATATGCAAACACAGAAGTGGCTTAAGAAAGAGAGGGAACAGAGGGGAAGAACTGAACTTGAGCTGAAACAAACGGCCTCGTTAATGCACTGTCACAGATTTCATTAGCCAGTCTGACCAAGGTGGCGGCGCTATAAATCAGAGAATGAGGGAGGGAGTGAGGTAGAGAGAGAGAAAGAGAGAGAGAGAAAGAGAGAAAGAGAGAGAGAGAGAGAGAGATGTCTCTCTCTCTTTCTAGCAATCGCAAATACACACAAATGCTCTACAAGGACAGAGCTTAAGAAAAGTGCTTAATTTGTGCAAGAAAATACAATATCAACCTGTAAACCGCTACTAGTGGACTCCATTTATGCTCATCTGAAATGGGATCAGCACAGATCAGATCAACACAGCTTCTTTTGTAGTAAATTATTATATTTTAGATTAAGCTACGGGTTCCAGGTGGCTTACCCTATTGTGGAGACAGCAAGTGTCCTACCTGCCTGCATGTTTGTGGGGGGCAGGAGTCGGTTTGTGGATCAAAAGTGCGGCCAAACTTGCACAAACAAACACACACACACACAAACACACACACACACAAACACGGACACACACACAAAACATGCGCGTGCACACGCACCACGATCCAGCGGTCAGGAGCAGTAGGCAGGCTGGTAGAACTCCTGGGGCTTGTGAATCCAAGCTGAACTTTGGAGCAGCCTCTTAACAGATGGCATGAGTGGGTAAACTCACTGACTGGTCCTGCACAAGCACCCAGCTTTTTACAGCAAATGCAGCTTCCCCGTCAGATTAAATCTGTTCATTGTTATGGTCAGTATCTGCTCGAAATCAAACTCCCTGGCACCCTGCTGCGCCACACAAAGTTTCAACTTATTGCTACTTACGAATAAACTGATTTTAACCCGTTTGCCTCATTTAATGATGGATCTAAATGGAATTTGAGACAATTTGGCAACACACTGAGAAAGAGTCAGCCTCTAAGTAAAGGATGTTAATGTTTATATATTAACTTCATATCGTTTTGACACTAGCTGCTGTTTAAACCGTAGTATTGAAAGCAGCACTCCATATTCACATGCCCTGGAGACATTATTTCTGCCTTGAACTCTAATTGATCCCGGATGCAGTCCTCAGAGGCAGGGTTAAACCTCTGGGCCTCAGGGATAAATCCTATTAAAACTACATGTCTATCACTACGCCAAGCAAACTGGAGGGTCACAAATGCAAATGGGTTCTAAACAAAAACGCTGGGAAAAAGTCTTCTCCGTCCAAAAGAATGAATTTCATACTAAAATTGTGCAGGTGTTTTCAATGCTCTGCAAGGATTCAATGCACAGTTTAGTCTGCTGGCAAGACGCCTATAGGAACAATGAAATACAACCAGGCTTCCACTGGATGTGATCCATTATAATGCCTAGATAGCACTGTTGGATCCGTGCGTCTTATTTCTAAGCAATTCGTAGTCAAGACGGCTGCATGTTTTGCACAGAGAAGAAAAGTCACCCTCCATAGCTTTTCCAGTATGCTCAGTGTTAATGCAGCGGACATTTCTAAACTTTTTACATCCATTACCTTCCACTAGGTAAATACCTAGTGCTGGAAACATTTGTCAATGTATGCGCCTGGCTGAACAGAATAGATTATTAGGATCTGAATGAAAAACACACTACATTTGCAAAAAGCACAGTGCTATGCAACACAGCAACACACTGTGGGCTAGGAAGCTTCTACACATGCAAACACACACACAGGAAAACTGTTTTAAATAACATACATTATTTAGGCATAAAAACTCAAGGTAATACCCCATAAATCAATAAGTCAACCAAAATAAAAATAATTTATGATATTAAAACTTATGGACTCATATTTGGTCAATCCACTTGACCAAGAAAGAAGACAAAAAAGGCAAAAGTGCTAAAAAAAAATAGCCAAGTGAGAATAATTCTGAATAACCATGCTGCCCTGTTGAGTTACATGGGCATTATTCATTCTGCCACTTTTTCCCATGCCGTTCTGCGGTCAAAAAAAATTACAGCTTGACCTACATTTGCTAAAGGTTCATATTCAGGCTTCATATAACAGTCAAACAAACATACTGTATATGAGGACAAATAAGACTGTAGGGACATTTACACTTTGCTGTAATGCTTGATGACAGAAAATGATGAAAACAGCCTTCATGAACTGATGCTGACACATTAAGGGAACTGTAAGGTCAGCACGGATCAGGTGCTGAACATACCTAATAAAAAATGAACAAAGTAAACAAACAAGCCACAAAAAATAAAAACATGGTGCCTATGCCACTCAAATGTTTGCTGAATAACCGATTCTGTATGCAGAGTGGACAAAGTAAGGTTTCTTCTAGTATATGAAATGCTTTTGAATGACCTTTTTGATTAACATTTTCCTAATTATTTTCTTCGCTTCATCTTTATTCGGCAACAATTAACATTCGCCATGACTTGAGGCTGAATTAATCTAAACTTTGACACCCTCATAAAATACAGACACTGTTTTGTACTTTGTATTGTGTTTGGGGCAGCTACCAAACACACAAAACCACTTTTGAATGTTTTAAGGCTATAATTACTGACTTCAATTATGAAACATTGATAGCAATTTAATTCGAGCCCTGATTGTTTGCGAAGCTTGATGGGGAAAAAAATATAAAAAATTCTGACTAATTAAACAAAATGAAAACACAACGATGGAAAATTATGTTGTGTGTGTGTATGTGTGTGTGTGTGTGTGTGTGGGGGGGTCTTTGTGCTTGGGTGGGTTGACAGCATACTATATTACCATTTTATATAACCAGATGAAATAATTAAAATGTACCTCGAAATCTGATCCTTGGTCATCACAAATGTGGGACCTGGTGAAATTACACTAAAATAATGGATGTATAATAAATGTACACTAAAATAAGCCTCGCTGACCTATATCATGTGGAATTGCCCAATGCGGCTAATTTCCTTTCTGAAGCTTCCATGCAACATGGCATAAAACTGGATTTTTTTTTTTCAGTTCTGCAGCTTTTAAAGCCTTGATCAAGACAAATATCAAGATTAACTGAGATCCTTTACAGTAGAATTTGATACAAATCTAATTTCTTACTTGCCTTGAGGAAAGCAAAAGCAGAGAGAACATTAAAGAGGACCAGGCAGCCTATACACAAGTGAAGCATTAATTAATCACTCTACTTCTGCAATATCTAAGCCACTGGCCAGCAGAGTGTATAAAAGATAGTAGTGTTGGGGTAAGGAAAAGCAATCACTAAATGCAGCTGTGCTGTGATGGTCTGCTCTCGGCCCCTGTGGAAAGCACTGTGCAAACAGCAGAAAGTTGCTGCTTGTGAAGGGTAATGGGACATCGAATGCCAGAGGACACGGGAGGAAGTGGGTGCACAGAGAAAGATGAAGTAATCTCGGAAGCAACTAGACACACTCCACTTGGAATTTTGCCCCAAACAAGATTAAAGTGAAGTTATTCTACACGAGTATGGCAGGGATATCAATCTTCTGCCCAGAAACAGAAGCAGACTAAACACAAGTGAACAACAAAAAATCGGCCAGCATATCTTTTTGCTTGTGCCTTGAGTTCATGGAATGATACAGTCTCTACAAAATATAATACATATCCAATAAAATATCCTAAGAAAATAAAAATGGAAGCAAAAACGGGGTTTTATCAAAAGCTTTTCAGGCAATTTAAAGCCAAGTATAATATGAGGAACCATAACCGATAGAAACATTGAATGTTTACTGGTATGGTTAAATGGTATTCTGTGGTGGAGATTTTTGAACAATTCATTTAATGTAGCAGCAAAAAAGGGTTCTTTATTGTAGTACTGTACATGCACTTATACAAATAGCTTTTATCTATAAATGTCTGCGGATTGTCATGGGATTTTTTTTAAAAGTTCCTTGTGATGCCATTTTTCAGATATGCTAAATATGATAATATTCCACAAAGAGAAAAGTGCTCCCATACAAATATATATTATTATCTTAATCTATCAGACAGAGGATCAGTCATCAGACTGTAACCAGGTAGGTATCTGAAGGGTAAATAAGTGCACATAAACTACATTTCTGCTCTTGCACAAACAGTGGCCGAGTTTTCCATTAACTGACCTCCCCACTCACCGCTGCTAGTGAATGCAAAATAGCCCAGCCTTGCCTGGCCTACTGCAGAGAGGCGAGACCGGGAACTCAAAAGGCATCTGCCCAAGCCATTTAAAAATTCAACACCATTAAATCCATTAAATGAGGATAACACAGAGTTTTTGTTTCAGACCTGTTGCATAAAGGATCCCCTCCCCACCGCCTAAAACCCTACTGAGTGAGACAGCCTTTTAATGAGGGGGGGGGGTAATCCGGCAAAACTCCCCCACTAATGAGCTATCATCATGCAAAAATGCCAGCTTGATACACATTAATTGGATTCCTACTTTTTTAACCAATTAATTGACCTGCATTGTCATGTTGCCTGGCTGCAGTGGGTTTCTAAGAGAGCCCCTGTTTAGATTCAGTGACTCCAGTGGCCGAAGGGCCAGTGAATAGAAGGAGGTTTTAGTGAGATCAGCTCTCATTAAAGGCTTATGACATTTGTTAGAGTCAATCCCTTTGTTGAGAAAACAGTTTGTGCTGCTCAGTTGAAGCCTCTTCAGTGGCCTGTGCCGCCAGTCCATTCTAACCTGCAGTTTGATCTCCGTCCCGTACACCTGGAGGCAGGCCCGGTGGCTACGGCACAGCAATCCCATGCATTTGTTCAACAAGTGCCTCGACACGCTACAAGGGTAGAGACACCCTTATGTGCAGTTATTTTTCTTCAGTCATGTATAGATACAGAAATTAAAGGATACTTCACAAAATAGAATAAAAAAAAGAATAAAGAATAAAAAAAGATCAAATAATTAGAAGTCGTTTGTTTCCAAACGGTATTTAAGGGAAGCATTCTGCTATGCAAAATCACATGATTACAGAAGCAAATGAATAAATTAATTAATAAAATATTTTCTATGACCTGTTTCAATGGACGCATGTGCTGAGGTCAAACATTTTAACTGCTATTGGGAGGTCATAGCCTCAGAAAATGATCTACGTACAACGAATGGAATGCAATGTGTTGGCTTTAGTCAATGATCTCCTAAAAGAAACAATATTTTCAGGACAGCTCCTACTCACCAATGGAAATTAAATGCTGGTGAGTTGAACATTAACCACGAAAACAAGTTCAAAAAGCCCAGAATATTACTCACTTAGATCATCCACTCCCAAGATGACAATGGAAATGCTGACACAAAAGGGCCTGATCTAAATTATTGTTAGGTGCTCAGTATCATGATACCCACACCGTAGGTTTATAGAGCATCCAGGCCAACATAATTCAGTCTAGAACCCCAGGACACGATTCGTTCAGGCTCTGGCCTGCTGGAAGACAAGCAGCCAACGCAAGGCAGTTTATAAATGTGGATGTGGTGTCTCCATTACCTGGACAGCAAAAGTTGATGATGGTTAATTGTGAACTATTGACTTAAGGAGTATTGAGCTGAGGTCAAGATGAACAGCAGTATTGATCTGGCCCTGATCTGCATGTAAGAAGAATCTATAACCTAGCAAGAGTCACACACAGATAAACTAGCAGCAGCTAAGAGTAGAGGGCAATTATCTTGATCAGCCATTTAACACTACTGAGGCGGAAGAGCTGGCTAAATTTCTTTCAAGAATTTTTCAAGTGTCACTGAAGTCATGCCTTGTAAACACCATGCAGCACCAGATACTCTATCTAGTGATAAAAGAAGCAAATACATAAGAAAACAAATGAACAAAACAAACATCTCTGCAGAAACAAAAGGCCCAGGGTAAATATATATACAAATCTATTCTAATCTATCACTGTGAGTGTGGTGGTAATAGCACACATTAGTAGAAGATCATTACCCACCATTGTGCATTCACTTAACTATACTAGACAGAGGTTACAGTGGAAGGTGTGCAAATGGAATAGCAGATGTTGTTTACTGGACTGTCACAGTGAGAAGGGATGGGGGGAAACTTCTATAGGATGCAGAGCATTTCTAAATTTACTTTCAAGAAATTATTTCAAAATATTTTTTTACAAATCAAGCCTAATCCGTAGCAACAAGTAAAGCGAAAACACAAATTATGTAATATAAATACTGCAATACTAATTAGTATAAATGAATTGCTATGTGTTGGCTTGTTAACTGGACAAATGTGAACACAATCTGGGTTTTTTTCTGTATGAATAGAGCTCATGTGGGACTAAAATGCCAAATACTCTCCATAGACTGCTGTCTTTCAAACTTAAATTCTTAAATAAAAGTAAACTCACAAATTACTGTATGCAATCAAGAGGACACAGTACTTATAAAAGCCATATTAGAATTATGGTATTTAATTTAAATGAGGGTCGAAAGCACGAAGGTCAGGTTTTAAGAGCTCTTAAAGTTTAATTATAGCAGACTGGCACTGATCTTACATTCTCCATCTATTCAGAAGAATATTAAATACAACAACATTTGTGACTTTGATCATGAAGAGTAATATAAGTGTCCCTTGCAGCTGCTTGAAGGAAGAAGAAAAAAAACAGTTTGTCATCTACATGTAATCAAGCATAACTTCATTAATACACATAATTAATTGAGCACAATTTGTTGCCATCATAATGTTACCTTTACTTTTCTGCTTTGACAGACCCGTTTGGCAGTAATTCTTGTCCGATCCTTCATGGGGTCATGAATTAATCTACAGGCCCATGTGCCTGTCACAAACTAATAAATACACAACTAATTGACTTTGCATGCCCCCTCCCCCACCCCTAATCCTGTCAACGGTGCTAAGCAAAGAACAGAACCTAACAAACAATTTAAAAATCATTCAGAACAAAAACTAAGAGCAATTTCTGAACACCACACATGCAAAAGCCTGATTAATTTTCAGACAGGATTATTTTTTTGCTGTTATTTATACACAGCATTTGAACTTTAAACGGATCGCTGTCAGACTGAAATTGGTAAAGACTTAACTTTCATTTGAAATACAGAACATTTCTGCCTTTCCTTTTTGAGATATTTTGTGGGGGGGTTTTCTGGATGGCAAAAATATTTTAAAGTAGATGCTATAAACAAAGTGTACACTTTAATATCAATTTATGTATCCAAATCAATCTTTCAGTAGAATATTATCCATGCCTGGTCCTGGTGCCCCACTGATCTGCACGTTTTAGAAATTCCCCAACTTCTATTACACCTGATCCAAATAAATAGCTTAATAATTAGCCTCCACTGAGTTGAAGCAAATTGGCGAGAGCAAAGAAACATTCAAATGCATAGGTTCTATACTGATTTTAGTCCTAATAACATTTCTTTTTAAGTCTGTAAAGCAAGAATGTCAGTGTGGATATGTCTGAAAAAGAACAGAGGCAGAGATACAGAATGAGATATAGAAGTAGAAATTTAAGAATGGAGAATATAAGGATATGCCAGGATTAACACGGCACCATTAGAATAATCCAATCTTGTGGATTAGTGTGCAAGGAAGTGCGAGATATACCAGAACATTGTGTTTAAGGAAGTTCAAACTGGGTTCAAATTTTGTCTATTCTTTAGGATTGCAGCAACATAGGGGCCCCTGGTTTTTAAAGGGTAAATGAACGCCTTCCCTTGACCGCAGGGCCTAACACAATACAGTAAGTGTCAAAGGTAATGTATGGCCTCTCCTCATGAGGGACTTCAACATGGCAACAAAAGCACATGCGCAACATGACAGAGAGACAGAGAGACAGGCTTCAACTAGACTCCTTATCCAGAGATCACAGCAAGGAATACACTCGGACTAGTGATTTTAGTACAAACCTTTACTTGTGTTAATTAGTGGGCAATTTCAGCAGCAATTTATTTATCTATAGTATATATCATATCCCCTCTTACATCATTTTCTGTATATAGCACAGCGTATATAGCATTTTCCGGAGAGTTTCATTTTAATTTGATAATATATTATATATTGTTCTAGTCTTTGTGTCTTAGTGACTGCGCTGTTTTTGCTGTAGCAATTTCCTCCAGCATTCTGAGTCTGAGTCTTAAGAATGAACATGCCACTAGAATAATCACTATTTGTTCCTAAAGATCCATTCAATTTAAAGAACCATTTTAAATTAGATGTGAGTGTAAACAACCTCCAAACGATGTAAAGATTTATGCAAAGCAAATTAGAGTGAGAGGCATACACACAAAGTACTTTAGGAAAGTGTCCCAGAGAGTGTTTGGCTTTAAAATCACTCCCAGAAATGATTCAGTCTTGAGTTCTCTATATCTCTCTATTTCTGTCTCTCTCTCTCTATCTCTCTCTCTCTCTCTGTCTCTCTCTCTCCATCTCC
>JBBMFX010000141.1:14408922-14418922 GCA_037832545.1 Rhabdalestes septentrionalis | reverse complement strand
CAGTGGCAGGTGGGTCCACACTTCTCCCATCAGCCCTCCGAAATACTCCATGACTTGACTTGTGTCTACATGAGCAGCCCCCCCACGGACTGCACTGTCGGCCTTGACCCCCAGCCTCTTCTCAGCCACCTGAATGAGGGAAAAGGAGGCTCAAGGAGTTAACATTTTTAAGGGCTAAATTGGATACTTGTTGGCAATGTGCCTTCCCTTTGTATCCCTTTGTCCAAGGCCATATTTACAAAACGGCGCAGCAGGACCTTCTGAGGCAGATCGCGCTGAATGGGACTCCCTCAGAAGATTGGAGGAGACACTCTAGAACAGACACACAATGAGAGCCGGGGAGCTGAAGACTGTGAGGGGGAGGCCGAGGGTCCGCCGTTTGCGCCTGTTTTCATTCATTTCTTTAATATTCCTCTGCAGGTTCTGCTTCAGAGAGACGGCCTTTGTGCGCTGCTGAATGGGCGACTTTAGGAGTGTCTCTCCTTCCATTAATTAGGGCTCACTGCTGCTTCCGCTCCCCAAGAGAGCGCCTCATTATGATTTCCTCACATTCTTTTGCACAACCTAACCCCATTCCTCAGTCCGAACATCAAAGACGAGCACAAGATGCAAAGTGCTGCAGACTGGTCTGGTTCCAAACAGTTTGGTACAGTCACATACTATGAGCCAAGATACGGGGAATGCAGCCTTTTAAAGGTCTGGGAAAACAAAACCACTAACGCAATAAAGCCGCCAGATTATATTCATCAAATGCCAGCACTTGCAAGTACTTAAATGATTTTGCGTAATCCATCCATAAAAGTCTGAGAAAGTGAGTGCAGTTATGCGACAAAAAAGTTCAACACGGTACTGTGAACAAATGAAACAATCCTAAAATAAGGAGCATGCACTGACCAATCAGTCCCCGATACTGGAGGAATATGCGGCAGAATCACAAACCTAGTCCTTATCCAACAAGCCGCCTTTATTCAAAATATCCTAAAAATCAATGAAAGCATTCAAGGGATAAATTCTGATTATAAGATGATCGGATTGCAATATATGACACAACAGAAATGACCTAGATATACTGAACCCACTCTATCAATTTTCTGTCATATACACATGCCCTGTCATATGCACACACACACACACCCACACACAGAATCTCATTCCTGCTTGTTGACTGCAAAGAATAATGACAATTCATGACCTAGAGATCACACAGTGACACGCTGCCGGGATGGTTATTAATGTGACGGTCCAAGTGTCACTTCCCCTGCAAAGCCCGGCACTGCCAGGTTAATACTGTTTACAAAGGGCTAAATGTTACATTACATACAATGGAAGAAAAATCAATATCTGCCCTTTCTTTGTTATAACATCTTTTTGAAAATCGATGACACACACAATACAAAGACATTTTGAGATGCTAGTGGGACACAGTTCATTGAAAATTGAATATATAGAGGATGACAAATTCTTTATCAGAGTGAGGCAATGGCATGAACACAAAATAAAGTGGAAGAATGTAACAGAGTAAGTCTGGGATAAGTGCAAGGAAAGCTGATACAAGTGGATACATATCGCTCATTGAAAGAACGCTGGCAGGAAACAATGTGAATATTCCACAGCAGCATATTTCATGATTTTCATCTTTTCCTTTTTACCATGCTACACTCTTTTGTCAATTATAGAACAAAGATGGAACCATTTAGAACCTACGTCACCAGCATTTTGTCACTTTTTCCCCTTTTTCCCGAAGAGGTACAGCAACTTTTTCATACCATGTCTCAAAGACAACTGGATGCTATTAGATTGAGAGGAAGGGTCATACTGAGACCATTTAAAATATACCATATTTTAAACAGATACACAACATAGGATGCAGACACTAGGACACTACTTATGAACAAAATTCTGCTAGGAAAAACCTAAATTGACCGCAGCTGGTGTAGGCTGTAGTGGACATCTTTTTGCATGCCTTTCTCATTTGCTTCTAAGGACAAACGCGCTGAGCTCATTCTTGCAGCGGACTGTAACTCTGGGCTCAAACTCAGATCTCTCTTTATCATGGTGAACACCACTGGGTTAGCCTCAGAGTGTATTCTTTTCCTACAGCCAGGCCCCCGTTTACAGAGGAATTCACTTTGCCTCATTAGATACACACTTTCTTAGTTTTTAACAATGCCTTTGCTTGAGTCCTCCCAGCAGAAATCCTCTCTGTGTGGATCTTTTCGCAGAGCCGGGAGCAGAGTTTGGGAGAGTGAAAGTGAGGGGTTTCTTCTTCTCCCCCCCTCCACCCTCTCCTAACTGGTTTAAGACTTGTAATTATCTCTTGCTGGGGAGGCTGTAAATTGGATTAAAGTGGTGAGTCGCAGCTGAGTGAATTACCTCCATCTCCCCACTTGGTGGGCTAGGCTTGATAAACGTGCAGGGGGAACGGATTTGGATTCATGGCTTCCTCATGGAAAGAAATGAAATTTTCCGACAGAAGGGGCCGACATGCTAGTGGTATCTGTACGCGCCATGTTTCATCTGCTCCTGCTCTTCCAGAAATGCAATTACCTGCGTTATCGGCAGCTAAATGGTCACAGCTTGGCAAAGAAGGCCGTCTACCTGCCCAGGCCACCTGAGTGCGCTGTTTTACATGGCACGCAGCTCCCGACAGTGGGCATGCTCAGTGAAATGGTCTCCCACCCTACTCTGCCAGTGGCTGCTCCAGCCTTTCCCATGCAAAGCTGGCAAAACGTTAGGGTAGGCTTTTTTTTCCCTCCCCAATGTCAAACGCACTGCAAGCCATCTGGTTAGCTCCATGTGTGTTGTTTTCTCCTCTTAAAAACCTATTTGGGTCAGCTTCTTTTTCACACAAGATTAATGTGAAGACAAAAAAAACCTGAACGAGCGGCTTATAGTCTGGACTTGGCAAGATCTAATATTCTGCAGATTGCATAGTGCATAATCTAAAGAATCCTTTAAGAAGGTTGAAAAGTTCTCTCTTAACATGCCATGCAAAATCTATTTTATATTCTATTATATTCTACCCTTACAATCTCTGATTTTAAGATTTTACTACCATCCCCTTCATGTATTCCAGAGTTGGTAGGTACCGTAAGTTGCGGCTAACTTTCAGAACAAAGACTACAGATTTATTTCTATCAAGGAGAGAGTGAATAATGTTGATGGAGAGAGTTCATTTAAAAGAAAGAATAGAATAATTTGGCTAGAGTAGCAGGCAAGTGCCAGTGAGTGATAGGTCACTCTGGATGATTGTAAAATTGTAATCCTGGTGTGAAATGCTTTTAAGTCTTTAAGGACAGCATGGACTCTGGAGCGTGAAATGGTAAATCTATGTTTCTAAGAGCTGAGAACCACTGCAGCTAAAGGCCGTAAGAGTCATTCTCCTGCAAGCTCCTGCATTTACATGGAATTGTTTTCCCTTTCACAAACGGGTCAAAGGCAAACTGAATTGTATATAGACTTCTACTACTTCATAGATCTTTATTACTTTTTATGTTATAACAACACACTGCACACATTAAGAAGACTAATATCACAGCTGAATTCCATGACACAGCATACTGAATTACATACTGAATCTCTTCCATCGACCTACAAAATCTGTCTGGTCAGACAGAGGCTATGCCAGCAAAGAGGAGCATATTAATATCTGTCTATTACTGCTTTTTTCTTTTACTTTTATTTGTTTTGTCCTCTGAGAAAGATTGCAGGTTTGTGTACTCAAATATTCAAGCACACAAATACTCAAACACTGTTGCTCAGTATTAGGTAGCATGAATATTTTCAAGAAGACCATTTATAATATGACAATCATTAAATAATAACTGCAATTTAGACTGTATAACCACTAGATGTTTATTTATCCGCAGAAGAGCTATTAAGGCAACAGTAATGCATGTCTATTTTGCAGATATATGGGGTATATTTAGTGCAGTGTGTATTTTTTCAATAGTTAATTAAGGTCACCTCCCTGGTTAATACAATGCAGCACTTGAATTTTTTTGCTAAAAACCAGTCAAAAGTACATTTAAGAGATAATGGTCCAGGTACCTTTAAATAAATAAAAAAAAGAAGATGGAAGATCACTATGGAAAATGACAATTTCATAACTCACTTTTAATGTTTTCTTCAGTGTTTTCTCCAGCTACAAAAAGGCCAGTTTTTCCAGTTTGATATTTCATGCTAGACTGGAGGATAAGTACTGCTCTAGGGTATACACCTGCACTACCTGCCTCATCCTTATCAGGTCAGGAGCCTCATTTCCAAACCAGACACGAATTAAATGAATGGCTGTCCTCTCAGGCAATGCATCCACATGTAAAGCAAAACAATGGTTTAACATGGGTTATATGTTCAGATAAAATGTCAATGGTTTTTTTTTTAAGCATGCTAAGGATCATTGACACACAAGTAATTCACAAAGCAAACATTCTCTACTTTATGATCCAGAAACATCTTTAAGTTACAGTCTCTCCAATAATTTTGCAACAAACAAACACATATCTGTAATAAGTTTCAGACAGCAACACTTCATTAGTATCCCTAAATTTGCCTGTCACAATGGCACTAATTAAAGGGAGATGGGATCTGTTTTTAAAAGGCTGGGAAAAGAAAGAACTGGACATGAGTGGCTGAGGTCGCTGGTCTTTTGAAGTGGGCCAGCAGTCTGGCTGCTCTCTTTCTTCTCTCAAACGCTGAAATATATGGTAGGGAGTGTTAATTGAGGGAGATTCTTTGCCACGGTGGGGGCTTTGCCCTGTCACTCAAAGTGTTTGTGTAAGATACCGACTATTTGGAGACCTCCTCAACACTAATTCATTTATTATTACTCCCAAGAAATATGACCAAGGAAAAATGCAAGGTTTGCTCTGAACACCATGCCAGAGGCTTTCTTTTGTTTAAATGAATGTAATGGGCAAAATAAATCAGGCGGTGTAAGAAACCTAGGATTTAATCTTAATATAAAAACATAACAGTACACAATTCCAGGCAGGAATGTTAATCGACAAAGAGCCATTTACTAATGTTGGAATACAATTTTAAAGAGGTGCATGTGTTTAAGAAAATTTATTTCATCATCACTAGATTTACATTAAAACTGTGGCAGCTGCACAGTTTGGAATTGGGCCAACAGAAGTTTGCTTGCTTGTTGTATGCCAACATGACCAGATGCATTTGACTCCTATGAATGAAGAGGATATAGAGTAGGCAAAATCTCTTATAGGAGTCATACACCGCCAGAAAATGAGTCTGTGTCCTCCTGCTGTTTATTAGACAGTAGTCGCAGAGCTCTTTCATCTTTAATTTCCTGCTGTGTCATCTAGAGAGACAGATCAAACAGGGGACAAAGTGGCCCTCCATGCTCCCCCATTACAGATAATGACCCCCCTCCCCCTGCTCTTATCTCCTCACTTCCTCCCTTTTTACCCCCCTCCTGAGGACCCTCCCGCAAGGTGGAGGAAAAAAAGTTGATAAAAGATAATTAAATTCCCCCTCCTGCACGCAAACGTTTAGGAAGGTCTGTCAATAGCAAACAGTTGGGGTTTATTTTCAGCACAAGAAAGCCAATTTGCGCCCACCACCCCCTTTAACCCCCAGGACCCCCCTCCCCCAAACCCCCTAACCACCAACAAACAACACAGCACTATACGATGGAGAGAGGCTAATACAGTGGGTTTGTTAGGACAGAGATGATTTGTATAGGTGGAGGTGGCATAAGCCACATGGACAAGACAAGTAAAGATAGTAAACTGTGCCGTACAACCTGCTGTAAAAACTGAATAAACCCAAAATATCTCTCTAATTTGTCTCTGGCTGTCACTCTTATCCCCTCTGTCCCACCCTGTCACATGGCCCTCCTCCCTTCCGAGTTGATTTTGATCTTGAAATGCTCGTAAAGGTAATGACAACAAATTAAGGATGAAGGTGAGTGATCACAATGTGGCCAGCCCTCCCCAGCTGGCCCTTGCACATGCCTAATAAGAGATGTCTTCCTGACTTATTTCACAGGACCTGATGAACTACCGCTGCGAGGGGAGGATGCACTGAAGGTGAGAAAGATGTGTGCGGCAGGTCATATAAGTCGTGCAGGTTGCAGAAAAAGCAACTGTCTGTAGCTAATATCTCTAATTGTTTTTAAACACTACAAATGACTTGATTTGGAATTCAGGATATTATTACAATATGTATATTTTTGGTTGTATTCTGGTGGGCTGGTGTGTCTCCATGACTGATTTTCCAGCAGAAGAAATAAACTGGTGTAGAAAAATGCATAAAAAATGTTAATACATACTGTAAATACTGTATAATTATATTAATAGCACTGTATATAAACAGTTAAATATGTATTTTAGTCATAACACTATGAAATTATTTTAAGGGTGTAAAGGGCAGGTATTGTTTTCAAATATATAAAAAAAGACTGTTACAACAAAAATTGATACTATCCACTAATACTAGCCTGGGTAAGTGTATTAATGTAATAGATGAGTCATTTAAATGATCTAAAGCCAACAATTTATTGGCCACAACTGCCAATGTTTAAGTCCACTGGACGCAGTCAAGCTCCTCACCTTTGCGGCTTTTTCCAGTGTTTACCCTTCCAAATGGTCACAGTATCAATTTTCTGCCGCCACAAGGTTTTAATGGGCCATCCAAGTGATTCATGTCAATCAAACATCTGTTAAGCTGTCCACATGTTACCATCAGCACCTGTTGACCTCTGGGTGACCTCCATTGGTAAGAAAAATGAAACAGCCTGCCTTCTCAAGGCTCCCAGGGCAGGTAGTAGCGGCAGACCCAAACACTCGGAATGTTTACCTACGAATATGGACCATCTAGAAGGCCAGACTACTTAGACTTTATTTCCTTCCAGCCCTTTATCTTTTTTCTCTTTCAATAAAGCACCCAAAAATCTTGCACAGGGGACAGGGAGGTGAAATTTCTCTCATCCAAATGGATTGCAATTTCCCTCCATTTAGCACCTGAAGGTAATTAGCTTGAAGAGATTGCAGAGTGAGCAACACGTTCATGGAACATTAACTCTTGCACATTCTCCAGTTGCAGGGAATTAATAGGAAAGATTAAAGTTTAAAGAGAGCAAATGCCATTACCACACAAACCACCTCTCAGTGGCTATAAGCAGCTCTCAGAAAGCCAAACTTGCAGCTTCTCCACCCTTTCTTCAAAATCAGTTGACATTAAGGCTGCAGGGGATAAAAAAATACCTGGTCCGATGACTAGATATGTGTGAACGCATGTACAGGTCCAATTGCCTGCAGCCACATATTTTTTCTGCTAACAGCTTTTTGCATGCTTTCTCGGTTCTAGGACACCTTTCACTAATTAGCATCTTGGCATTCGTTAATCCAGCCAGCATGCTGAGTAAATGTACATGCAAATTCAATTTCATAAAGGCCTTCATGGTAAATTATCAACCTCAATAACACAGATTCTCTTAATTAAACTGTGCACTCTTTGTTCTGCACCTTTTATTTGTTTCCCATAGTCTAAAGATCCCAGATCACAACTGCGAGTCTAAACTTACTGGCACTTACTCATCCCTAGCAATTATTCATACAACTCAATTGCTTTTTATGTGATTTGTATATGCACCGTAGACTGTAAATATATTCTTATTTATTATTACATATCGCATATCTTCACTTATCATTGGTTACAAATAAACATTCTATACGTATCTAGTGAAGCATTTATCAATCCTTCTATCATAAGAAGGGTGTAGGAGGAGATATAGCAATTGGCAATGAATTTTTAGAGGCCAGCCCATTCAGAGATTCAATCATAGCCTCTCAAATTCCAGGTGGGGGAGAAAAATATCAAATTGAGACATGGTAGAATTTATTGCCCAGAAAATTCCATTCTACTATCTGATTTGAAAAGTCCAGTCCTCCTAGCTTCAGAAAATCTATTTTCCACATTTTAATACCCCACGTAACAGTCTTCATAATTCATTCGACTGTGTTAAGCGCAGTTTTATTAGATCTGAAACAAATTTTGGTGGGGGATCCTATAGGTCATTAACCATGGAGTAATTTTATCCTTGTTTCCCTAATGATGCCATAATGGTGAGTGAATTTCTTAACTAAAGACCAAAGAACATTTTGAAGGTCAGCTTCATCTGCAAGCTCCTTCAAGCGCTTCTCAGAGAGATTGGAAAAGTCGGAGATTTTTGAAGAGTCATTAATAACGCTAAAGCTGAAAGCCTATTTGCGTTCTCGCTTTCTACCTTTTAATTTCATACTCTTTTTTTTTTCCCCTTCCCGCTCCCTCTCTCCTTTCCTTTTCTCTGTTCGCCGGCTGCCCTCATGCAGAAAGAATGGAGTGCCGAGCAAGAGGGCAAAAATGGCAGCGCAGTGACATACAGATCCCAGATGTGATGCCACAATAATTTAAATTTTATGCCTTTGTTATCACTTTAATCATTTTCTTTATTCGTTTTGTTTCAGTGGTCAGGGAGAGACACCTGATAGGGTAAAACACCAAGGGAACAATTTTTATTTGGAATGTGGTGCAAAGTCTAATTAGAATTTGAATTTTGCTGAGCCTTGAAATGGCCGGTGCTTTATCCTGATCGCCTTAGATATTGTTCCAAGTCAGTCATTTGTCACTGCACTGCATGCTGGGAAGGCTCTGCTAATCAACTCGATTTTTTTCCACATTTTTTTTCTGCTGCCCTGGCATTTTTTCCCATTTAGGCCTCGGGTGAGAACGGCCACAGTGCAGATTCATGTCTGAAAGTCCAGATTGTGTCGAGAGATCTTTATACAACATTAATGTGCTTTTATTTAAAGCCCCAATCAATAACATCTCAGTGCTAAATGTATTCATGAAATTGCTTTAATTAAACATGGTAGATACATATAATACAAAAAGTCAATTATAGATCACAGTCAAGTGCTGAATGAACCGCAGCAACATCCAAACCTTTAGACTGTTGGCATGAATGAGGTCATATTATGACTTCAAAGAAATGTATTAAAAGACTGAATTCATATAAATAATACAGACAAGGAAGATAAAACTAGAGTTTATCCACTATTTAATCACACACACAGTTCCTAGCCTGCTTTACCTGAGGATTAGCCTGAGAAATAAATGACTTTCATGGAGGTGTAAGTTGTGCTATCAGGAGCAGTGGTGTTTTTTGTCATTGCTTGTCACATCTAATGTGTGCCTTGGGAGGTGGGAAGCCTCGGTAAGAAGCCACAGGCATTTTATCCCCCAGGTACCAGAGGGTCCAGGAAAGAAATTGGAGCTGACAAGCGTTAACATTTAGAAATGTACCAATAAATAGCTCTTATGTGGAGATATTCTGGGCTTCGGTAGTGCACTTTGTGTGCGTCTTTGTCACAGAAAACAGAGTGTAAACTGAAATAGGAACAGAGAAGCAATAACAGCCTGATCTAGGGTTGATTTAGTGGCGGCTGCTTTCTGTTGCTGAATGAGGAAATCCACCTCTATTAAACTGAGTTTGTAAAGGAACCTGAGTATTTGACAATAATAGGCATAAACTAGAACGTGGATCAGGGATTTCATGTAAGTTAAATAGGGCTGTCATTATCAATTATACTAGCAATTGAGTAATCCAGCGATTGATGATTAATCGAGTAATCAGATACACCATTTATAACGGTAAACATTTCACTTTACTTAATACAAATGAGATCCTCAATCACAAACGTGCACATGTTCATGAGAGCCTGCTGTTGTGGCTTTCCTCTTTTTCTTTTTTCTTTCTTTCTTTCTTTACTATTAGTTGAGTTCTAAATAGACATGGGACGATAACCGGTTTCAAGGTATACCGCGGTTTTAAAAAGTCAAGGTATCAAAAACGCAAAAAAATATCCTACGACATGTACAGTGTTCGTGGCGTCAAAGGAAGGATTTGTTTTTGAAAATTGTATTTGTTTCTTTATTTTGATTATAGTTGAGCTGCAGGTTTAGACTCACACAAGTGACTGCAATTTAATTAAATTAA
>JBBMFX010000141.1:14378450-14401419 GCA_037832545.1 Rhabdalestes septentrionalis | reverse complement strand
TCACATACCTCTGCAACCCCAAAGACCCACTCTGCAAGGCCCAGCTGGTGTACCTGCCCACCGGGGCCGTCCCGGTCCTCTGCGACCCACGCTACCACCCGGCGTGTAATCTCCCCCCCGCTCCCCCCGAGCCAGGCACCCCCGCTCCCCCCGAGCCAGTCACCCCCGCCCCCCCAGCCCCCGAAAGCCCGAAAGCCCCCCCGCCCCCACCTCCAATCATCGTTAAGGGAATGGAGTACGATTGCGACCCCTCCTGGGATCCCGATTGTTTGATTGACAACCCGCCCCGGCCTGTTAAAGTTCTTGCCCCTCCACCAGCGCCGGCCACCAAAGCGCCCCCTGCTGGGTTGGTAGAGAAAGAGAAAGAAGAAGAAGGAGGAGAAGATGCTGTTTCAGCATCCGAAGACAAGGGCGTCCCAGAAAACCCGCATCTGTATTATGACCCTTACGATTTTCGGAGAGACCTTTATGACCCGCACCTTTACGCTAATCCAGCCGATAATCCTGAGTAGCACTTTCCTCCAGAGAGTTCCACCAGAAAGCCTCTCAGAACCTCAGAGCCTCATTTTATTCCGCTTCATGTTTCTTTGTGAAATTTTTTTACATTGTTGGACCAAAACCAGCAGCTCAAAATTACAACAATAACAATCAACAATAAATCTTGTGACTCTTATTTGATAGATTTAGATTATATGAGTGCTTTATATGGTACATTTATTTTATTAGCTTTAGTTTCAAATAACAAATTTATAGACCTTATTTAGCCTCCCAAAATGCATTCAGCCCTTTCCGAGATCAGTTTACCACGCTAAAGGAAACGTCAAAAATAATAAACAGAAAGCGGAGAAGAAATCATGTGCAAAAGTGTTATTGTCAAGTGACACGTTTTGTTGATTTTTTAACTGAAAACAACGAAATAATTCCTCTACATACAATAGTCCTAATGGCAACATATTTTTAACGATTTATTTTAACGCACTGGACAGTAATCAAAACTTTTGCACATGCTTTTCACCTGATTTGTTGAATTCAGTAAACACTAACAGGGACTTGAAATGTGCAGAAGTGTTTTTCTGTAGAGAGCGTATACGTATTTACACTTATTTGGGCTGTTTTAAACACAATGTAAAATACGGTTAATCGACTGTAATATTTACATACCTGTACCTGTACCTGTATATTTTGTACTTATTCTGGGATGGAGAAGGTGTTGGTGGAACATCTCACAAAGTCTTTGGTGGGACAGTGCTAGGATGGAATGCAAAAAACCAACCAATGCTTATTGCACAGGAAGATGTTGCAGTAAAAAAACACTTTCCACTGTGAATTTTGAAGAAAAGTGTAAATCCCTGGATTTAGTGATTTACTGTATTGACGACTTCGACTCTCTACTGAAATAAAGGAGATAAAGTTGGAAAAAAGAGCCAAAAGCATTTAAGGGCTTCAATTAACAAAGTATCACTCAAATACTCAAAACATGTTGGGCAGTAGCACTGATTTAGGCCTTGACCTGATACCAAGTAATCTCAACACCAATACTTTTCTTCTTGTGAGCATAAAAAGTGAATATGTGATTTCATCCATTCTCTGTTACTATTTAATCGTTACTAGGGTAACCAGGGCATTTCTTCTGGGCTACAGGCCTGAGGCAGGGTCTCACACACACACACACACACACACACACACACACACATGGCTGGTCCTGGATTCAACAGCCCAACCCTCTCTAATCTAAATCTACTCGATTTGTTTATTATCACTCTGTCCTTGAAATAGTGTTCAGAATTCAAAGACTATTTGCAATTATAGTAAGTTATTGCATGTAGTGATAGTGTTTTATTAGCAGCAGATAAGGAACGGCACATGATGGTGACATGGTAAGATTATTGCACATAATAAGATATTGCACACAATGATAATGACATGCACCCGATAAGAACATTCTACGATATTTCACAATTGCAGAGAATGGTAATACGATTAAAATTACACATAATGGTAATGTTTCAGCAACCAGTAAGAAGACTAAACAATGTTGTGCATGGTATAACCACTGCATTTATTGAGATTTTGCACATTATTATAATGCTTTAGCTCCTGACAAGAAAGTTGCATGATAAAAATTTTATTATATTGCACCCGTTTGGAAAACTTCACGCAGTACTGCACCTGGAAAGGTGCACAATTTTGCTCATGGTAGACTATGATGGCGCACAATTTTGAACAAGGTAGATTATCATAGTAAAATAATGCAGACAGTTATGCACTTAAAAAAAAAATCTTATTTACACCAGGTCGGAAGCTGTGTGGTGTGTGGTGGTGTGGTGTGTGGTGGTGTTCATAATCGTGTGTAACACAGTGGCCGCCTGTCTTGTGTCTTACAGTATGGAAACTCAGACAGAGCAAATATTTCAACAGAATCGGGGTAAATCAGAACAATAATTTAAAAATAAAGTCATAAACAGCTAGTTTTGGAAGCGCTGTTCTCTCGTGTGTGTGTGTGTGTGTGTGTGTGTGTGTGTGTGTGTGAGAGAGAGAGAGAGAGAGAGAGAGAGAGAGAGATGAATGATGCCGATTCCATTTTATTTTATTATTTAGTTTCTGTAACTATTTCTTTTATTTTGATTTATATTCATTTATTTTATGAGTCCCTGATGTCGTATGTTGCATGTTCACACATAACGCACGTAAAAAATAAACTTCTAGGAAATAAATGGATGGATTTATAGCGTTTTGGAAAAAATAAACTTTTAATTTATAATCAACAATACTGTAGTTTGATTAAACAATCATTGTTCAACATGTTCAGACTGAGCCAACAAACCATTTCAACAGGATAAATTAAATATGAAACAAAATGTGTGGGTGTAGGTAAAAAATGTCATTTTCCTGAAAATTATCATAATGGATTTATGCCGTTTTGGAAAAGAGCTCTTCATATGGGCATAGAAATAAAGAACTGTATACACACACAAAATATACACACCCCTTAAACATCCATTAAAAACTAAAAGATCTTATCACAAAGAGACACAGCAGCCATGGCCTTAAAGTGGTAACTCAACACCAGAAGCTGTTGCAGTAAATAAAATACTCCACATAGTGGAAAAAAGAAACAAAAGTGCTTAATAGAAACATGGGACAAAGTTTTCTGACTAAAACAAGACAAAAATTATGACAAAAGTCAACAGTCACAGAAACTAGAGATGCTCCCATATATCTTAATTACCAGGCGAAATGTTTTTTGGTCAGCTCGTATTATACTAGCAAACAAGAAAAACAGCAGCAGGGCAAAATCATTCTATAAATTTAGTGGACAGTGGTTAATGTATATAACAAGCCCTTCACACACAAGGCCTTCAGCAAAAGCCTAAGGATGCCAAGCAAAGGCCAATGTAAAGACAGAAAAATATTCTTTCATTCTCACGTCATGAAACTTTTCAAGAAGAAGGCACAAGACTAAGCCACTAATTTGTCAGATAAAAGCCTGTACTGCTCTGAATGTCAACTTTTGGGAACACTGCTTGGAGAATGTCATGCTCCATAATGCATCCACACAGTAATGCCACTCTATGAACTCTATTTTCAAGACTCGACAGACCATTATGGTCCCACAAGCAAACAAGCAGAAGATGGGTACCTGCACAGTCACTGTATTCTTCCATTTTATGATCCATACAATAGGATGAACAGAGAGGGGCTTCTAGCTTACTGGGACCATTGTAAAGGACGTAATATGTAAACAAACAGGCTGGAACTTGGTCTGATTTACAGTGCTCCTGGGTCTAGCTCGCCATTCCCTAACCACCGAACAGGCCGGGGCAGCCAGATATTTCTGCACCGACAGTTTGAGCACTTTCGATTTTATACCTCAGCAATTTTTATAGCGTCTTTAGGTGCACAGCACATGCCTCGCTATATCCTTGGGAGGGAGAGTGGAGAACAGAGGGGGGGTGTGGAAATTGCAAATAACAATAATGCAACAAAAGATTATCGGAGAGGACTAGACTGCTGGGTCATGTGCCTCTGGCTGCCTCTGTGCTGCTCTGTAATTGGAGGAGAGCCGAGAGGCGGCTAATATCCCAAGTCGTCTCTCGATTTGCCGCTGGCGTCCTCGCCTCCCCTCCAGATTAAGTAAGGTAGAGTAACCAAGCCTCGGAGGGCCCAGGCGTCTGTGCAGGGCTGTTGTAACTGATACTGAGCTGCTCTAATTAAAGGTTCCGATTGAGGGAGTGATGTTTAATATACAGCACATCTCTCCTCTCCTGCAGCTGGGGAGGGGTCGGGGGGGTTAGGGTGCTGTGCCAGAGATATGCTCTCATTTACCACCAGCACCCCTGGGTGGAAGCTGTTGAAGAGTGGATGCAAGTCTTGTGCCACTCCAGTGGGGCTAACTTCGCACTTCAAATCTACTTAAGATTTAAAGAGATTTCAAACAATGTGATAGCACATCACCCCCACAGGCTGAAGGAAACTATTATTACATGCAGGCTTGATCTTAGGGCCTTGATCATCTTCCAGAAACTACCCCTTATGTCTTAGTAACAAAGTTGTATGGGATGATATTAGCTTTACTAAAAAGGCAACAGTATTAAGTAAGTTTTGATATTTATATTTTTTCAATCTCTGTGATTTAGATCAGAGAAGAAAAAAACCCACACACGTCAATTTCCCCGACCACCTTTTTTCATTGGTGGGCACGTACAGCATGTTTAAAATACCTTTTTCCATTTAATTCACATTTGACACACCAGCAAGTTACTGATCCCTTTTTTGTCTGGTGAACAAGGTTAGCTCTTTCAATTGGTCTATATTGTCCCTCATTACTCATTTTCTGTGCAGCAAATCACTTGTGACAGTAAGATTCTGACAGCACAGAAAACCTTGCCTTGGTCATTAGAGTTAATATTATGTTTCTTTTGCAATCCCTCATCATTTTTGGGCCTCATTGACTATTTTTCTTTATAAGATATTAAGTATTCAAAGCTCATTTACATCCTTATTTTTCAATTTGCTGCCGCAGTAGTTTAATTTATTCCATATAATTTCTTTCTCTGAGAGGGACATTAATCATTGCCTGTGTTTTAGTGCCTCTGGGTTTTTTTTTAATCAATAAAATAAAGGAATAAAATCTTCTCTGTGACTGTAGCCAATGTAAAACAATGAATATAATGCAGATTTCTTGCTCTTTTGTATTTGTTTTATAAACAAAATAGAGCTTATTTTATTCGTCTTTATTAAGCTAACAGAGATCCCAAGGTCCACACATGCATGTAGCCTTATTTTGGCATAACATGACATGGTCTTTTTTTGTTTGTTTTTTTCTTTTGGGTGGGTTTTTTTCTACAGAGGGAAGTGCAGCTATCGCTTCATTTTTCACACCTCACCAGCATGATGAGTTTCTAAATGATTGTCCAGCTGCAAAATTAATTGTCGATTTTAATCATATCACCTCCTTGGAGATTTAAAGAACAAAACACCTACAGAAAAGTTAGAAATTAATTTGATTTTTTATGTGATATGCCCTGCTTTCCAACAGTCGTTTTTAAAAGTTGTGCAGCTTAACTTGTGTACAAACATTCATTTGAGACAACCCTGGATATCAGAAAGGAAGTCTGAAAAGAACAGATGGAATATAATGAAAAACAAATGATACATTATTGACATTACTTGAATGTGTATGTACAATATTTACATCGTTCAACCACAACATAAAAACCACTGGTTAAGTGAATAACATGTATAATCTCATTATTTCACACGTATGTAAAGGGGAAGGACTTATTAGGCAGAAGGTGAACAAGCTGATATGTTGGAAGAAGGAAAATGAGCAAACATAAGAATTACTCTGACAAGGGCCAGATTGTGATGGCTACGTGACTGGGTCAGAGCATTTCCAAAATGGCCGGTCTTGTGGGGTACTATCAGTAACTAATAAAAGATGTCCAAGAAAGGAACATTTTTAGACCATTTGGACAGGTAATGGCACCTGGACGCACTATGAGAAGAAGGCAAACCATCCGAGGCTGTGTGGAGCAATGTTGGGAAACTTTGGGTCCTGGCATTCGTGTGGCTGACTTTGACACCACCTTCCAAAACCAGGGGTACCCAAGATCACAACTTACAGCAAATAAAGCATCTACTACTAACAGTGCCAGAAAACACAGCACAATTTCAGTGGTCTTGTGGAGTACACGCCTGAAAGCTGTTTTGGCAGAACGAGTGGGGTCTATACAATTTTAGCAATGCAATATATATATTTACACTATATTACATTTACACTATATTATGTTCTTTCTGTAACACTCCTAGTAGTTCTGTATTACTGGTCTGTCGAGCTGGTGGCCTAAACACTTTCGTCCTCTTTCTTCCTCTCCTTTCTTGTTGTTTCTTCATCCTTTTACATTCATTTTATGCTTGGCTATTCCTTGGGCTATCAGTGTATTAATGCCAGGGCTTAAGGGAAACAGCTTCTGGAAGATAAGCCCTGCAGTTGACATGTGGGTGCTTGCAGTTCATACATCACTCCCCCTACTTCCACCACTAACACCAGAACCACTACCATCATTTCCAAAGAGAAATGTGCCTTACTGAGCAAGTGTTTTCTCCTATTCTTTCAAGCCCATTCAATTTAGAGTTAGCTGGAATATTATTTTACATGCGCTAAATGTGTGTTAATTTGCTTTTGTGTTTTTTGACCTTCCCAGGTATAAGGGTTGGGCAAATGGGGGGGTGGGGTGGGGGTGCATGGTGGAGGGGGGGTGTCTGTGTACTTCGATACATAATGCAGAAGGACCATAATACTTTGTGCATGGCCAGTTGCAGGCTGTCTAATCACGAGGAGAAGACCCTCTGTCTCACTCCATAAACCCCAGAGAGTAAGAGGACGGGTGTGGGGGCACAATGTCACTTGTAAATCCCAAATTAAACTCAACTGCCCAAAGCTTCTACGCATAAAAACAGCCAACCCCCCATCTTACCTTCACCCCTCTTCACAGACATTCCTGACAAAGACAGGACAGCCACCTAGGTGTTGGCTATGTCAAGGTTGTGCAGTGGTCCATTTGCTTGGCCTCTGGTCCCACTTGATCCTTTGCATGTATTTCATGCTTAGACATGGACCTAGATATTGCTTGGCATTCAGCAGTCTGCAGTTACAGCATGTGTGTCACGTATAGAATAGAGGAAGTAAATTATGTGCGAGTTGGAATATAGAATTCAGATGAGAATATGATGTAAGGGTGAAATACACTTTGGAGGAATTTTATCCAGGACCCTGCAGCTCCAGCTACAGAAGACATGGCATAAAAAAAAAAATTCAAAATTGCATGCAGGCTAGTTTAAGCTTGCTAAGGGAAATAACTTCCTTGAAGGCAATCTGTTCATTAAGATAATGTGTTAATTCCAATTAAACTAACATTAAAATGGTCTTCATAAAGAGTTTAAGTCAGCATTTTTTCCTAACTTGCTCTTTTAATTACATCGTTCCTCTGCTGTCATTAAGCGTATTAAAAATTCATTAACAAGAATAGTACAGCAGCCCGCCAACAAATCAGCCCAACTTTCATCTCATGTTGTCAAAAGATTATGGCTATCTGTGATTTTATTTGAGAGACAATTTATTCCTTATAGGGGGTTACCTAGGCATCAACAGGTTTCATCAGCCGCGGCAGCCTTACTTCTGTAAATGTTGCGCGGTGCTATTCTTAATAGCACATTTAATGAATAAAAACAGATTTAAATGATCTATGTGCATTGACGATTCAGGACTTTATGTGATACAAGTCCTCATTTATTACATTTACATTTATTTGCAACATCGAATTCCTTCCCTAACGTATTTCCACCGCAGCCGGTAATGTTTTCGTCAGTTATCTTTCCCTATCCTAATTTGTTTTCATCAAATGTGTTTATGGCTATCTGGAAGTGCTTAACAGCTTTCCTATTGAACCGTGTTGATGGAAATAACCTAGCCTACGAATAACACAAGACTCTGTACTGTTTTATTATATGGTGATACCAGACAGATTACAAAAAGGGGCCTGAATTTCAATATTAAACCTTCGTACACCGTTTCGCAAAACTGTTTAATAAACAATGGGAAAAGTGAGGTAGAATCACTATAAAACACTACTCCACACAGATACGAAGGTCCATGTGCACGGGTGTGGAGGAAATAGGTCAATCACAAAATACTGTTATATTTGGGATTCAATAATTATTGATGGAGCTTGCTGAAGATTAATCTTGCAGATTTACTATGTCAAGTGAAACCATGATATGCCACAATAAATAATTGCTCCAGTATCATTAGTAAAATGCGTTTTTAGATGCTGCAGCAGGTGTAGAATCTTTGGCATTGGTAACAGAGTGATCACTGATTTGGCAAGAATATTTTGATTAATTGCATAAATACATGCTAAATAGTAGCTATCTAAGCAGTGGGTGAATTCAACCACATTAAATCATTAAATTCAATCTGCATAAGTAAAGCAAAAACAGGATAAGATAGCAGTTTGTTGTTGACACCTCTTGTGCCTCCAGACTCGGTTTCTGGAGGCTGGGCAATACTCCTAAAGCACTTTTGGCCAGGTGAAAACGGTGGGCAGAGAAAAAATGTACTCCAAAACAAAGTCAAATATGATCATTCATGATATTAAACTTGTGTTTCCTAGTAAAGAAAAAAGATAGAAAGTAATTCACCTCAATAGTGCAGGCCGTTTCATTTGGCAGGGAGCCTTTCAAATGACCAATTAGAAACTGTATTTTCCCACCTCAGTCAAAAATAATATCCTTTCCTGAACACTTTTACCATGAAAATGCTAACTTTACATTTAATTCTCAAACTGCCTCTCTCTCTGTCTGCCTTTCTCCTGTTGTCCAGCCTTTCAAAGATAAGGGAACCCATCAGACCCTGTAAATCAGGCAGTGAAGGTCCCATGACTCTGGTGCCACTTCCCCTAATATGTGCATTTAGTCATCTAATCTCAATCAAAATAAATATAATGGTGATTAATGGCTGAAGTCTCTCTCAGGAATGGCGGGCAGAATGGGACACACAGCACTGACGCTACTGATGGGCTCTTAACATGCTGATTTGACTCTGATGTGAATTAGAGTAGAAAGATAGGGCTCCCTGCCGGGTCTGTGCTTGCAACAATTTCTGTCACTTACACACACACACACACACACACACACACACCCATACACACATTGTTAATGGCCTTTTCACAAGGGTGCCAAAAAATGCTAATAGTTACGATAATGGGCTTCTTTTTTATCCCTAACCAATGCACCAATGCATATCCTAATGTTTGTGTCAAAGAGGCTGTACAGTGGCTGAGCAGAGTGGTGGCATGAATTAGCCTTAATAATTGTGACAAAGCCTGATTAATTTAAAGACTTGAAACATTCCTGGACCACAATCAAAGATTTGTGAAACACAAAACTATTTAAAGTACTAATGTTCTTCTGAACGGACCGGTTAATGGCATATAATAGATTACTTACAATTTAGAATTCCAAGGACAGAAAACAAACTACCCCACTGAACACAAAATGAAAATTAACCATGCTTGATTACTCACAAATTTCAAAAGACAGTGCTGACAGTGAGCAAGTTTGGATTAGAATAATGAAGCCTAAGAGGGCGACGCCATATACGAAGAATACAAACATGGCAAACAAACCATTGCATCACCAAACACGGACCTCCAAATGCACCTTCCTGCTCTGAAAGCTGAGAAAAACATAATGTCTCTGCATTATTAATATTCTATTAGAGCCTGTCCTGTTGTGAATTCTATCTGTGTGGTGTCGCCTTTGTATCAACACCCATTAAAATATTTATACTGTTCTAATTAATTGGCATCAGAGGGCTGCTTTTTTGTAGCAACACTGTAAATTAAGCCCTAGATTAGATTAAAATATTCAGTGTACTAGGAGCAGGTGTAGGTGTTGGTGTATGGAGTTATGGAATCTAGAGACACATTATCTAAGCTCTGTCCCAACCTTTTTATTAATAGATGAATAATCTTCCATGAGATGGCAATCCTCAAAGCAGGCCCATGATGAGGGATGCTTTTAGGGTGTTGGTAATTGGTCAGGTACGGCAGTTCGTTTTTTATTTCAGCGAGTGCAGTTAACATGTTATTGAATCTCATTATCTTCTCCAGTGGGGTCTCATTACTCACTGAGAGTAATCTGTAATGACGGGCTATCATCAATGAGCTGAGGCACATTGTGTCATTGATTACATTCCGCCAAACTGCTCTGGAAAAACACGCTCTCCATGAGGACCCTTCGCGAATTGCTCCAGATTCAGCCACTCTCCTGCCATTATGCATTTTGCCTCACTGCTTAGTGAGGGATGAATGTCTTATTGATCAGGGCTCCTGGCTCTGACTGGTCTGTGAGTGGAAAGAGCGCTCTGTAGCTGCCTGTTTACATACAAGCTGGGCTTGATTGTCTTCAGTTTTGGCAGCCATACCCCAGCTGTGCTGCAAATCCATCAGACCTGACAGGTCCATTATACAGCCACTTTTTACAAGTTTTGGCAGCCCATATACTCCCTTATATCACTTTCAACTTAAAACACATTCATAAGAGGCCACTGAGCAGCAGCAGCACCGCCACCACCATCGGCAGCAAGCATGGCTGCATTAGCTAGGAGACTGCCATAAACAGAGCTCTGTCTTTTATTTTTTATATTGCTTTCTGAAAATATCACTCACTGAAAAGTCAACAGCGAGATTAAACAGATATTTTCAATTAATAACATCAGCCTTGTCATTTGTCAACGTCAAGACATTTCCCAAAAGACACAGACACGCGAAAGCCCCTGAAGAAATGAAGTCCTTGGTGCATTTGAACGTAAAAACAGTAGGATGAGTGAAAGTGCTTAAAAAAATGTACACAAAATTCAGACTAAAGCTAATCAAATAAATGTGTACACATTATCTGTTATCTACTATTGTACATCTAAGAAATCCAGACACTGAAATCTTCATTTCAGTGTGTTTCACCATATCCCATGGGTGTCCTAAACTCTGCCAACTCCACATTCCCTACAAGCTCACATCCACCGCTTATGAGACAGGCTGCTGTGCCTGTAACAGAAATGGCTGTTTAAATGATTTGAGTGGTGACAACCATGCTGAGAGCAGAAGAGGGATTGTCTTGAGCAAACAGACCCCTTAGCCCAGCACCGTCCCTAGAGGTTGCCTCCAAGCCTCAGGCAATGCTTTGCAACCAACTTGATTCAGTACGGCTTTACACCTCAAAACATATTGGCTTTGTATTGCCAGACACAAATGCTAATTCAAAGAATTGTTAATGTGTTATTTTGTGTGAACATGTGTGTGTGTGTGTATGTGTGTTTTGGGGGGGTTAGTGGGGTTGGATGGGGGAAAAGGGGAGGAGGGAGAGCTTGATTATTCATTTCACCATGGAGCGTGTATTGTAAAATACTTTTTCACTTCAGCTTATTCACCGTGACTGATAATCTTTGCTAATCCCTTACCTCACTTTGCGAGTCCTCCGCTCAAAATCTAGGCCATCACAGCAACAAAAAAAAAGCAGTATGACCTCCTACCATGGAACACCCATAAAGACACATATAAGCAAGAGCAGCTTAAAAAATATTCACCATCACTTTCATATATTCATCTTTTCCAACCGTATGCATTGTGTTTCCTCTGTTACATTAAAAATTTCCGCTCCAAGGACAGTATTAGTGTTCAGCCATGCCCTTAGGGACCAGGCTGCATGTTGCACTGGGAAGTCTTCAAGCCTTGAACGCCACAGCATGCCATTTGATGGTGTCACAAGGTTAGATAGGCAACACTGTGGGCACAGCTTTAAGCAGAATTCCAGTGCCTGTTTAAAAAGCGACCCCCAACTCTTTTGACATAACCTTTTTTGGGAGGCACTGGACAAAAGCCATCGTTTCCTCTGAGATATCCTGTTAAAGCCATTCTGAAGTCGGCCGACCGTGGCCCTTCCTCAAAGAGTGCAGCAACATTATTCAGCTTCCTCCTTCTGATCCTCAGCCTACAACAAACCATGTAATCCACAGCTCAGTGGCCATAGAGAAAGAGCAGGCACAGAATGTCCCTGTCACACGCTGCAGAGAGACCGACTGAGACACAGAGACCAGGGAGAAATGTGGAAGAAGCTTCAAAGTCTAATAGTACATTTGTAACACTGAGTACTGATCCAGAGGTTTAGGTTTCTGAAATGTGAAAGCAGTGTTTTATGCAATCGTACAGTATACACACTCTATAATAACTGCTTGTGCATGTATGTCACTGAAAATAAAGTAGTCAGTGGGGCAAAGACATAAAGGACCACCTCTGTTTCCTTAGAAGCTTTTTAAAGTTTTTTTGGATGTATTAAAGAGCTGTAAGAAGCTCCATGTAATTTAATGGACCTTTACCAATCAAGGGTGCCTCCCTTCAAATCCAATATTTATTTAGATACTTTTTATTATTAATTGTGTATAAAGAATGTGTAATCTGATCAATATGTGTGTGTCAGTGTGTGTTTTTTTTTCCCAATCATCTTCTTTATTAATTTATTTTGTCTACCACTGAAAATGTACAAAGATATGTTGGAGGACATGATCTATAGTTTACCTGGATGAGAACAGTCTTTATTTGCACTTATCTACAGGGCCGTTGCCTGACAGACTTCACACAGGGCCTCTGTTAGCAGCAGGCAGACTGGCCTGAGCCTTGTGTATAATTAACACCCCCAACAGTGTTATTAAATAGATTCTCTCTCAATGGCGATAGTGATGAATCCAAAGAAAGAGGGGGAAATATCCAAAATGCATATCTCTGGGGCAAACATGATAGGATTACAAAATGAGCAGCTTGCAAACTGTCTTGGCTTTGATGAAGAAACATTTAATTATCCCCCAGTGGAAGAGATCCCCTATTGTTTAGAGCTAATTTGTCCCTTTTGGCTACTTCCCTGGCCCAAAGGCCTGTCAGTCTCATGTTTCTATTCTGCTTCTCTTGTCTGCACCTCTCAGTGCTACCTAGCTACAATACTATTACAATTCACACTAAAAGTCTCACTCTTAAGTGCATTATGGCATTAAGTGAAACGCATCTGGTACTTGGCCAGTAATCCCACATCACCAGATTCTCGCTTAACGATGAAGCGAGATGATGCACTGACCAACAATATAGCGCTTTGGTGAGGGTCTTCGGGCCCTTGTCTATGGCAAGGATATAATTTTGTTTGTTTAAGTGCTACTCCAAGACTACGGCCATCAAAAAGATGAAAGAGGGAAAGCCGCTCCCACCAAAAGGGATCAAGCAGGTCAATTTCCCTTCACTTTGTCCTGGCCAAGGGTTTGGGTTCCCACTTCCACAAAGGCCACTATTGGGCTAAACCATGGACTCAGCCTCTCAAAGTAAGCCTGTTTCTCCATCACTTGATATCTTAGCATAATAGAAGGCAATAAGTGTCTTCAAAGCATGCCTCTCCTTTCTTAGTGAAATAAGAGGAAACACTCCCTTCGCTGGAAAACAGCAACCAAACAGAAATGGATACAGTATAATTCTTCTAGCCGCGCAAATCAACTCTGGACAGTGTGAAAACAACTCTGTGTAGCAGAAACAATTTGCTTATATATCAAGAGGATAAATAATAAATACGTCATTCCAATTATGGAGCACTGAGATGCAATGTTAAAAAGTGTGGAGACTAGGTCGTGGGGGTCACTGAACATTTCTCACAGCATTTCCTCATATATTAAGCAATCTGCTACTCTGTATCTGAACAGACCACTGAACCCAAAATGTATTGTCCATGAAAACAATTTGCACTCCACATCACATCATCTGGTCTTTCTCTCTGTATCATTTCTCGTCACATTTTAACAATACATTCACATTAGCCCTGACAGTGGGTTCAGTTCACATTTAAATGCAATTTAAAAGAGGCATATATTTGCATAGGGAATTAAAATTAAGAGCTAATTATGCAAATAAATTATGGAACAGGGGGCCTGAGATGCTTTGCCTTTCAGTTATTATCCCATTTTGAGAGACAATAGTCACTTGATAGTCCAAAAGGCATCGTACACGTTTAGCTGGAAACCCACACAATGGTGTTAAATATTCAAGTGGTATTTAATTACAAAAAATTAGGAGCTTATAAATTACATGTGCTGCTTCTTAAGTACAGCTAGACAAATTCTCTCCCAGAGGACTAAGGTTTCGCTCATACATACCCCTTAATTCATTTTGCATGAAGTTTGAAAGGGAATCCTATTGTAAGAGGATAACTGCAAAACATACTGAGATCACTGGATCCCCTTGAGCAAATAAAGCAACAATGACATGCTGTGTTACTGAATGCCAACACTCTTTTAATTCAGGGCTAAGCACAACATTTCTGCAAAACAGGATAAAAAATTCCAAATGTTCCAATTATTATATTAGCACTAATATGATTTATAATAAAGTGATTCCTGCCATGTATAAATATATGAAGCACTGTGATTGTTCTTTTCATAAATCTTGTCACACTAAATCTTGTTTTGTTCTGGGTGTAAAGCAAAATAAAATAAATATTTAGAATAAATTGTGTGGTGGGACAGTCAACTGCAACAACCTTTTATTTTATTTTTTTAAAGTTGGGGAATCCATTTTTAGTAGGTGAATTAAGATATTCTGAAAAAAAAAACTTTTAGGATATTATTTTAAATACAATTAGTTCTAAAATAACTACTCTTGTTTTTGCTCACAACTTTGCAGTAAATTATATCATAGGTATGGCTTTTTCATAAAATATACACACAAAATATTAGTCCATATCTATGTTAGATTAAAGCTCCCATTAGTTATAACAGCTGTCACTGGAATAATACTTACTTAGGATCTGCATATTTTATTTATTTATTTTTACATTCATTTGTGCAGTTGTTTTTGGTGACTGCTTGTAGTTAAATTGATGAGGAAACTCCAGGAATACTAACAGTCATACACAGCCAAGTTACCAGCTTACCAGAACTGCAGAACAGATAGAATCCAGCAGTGGACTCCAGAGGAAAAGAAACCTCCAGTAGGGGTCCTTCCTATAACAGTGAGCAATCTCTCTCTCAAAAAACACAAACCACACTCAGCTGCCTGTGTTTGTGTCACATATGACTTCATATTGTATATATCCTCTATTTAATTGGAAGCAATTTAACACCATGCCATTAGAAGGCAGGAGCCATTGATTCTGGGTTGGTAGATGGTTTTTATGTTTGAAAGGTCTGCTGGCATTGAGTTGTAATTGAAAATCATATAGAGCAAGGTGCACACTCAGAGAGAGAGAGAGAGAGAGAGAGAGAGAGAGAGAGAGAGAGAGAGAGAGAGAAAGGAATGTACATATGTAGACAGACCAACAGACAGATAGATGAAAAAAGGATAAAACAAAAGGATTAATGATGACAGCAATTAAATAAAACCTTAAAAATCCTCCATGTGGCATATAAATATATACATATTACAATTATAGTGGTATGAGTAAAATACCACAACTGTAGAATGATAATAAGTAAAAAAATTATAAGTTATTTTTTATATTGAATATACTTGTTACTTTAAACACTTCGTAATAATTATGGATGTGATATTGTTCATATATTTTTCTATTTTAAACAGATTTTTTCTAAGATCATGTGGACACATTACTAGATATTTTTTTCAAAGCAAACTGCATAGACACAAGCTCTAGTCTACAAAAAAAGAGCTCGACAATCTTGCTCTGATGAATGAATTCTATTTTATTATTTTGTGGAGCTGCGCTTCTGCAGTACCTACTTTATTTCCACCTATAGAGTGATCTATGTGCTGTCAAACAGCTCTGATTATAAACAACTTTGCTGTGCATCATTGTTAACATGGCTCGTTCCTTGGCTAATTTCATAGGTTTACTTTCAGAAATGAATCCTCTTAATCAAATTCCCTGGTCCCGACTCTATCAGAGGAAAATGTTTCTGTTTTTGAAACAAATTGGCTGATAATGTGCATAATCGCGCAAATAAAAAAAATAAAAGGGAGAGCAGAGGAGAGAAAGCGAAAAAGGCCTGCGCCGTTCTGCCATGAGTGTCGAGATCATTTAAAACATTTATAGAAGGAAATGAGCATCTCCATCAAACAGCCTTGCCCATTTACATTTCTTGCATACAAGTCAATTTGTGAGTGCCCTGCACCATAAATCAATGACAGCGCACTGTTATGTCGGTACTGACAGGCACTACATAAATAAGGTACCTGGGAAAGTATGGCATAATTTGGAGAATGTAATTTATTAATTGCCCAGCAAAAAAAAGACTGTGGATATGACTGTAATGGGAAAAAAATGAAAATGCTTCAGGAACATTTGACAAGAGAAATATGTTTGCTTATACAGAACTTCCAGCAAGGGCCTTTCTGTCAGTGAGGTCAGTGTGAATCAGTGCTCGGCTGGGGAGGGTACAAGAGGTCTGAATAGTAAAAAGTGGGAGCACAGTAAGCATTTTGGGACTTTAAATGTACGAGCAGTGCAAACAGAACAGGTGCGATGAGATCCGGAGAAGAGCACAAACAGCACTTGAGGCAGGGCTGTGTAAAGTCATTCTCAGTCTTAGTCATCACACAGAAAGGGCTGCAGGCTTCCTCTGTCAATTCCCACTCCTTTGGGTCAAACAAACAGCTCTCCCAGAGCCAGCTCAAAGGCTAGTGTCTGGGCAGCCAAGCTGAAAATGTCCCTTGTCCTCTGCTGCTATGTAACATTTCATCTGCCAGCTGCTTGGTCTTTGTCAGTGACAAAGAGCTGTAGTATGAGGAAGCATCATATTTATTGAGCAGATAACCCCAGTGTTCTCACAAGCCTTTCATCCTCGTGCAACAGAGTGGCTTTGTTACTTCTTTTAAACAATTCACATTCACAACATGCATTGTGGCAACAATCCCACAGGAGAGGAGTAGGGGAAAAAAAGGAGAATGTCCAGTGTGCGGTGGACTGGCCGTGCTTTTTTCATGATCACAGGGGGAATTGAACTCTTGAGACTTGTGTGACTTTAAGGCCAATTAACATTTTCATCTGGAGTGCTGTGTTATTTTTTCCTAGCGCTCCACTCAGCAGCTTTGTAGAGTGATTAGTTAGGCCACGACAGAGCCCCCTTCTAACCCCTGCAAGGCATTACTCACACATATTCACATTGCCACGCTGGCTAGGCTTAAGAGAGTTTCTTAGAATGCAGGGACAGAGAATGAAACATACTGAGCACTTTGTATGTAGGATATATGCTGCCAAAATACGGTAATTGTAAAAAAAGAGAAAACTGATAAAAAAAATTGAATAAAAAATATTTCCATAGCATCATTTAAAAAATGTTTTACCTTTTTATACCACTTTTTACACAAAATCTAAACACCACATTACACCTTTACCATTGAGGTTTGCTTGATGTAACCATAAAAGTGTCATAGAATGGTGCTAAAAATATGAATTCCTCAGTTCCTCAGTTACAATTAAAAAGTTCTCAGAGAATCGACTTAATGGGTAATTTACATTCTGCCTGTCAACAGGATATCTGCAGGTGTTCAGCAGTCTGGATGTTGTCCACAAGGAGGCGCACTTAGGACAAATCGCTATCATTTGCATTGTTGAAAGAGAGGAAACCCACACCAGCAGGATAAAACAAAGACACTTATGATTCCACAAAGAAAGATGATGTATGTGAAATAAAATTAGGCATTGGTTGTCACAAATTGTAAACAGACTTGTGCATATATATATGATTAAAATAATCACTTGGACACTAGGTTTCTAATATAATCAAATGTGATGTCTACTGTAACACAGAGTGTTGTATAATTAGTGTTGTCTATTAGTTTAATTCGGGAGGACTATAAACACTACTGTTTATTCACAGATTAGAAGGTATATCATTTTTACAGCTTAATAAAGAAATGGATAAAAAGCAATGATGAATCTTAAATGCATTTAAATTACATCTAAATTAAGTAATATTCTTGACCTGAATAATGATATGAAAGGTGAGCCTATCATTGGTCCTGCCGTTTAGTTTATATTATTAAATTGACTCCTACATTTCCAGAGCTGACACCTTTGATGTCATCTGACAATTAATTACTTCATTAATGCTGAACTATGTGACAGCTCTGCAAACAGATCATAGTAGCGGACAGGACAAGACAACTTCAACAAACAGGGAAAGGGGAGAGCATCATGCACTAATGATAGATTATAAATCATATTATCTCTCAGGCAGGACAAGGAAGGTAATTAAAAGCAGCCACAATTATATCATATGCATATTTGCAAATGCAGCACATTTCTCTCTGATTATACATTTACATAATGTAATGGACTTCTTAAAATTCCTCTCTAATTATTTTAGCGAGTCCCATTAGTCATGTAAGCTAATGTTTTCTCATCACTGAGATCATGCCTCAAGGTTGACACTCTATTGATTTTCTCCATTTCAAAAGCTGATCCCTTATGGCTATGAAACCGAGTAGGACCAGTTAAACACAACATATCCTAAAAAAAAAGAAACTAAAAAAACTTTACTAAGAGTGAAACAATTTAAATGAAGAAAGAAGAAATGTGAAAAAAAGGAATGTGCAAAAATTGTAGATGGAAATGGAACAGTATCATCAAGATGCAGTTTAGCATCTTTCATGGGTAACACTATCACTGACCACAAGCGAGTGTATTCAGTCCATGCATTGCTTATAGCTCAGCTGAACTTTATAATAATATTTTGTGCACAAGAACATACTAATGTGCAATCGCATTTTGTAATAAAATGTGTAAATGTGTAGAAGTGGCCGGAATACGTTAAATTCAAAAGGATCTTTTAGCACTGGGATTTGATTTTTTACATAGAATTCGGATGCTTTCATCTGAAGAACACCTTTCATTAAAAACTGATTTAAAAATACAATAACAATGATTACTGCAGACTTTTGCTCTATGAGCACTTGGATAGGTTCCTGCACATCCTCCATCTGTGATGCTGGTTAGGATATATGGCTCAGATAGTGGATGAATGGATTATTCCTATAGAAAATGTAGAAATAATAAAAAAAAATGTTATAGCTAAATTCCAATTTACACATCCACAATACTTCACCTTAGAGCACAAATACCTGCATCATTAACATGGATATTGAAGCTAAAAGTTATAAGCAGACAAATCACATGCAACAGCATTTTAAATTATCTGATGGCACGAAAAATGCTCAGTGCAAAATATCTGATAAGAGGTTATTAAATCATCTCGAATATGTGAGTACAGTAATACTTCTCTGAGCCTCTGGTGAGGGTGGTGTAAACCAGGAATTCTGAGCCTCAAACTTGTTTGATAAGTGAATTCTATTGGTGAATGAAAAAAGCAACTGGCTGGTGATAAACAAAGCGATCATTCTAACATTTTACATTCTTACGGTCTTTGTGGCTCAAATGCAAAGGCTTTATTTGAAACAGGCTACACTTGCGGCTTCTATAGCAACATATGAGGTGTGAGATATGCAGTGCAGCTTGCTATCAAGATGTTGCCACCTACTGGATCTATTTTAAAATATAGTAACAAAAATGGTTAAAGTTCCAGAAAATTCTAAAATAAGTACAGATATTTTGGGGTGAATTTGTAAATAAGCACTGAAATACATGAAATATTATTGAATATGTGAACCTCATTAAAAATCTATCTAGGTCTGCCATAACATATATATGTATTTTTTCATTGTTTTCTTTCAACTATCATAGCTCTGTAGCATCAACACATTTTAATGTATAAAAATATAAAATATCATATTTAATCTGGGCAGCAGAATAACAAACTTATCAAACCTGAAAACAACTGACATATTTCAACAGCACACTGAAAGACTCATCAAATCAATCAGATCAAGTGATGTTACAGCAAGATCTTCTATGAGCTTGTTGTTATCTTGTTCATCTAAACTTCAGCGACTATAAACAACCAAGCGTGTTATGTTAACCAGAATGCAGAATTATTGTGCACCCGTGTTAAGTCTTACAGGCCAGTATGTTGTGATCTCAACACTGAGGGACTCAAACAGAGTGGCTTTCCCTTTCAACGCCCCTAAGGGCTTTGTATTATTTCTTTGCGTCCTTTCTTTTTCCCTCTTTTTTCTGTTGGCTATGAGCCCTTTCTGTTAGTGGCTGCAGGGTTGTGGGGGGGCGGGGGCCGCCACGCGCTGAGAGCCCCCAGCTCGAAGAGCAGCATGTCCCCCAGGCTGTAGGCCTGCCTCCGGGGGCTCACACAGAAAAAGTGAAACCAATAGTTTATCCTCTAGCAGCAGGCCCTGCAGCACGCTCTGAGGGGGGGCATTGTAGCACATTACCAAGACAATGCTGCCATATGGGGAACAGAAGGAACTCCAACTTGCAGCCCACCAAAAGCAAGGCAAACAACCCAGCCTCATATGCAGAGCAGTGGTCACTTAGGGTTAGCTGTTTTAGCATAACAACGGGATGAAAAAAAGGAGTCATTTTGTTGCCATTAAGTCTGATTATTCCAGGGGGTCACAAATTCATAGGGCTCCACCATATGAGTGAGGATAAAGTTAGGGGCCCAGGCTGTGTAAATGACAATAGTGCTTTGCTTACACGGGCCTTAAATCCCATCTTAAATCCTATCTGACGAAGACACTTCTCTTCTTTTTATCCTTTATGTGAAAATAAGCTTAAAGGTACAAAGAAGAGGAAATGAATATATAAGATGCCGTCTGATTCAATGAACAGAACACTGTTTACCCTGACAAGTCTCAGGGGGCACATTTTTGGAATTATATGTCAAACTAAAAGTGAAATGTACAGGAATTATGAATGCAGGTCTGAAAAAAGTCTGACCCTCTGAATGTGTTTAACATTTAAAAGGACTCATCAAGTACTGTACACAACTGTATGCAAATGCTCAATAAAATGTATTACAGATCATTTTTCAGCCAATTCTGTGCTCAACTAAAAATCTAACTGCTCATAATAGGACAATAGGAAAAAGTGATTACGGTCAGTTGAATAATAAAGAACCCACTGCACACAAGACTATTTAGAGGGAAGCATACAAAAAAAAGGAAAATATACATACTTAACAATAAGAGTGTTCTCTCCTTTCTCCCCTGATGAACAGGAAATGTAAATGTAAAAACGTTCGATCAAGTAAATGAGGATGATTTACTTTTGCTTTTACGGTTTATAGTAATTTATACTAATTTATCTCCAGTCATTTTTAAACCTTCAGGGTTGCACCAGCACCAGCTTAAGTCACCCAATCATGCAAGTTGTCACAATGCCAGACCCATTACTCGCAAACCCACAGAATATGGAAATCACCATCCTAATCTTAACGGACAGGAGAAAGTGTACACACAGTGCAACATTAAATTTGTGTTCCTAGACCCCAAATGTGTGCCAGGATTTATAACTGGCATAAACTTAGGTTCTCTAGCAGAAAATCTTGAATTATGGCTGTGTGGCTCAGAAAAGAGAATTTAATCACCAGTTTCAATGCTGTCAATAATTATCAGCCCATCTGTCAGAAAAAGAAAAAAGAAAAAAAGGACTACACTCATAATCTACCTCATGATGGTTTAAAGACACCATTGGGCCTAGTAACGAACAGCAAAGCATATTGATCCCCAAAACACTTGCTCTTTAGAACGTTAATGAACTAATTTGCTTTAGTGATTTGTTCTTCTCTTTAACATTAAATGTCAGCTCAGGTACAGACAGCACATGGAAAAAGCTTCATAAAATCATTTAAATTCCAGCAACAAAAGCATCCCATGAGTTTCATATATTTAAAATGCATTCGTTTAAAGTTTAGTAATCCTGAATGTCATTTCCAACATTGGAACTGTCTGTGAAAAAAATGTATGTATTATATATTCGGCCACTAAAGTGCAACTCAAAAAAAAAAGAGCATGGCAGCTCTTTCTGCAGGTGCTATTAATTACTCGATAAAAAAGCAGATCTATACACCTATTTACCTACTTAACATTCCTGATGCTCACATGCTCACATCTGCAGTTGACAAACAGCTGAAGAGCAACAAGAGTGTATGTTCTCTTTACTGCCAATTCTTACTTTTATCTTTGAAAGCAATGAGCCAGTCTGCAATTTATGCCAGCCCAAGTGGTATGAGTGTATTCAGAACCTGGTCACACAGCCAATCTCCTACTAAGGAGCAGCGATAATGTAATAATGCCTCTCTGATGTGCGGCCAGTAATGGAGCTGAACACCTCGCATTCATCTAACACTACCTGATCATTACTTGAACAGAATAATACATTACACCAGCACAACAGCTAAGAGGCTGCAACTCCATCTCGTAAATGCACTTCTTTAACACAAGGAAAGCAGAATGTGTTCTTGCATGTGTGTGTGGGTGTTCGTTACATGACTGGTAATATAAGTTCTTTTTCTCCCACAAGACCAGTACAAGGCAATAACATTTGTTTCATCTTAGACTAAAACAATTGAGGAGGTGCATTTCTTTTAGTTATAGCTATTTTTCTGGATATTTTTTCAAACTTATATTCAGTTTAGAACTGTAGATTGTGTTCCCCCTACTGGTGAAATTACATAATCAAGTTGATCATGTATGAACAATTCCACCATCAACTTAAGGGAACACTGACACATAATGCACCAATAATATAAATGGATGTGTATTTATTAATGGATTTTTGTTTATTAATGGATTTGTGTTTTTTTGTTAGCAATAAAAATGACAACAAGCATCATATTCAAAATTCTATATTTTACATCATATTTCTATATTCTACATCATATTCAAAATTGTTTTATATTCTATATTATATTATATCATATTATATTATATTATATTATATTATTTTATATTATATTATATTATATTATATTATATTATATTATATTATATTATATTATATTATATTATAT
>JBBMFX010000141.1:14362013-14375956 GCA_037832545.1 Rhabdalestes septentrionalis | reverse complement strand
AGGAACGACCAAAGAAATCTAGTACTTCAGAATATTTATTGCTGAAAATGTGCATTCAGCTATATAGCATTCTTTATGTACTTTATATAAGGAATGCAGTGTAAGTCATCCAAAAATCAAATTATGTACTTGAGCACTAAATAAGCACTAGGTTTACTCGTCGTGAAAGGGGTCTCATTCCTGCCCTCTCCAGGAGAAATAACAATGAACATCAGTCTATGCCTCAGAGGCTGACTGGACTGTTAAGAGGTTAGCAGGTGTCCTTACAGATCTCTGCTTCTGAGAGGAAGTTATAATGAACAAACTATATACCAGTCTAAATTACGCATTATTTGTTCCTGCTGTGAAAGGAAAACTTTTTTTACCCTTTCTCAGCAATTCTACAGACAATAGTATCCTGTTTGAAACTATGTGTCTAAATCGAGATAAAAATTGCACAAACCACATACATTAGCATTGCATTCAATTTCTAGGAATGTTTGATTGTACCAGACAGTAATGGCCTTGCTGTCTAAAACTCTAAACTTTTTACAACATATAGCATGGAGTCTGTGATAGAGAATGACTCCGTAAATCCGAAAGGATGCCAGTGTGTGTGGTCATGTCATGACAAATTCATTTCAATCACAAACAAGAACAGGCCAGACGCCCTCACTTCACACTGATGAACTCTCCTCATTAAAACAATTTATCATAAATGGGAAATGCCTGGATTGTGGGTGATTGATTTTTTTTCTCAGAATACCTTCACAACTTGTGAGGCTCATTGGGCTTACAACATTAGGTGGGAGAGCTGAAGAGGAAGCCAATAAAATCCTCATGGATGTTTGCGCACCAAGACTGGAGCCTGTCAATTGACTGCCCCTAAGAGGTGATCTGCCATTACTGAGCCATAGGAAACAAATGAGGCTATTTCCTCTGCCAGCTTCCCATCTAAGCTGTCAATACATGCTCGCACAAGGCAGGATGCTGAGAGAACGTTTTTCCATCCCAGCCTGATTTGGAATACACCGACTATTCTTTCATATGAACAAGAAAATGTAGTTTTGCCATCCAAGATTCATTCATTAATCTTTAGCTTCCATGGCAAATTTCTAGACAATAACTGGGAAATTAGTTAGAAAAAGTTACACAAAATAAGGTATGTGCACTAAACCCTTTAATAGGCAGAAAGCGTCATTTTCAAATGATTTCTCAACAAAAATGAGAACACACATCTTAAAAAACAAACCAGTGATAAATGTATTTTTGTGTTTCCTTTTTTAGACAGTAAATCCCTTTCAGAAACACATTCCAGAAAAACAGATTTTTAGTATTTTTAGTACATCATTTAATCCTGAAGATATGTTAAAGAAACATAATCTTGAAAAAACAACATCTCAAATACATGAATCAGGAAATGTTTAAAATATAACGGATAAATATATATAAGCAACACATTACTGCATTAAAGTAAAATTAATAAAACAGCAAACATTTAAAGTCAAACTAAATCTTATCTTCACAAACTGGGCTGCAACCACAGCAAGTGCGAGCCAGAGAATTATAACCTGAACTTGAGCACATTTTCAGACACATTTGTCTGTCTTATTGCCTCCATCTCAGATTTAAGAGGCTGAAAATGACTAAATGTCACATAATTCAAAACGTCAGCTTATGACTGCACTGCATTCAGATTGCCCCAGCATGCAATTTGAAACAGCAAACATGTGAAAGCAGCCCAATTACAGCACTGATTTATTGATTTCGCAGAATGAGCTGAGGTTAACTTGATGGCACCCTCTTTGACGTATATCACAGTGTCAAATTTAAAATTAAGTGCATAAAGCCTGTTTTTCACACATATAGTATGTGACGGTTTACCAATAAATATACATATATATATATATATTTAAACAGCCTTGCAAAAAGGTGAATTATGAACTAGATGGAGCAAAGTGATTCAAAATACTATACTTATGGAGCTGCCTCTGATCAGACACATTGCATTAACACATATCAGTAATTTTTTTTAAATTATTAATAGACTTTCACCTAAAATAAAGCAATATAGCGCTATAACTTAGAATTCCTAACACTGTTGGGTGTTTCTTGCCCTATTTCTGTTATTCAGTGTGCCAGCACAAAGAAAATGCCTCAGATTCTGACATATGCTCAGGTGAATTGAGTCCTCGGGCTCCAATCTGCCTTTCCCAGATCTCAAAGACAAATTGAGGGGGCCATCTCTTTGTCATTAAAAAGGGGCTAAATAACTGCCATATGTATGGCTATTATTAGGCAAGTAACAGCAGACATCCCATTTTCAAAGTTAAATTACCAAGTATAAGCGTAATTGTTTAGATACGTTCTTTAGTGGATCACTTTGAAAGGAGACTCGAACCATAATTCAACAGATGGCTAAGTCTTATGACTTGCATTAACACCTCTGAAGTGTAATGAAGTGATAATTGCCTTTTTAATATATAATGGAAATATTGGAATTCTGGGATTCACGCAAATAGATTAGTGTACTGAAGATAGGCAAACACACATGGCATCCAATGTCACGTTAAGTAGCATGAAAAACAAACTAGAGTGGAGGACACGAAGTGCGGTCACACTGAGCAGCACATAAACAATAAGCCTGAAGTTTCTATTCACATCCTGCACATTCAGACTCAAGCAGCTCAGGAGATTAGAATGAGGTCTGGGTGACATAAGGGAAGAAAAGAGCTCTCAGCAAGGCACGACTCTGCCTGCGACCCTTAAAAGGCCTCCTTGATGGTTAGTGGAGTCCTGCTGGCTATAGCTTGGATTTTCATATTATGGAGGTAAGCAAAACAGAATGTCCAAAGAAAGCTTGGTGTAGAAACACAACCACCGACAGAAAGGACACAGAGCCTGGCCTGATTTTATCTTTTGATAACAATGAGGGATCTACAAAAATGTAATCGGTTAAATTGTTTGAAAACAGCTCAAACAATTTAACCGATTAAATTAAATAACATAATATGCCAAGCACCAGAATGCAAAATGCCATTAAATGCCGCTAGAACGTATTTACTTACATGTATTAATACAATAATGATCAATATGACCACAGCTGATAAGTTCTGTGATAAATTCTGTAATCACGACAAACATGTTTCTCTGAACTTATTAGGAATATCATTACTTCTAGTACATCACCCAACTGTAGGTTTACAGCAGTCTAAGTGATACACATATGATGATACACATCTGAATTTTCAAAATAAGTCTTTGCCCAAAAACAAGATACACATATTTTATTGTGAACATGCATTGCATATCGTAATATATATTTTTCCCCATACTGCCCCTCCCTGAATGTGAGGGGAGCCCGTTTCTGATTTTATTGTTGAATGATATTTCTATCACCAACTCCCAGTCTAATACAACCTTTGCAAATACCAGTTTATTATATTAAGTGGTTTTTAAGGTCAATATACTTTCCTAATAGCTTGTCCCTTTTTATCTCCATGGGCTTAGCTGTACCTTGATCCCCATACTCTGTAATTAGGACTTGTGCTTGAGTCTGTCACAGCTAATATGCTCACCCTGTAATGTTTTTCAAATTTCAGCGTAGACTGAGCAAGTAATGTTTTGCATGCTTAAAATCCATTTCCACAAGTAAGTGCAATTTCCGTACAATTTGTTGCTGTTTAATGAAGTGAAATCTTGTTTGTATTCCTCCCCATTCCACGAGAAAAGCCATTGGAGCGTAAGTGTCAGAATTAAAACAAATTAAAATTAAAGCCCCTGCTATCTTCAAGCCAACACAACTTCACCATTCAAATGAAACATTTAGCCTTTTGCATTTAATGCACTTAGCACATTTAAATCCTTATTTTCCACTTTTTCGGAGGATCGGGCACTTTTATTATTATTCTACTATCAGAAATATTTAAGCGGCATTTAATGCATTTAATAGCAGAACATGCAAATGGTATGGAGTGGAGAAAATGGCTAACATTTATTTATCCTGGCTGTTCTCGTGTCTTGTTGGTGCCATTAGAACAGCTCGCTGCATCCCATTCGCTCCCATTATCTCAGCTATCAGCGGAGCCCAACGAGATTCCAGCAGGGCCATAAATACTTCCCTTGGACCACATACAGCTTCCACATCATCTCCCGGGCACAGCTTAATGACAGGGAAAAACACAATGGGTTCTCGCTTTCTCTTTACACCTCCTTCACCAGAATTTCACTTTGACGGCAAGAAAATATATAGAAAGGAAGACATGAAGTTACATGTAGTTAAAAAGGTACATTAAACTATCATTTCCAGAATCTCAGACATGATTGATGGATGCAATCATAGTGTCCTAATGCAAAATTCTAGCATCTACATTTTATAGCAGCACAACAGCAGGCCTACAAAGAGAGCATAAACACGTCCCAAAACAGAAAAGGAGCATTTCTAGTATCAACAGCACAGAGGTAGGCCTACAGGATATGACATTTCTTTGCGTCTGGGGGTGTGGATGCTCTATCATCATGGTTAATGAATCCGAGAAAATGATTTTGATGTGTTCATCAAATGAATCAATTAGACACCATTACAATGAGCTTTCAGAATAAACAAACCTATTCTCTCTAAACAAGGTCACTGATGGCCTCATTAGACCAAAATGAGAGAGTGCATTAGAAAAGCACTTAGATATTAGGCTCGACCACAAGAAACCATCTCAGTCTAGTCACCGGTGTGAGGTGAGGTCATGGAGAGCAGAAGCAGGACACTGTTAAACAAACATGGACAAACTTTGGCGTGGAGAGGCCTAAGACCTGACTCTATATATTGAGGGAGTACCCATTAAGAGCCCTCAGATAGAGACACAATGCTCGAGACTTCATTGTGGAGAGTAAATATGTCTGAGAGAGCAAAGGACGTATGAGCTTTGACCCCTTAACCATAAGGTTCAGTCCCAAGAGCACTGAGAGCTGAAAGAGATTAGTGTTAGCATTAGCACTCAAGCTCGTGATATGAGCCTTCATTATTACTGCTGCAAGTCTATGTCTACACACATATATATGTGTCCATATACAGTACTGTGCAAAAGTATCAAAGATTTAGAGCTATTTATCTGCACAGTAAGATTTTATTGCTAAAGCTGTTTTATAAAAAACCTATGAATAAATAAATTGCACTTAGTGATTTTACATGTGAAGCATTTACAGTTACAGTCTTAGTCCATTTAATCAATCCTTCATTAAATGAAAGCAGCTGCTGATGGAATCCACGCAACAGCTAAACAGTGGGCAGATGTCATGAACCAAACCTCTGTTCTAAGTACATTATTTGGTCCAATCCTTTTTTATTTGTCTTTTTCCTTAATGTTATGCAGAGTTTTACTGCTACAAACACAATTATTGCTCAGAATCCCTTATGAAATTTTCTTGGCAGCTTCTGCACAGTGTTTTGGTGCTGTTTCCATTATCACAATATGATCCATATAAAAGGTTAATTGCAAAGATCACAAATTTTTTTCACAATTTTTAATAATTTATTATTCAATTATACACCACGACATAACACTACAACTTTTTAACTGCACATTGTAACATAAACTGAACTCTCAACCTCACTGTATCACCTGCTGTCTGTCAAGTCTATATGTCACCCAGCAAACTAGCAGACTACACTTCACCGCACATATTCTATTCCATTTTATTTTGCACACTATACATACCTTGCTTCTGTTTGTAATGTCTATAATATCTGTCAAGTGAATATATACACCTTTTCTTTTATTTTTATTACCTTAGTTTAGCCATTCCAATGTTCTCTTTGATTTAATTTAAATTATTTGAGTATAGGTAATCTCAGGGGCACAATTCACTCGATGCACAATGCATCTATTGCCCAATTCAGCAAGAAGTTTTCAAACTAAAAAACTCAATGCATTAATAATTACACCTAATCCCACAGTTCATAATTTTTGATGGGAATCCATGGCTTTGACCATCCATTGATTTGACCAACTTACGGTAAAGAAATTATTTGATTACAACCCTAACCATTTTATTAATTAGTTGCTATAAATGTATGAATAATAATCTTAATAATCATAATAACAATAATGATGGTTAAAACAAGACTTGTGTATTACAAAATAACTCAGTGAAGTTGCATTGAGGCAAACATTGACGATTCAGAGCAGCATGAACTGAGCTTTAGTAGCGTCAATTCAAATTTATTTTGCTAGATAATGTGGAGAATGTCATTGTCATAGAGACAAAGGACAGAGAGCGCATCATAACTCCTGAATCGTCCTGTGTGTGCAAGTGTGTACATGAGTGTGTGTGTGTGTGTCACAAGGGCCTGAAAGAGACTCAATGACAAGTCTAAGCTTGTCACTCAAGCAGCACAGCAGCACGATGTCATGTGTCTGTTTGGGTAACGCTTGAGAAGCGTATCTAACGCCACCCTCTAAAACGCGCTCAGGTGTTGAGGGTTGAACACGTCAAGATCGCAAGACTTCCTCCTCCTCGACCCAGAGCCTCTGACACTGAGGACAAAGTGTGTGCCTCATTTCCTGCTCCTAATCAATGTTTACACCCATTGGCGTGGCGACGGCCGTGCGAGGGTGCATATAAATCACCAGCTGACGGCGCTGTGTCGGTGAAAAGCATCAAGAGATCTGGCTCTGCTTCTCTTTCTCTCTCTCTCTCTCTCTCACTCTCTCTCTCTCTCTCTCTCCCACTCCTTTTACTGCTAATCTGTTTCAGTGGTAGGCTCTCTCTCTCTCTCTCTCTCTCTCTATCTCTATCTCTCTCTCTCTCTAATGGGTGCAGTGGAATTATGGCTAATTACGAATGTAAATGGAGCTGAAGAGTGACAAAGAGCCTGCTTGTAATTCGGCTCTAAATTGTCTCTTACCTCAGCAGAAAATTTATCACAGGAGACAATGTCAACTTTTACAGGGGAGGGCTATTTGCATTTTGTGCATTCATTAGCGTGGAATCATAGCGGGGCCTGTGGTAATGGCAGGCAAGGTGCTGCCCACCCTGCTGCTATCCACTGAGGGCACCTGATAGGAGATAATCTGGTAGGTTCCCCCTCAGCAGTCCGCCCCTGACTCAAGGGGAGCAGGAGGACATTATGGGATGGGTGGAGAGGGATCTGACACAAACGCCTGATGCTCAGACAGCCTCCGAAAGCCAAAGTGAAGCACTGTGTAATCACATCCCATTTTACATGGCAAAAGACCAGTGAGCACAGCACTACACAAACAGCAGCGGAATGGTAAGCACAGTCAAACCCAGACGGCAAACAGAGATGTCGGATTTCTGTAAAAGAAAAAAAGAAAAAACAGGATAGGAAGTAGGAAAAAAGCTGCTCCTTGCCTGCTTTTGCCTCCGTTTGCAAACGAGACTGATGCGGAGCACACGGGACTGGTGCGACAGGGAACAGTGTTGTGATTTATGTTGCTTTAGATATGACTGCTAGTTACGCAGTAGCAAGACATCGATCTGACAAAGCAAAGCAAACAATAAAGAGGCGAGCAAGATGATGTGCTTAGTGAAGTGAAGAAATGGAAAGTGTACCTATAAGAGCTAATTATCTCCACCCATAATTCTTCAGGTTAAGACAGGGAGCCTGAAAGCGGGCCAGCAAGCTGGGGTGTGTGAGCCGACTGAGTCAAAGGGCAGAAATGAGAGTAGGGGACTGGATGGGGCCACGGTCAAGCAGACATAAAAAGCAGAACAGCACCTGAATGTACTTCCACCAGGCCACTATCTATCACCTAAATCACTGGGCTCTAAAAATGAACATATAGCTCTCACACATCTGAAGCTGTGTCTCATCTCTAAAGCTGGCCAGTGGCAATTTATCATTTTGTTTGAAACAAATCTTGTCTCACCTGTGAAACCATTTCTCCATTTCCACACAGTCAGGAGTTCATGCACTGGTTACTGAAATAACAGCCCTAAAATAAGGCAAACAGAAGAAGCTAGATGTATTATAGTGTCATTTAACTGTCATTTTTAATTTACTAATGCAAGGACATATGCCAGGTGCTAGGACAGTCTCTCAAGAGCAAACTGAGGGTTAAGTGTTTTAATACAGGGCACATCAGTGGTTACCGCTAAGAGGATCAGGAGCTTATTTCAATAACTTAACATTAATGCCAAATAACAGATTTGATGAATACCAAATAAATGAAGAAAAGGATTTGAAATAAGTGAACTGGCAGCAGTAAAACCCTTCTGTGGAAAGCCACAACTTTAACAGCAGCCTATAATAATTATAGAGTGGGTTCACAGCCCACAGTAAGAATACAGATAGGACATATCAGCCCAGTCCTCCAGAGGCTGTGAAAAATAATCACATTATTTGTAGTGATTATTTTCTATCTCTTGGATTCACTCTCCAGCTTTAACTGTTGGGGTTTTTTAATTAGATGTACACTCTGGGCGGTAGGCTCTGCATCGTTAATAACAGCATATAAAAGCAACAGCAGACAACCGCTGACACTTTTAATAGTTGGAGAAACAAGATATAATTTGACAGTGGTGCCAGGAACAGCTCAGCTATGCTTAAGAGTTCTATAGTTCACCAGGAAGAGATTATGTCAAAAGCACTCACTCCGGTCCTGAGTTATATGTGACAATATAAATGGGTGATGAGGTAAACGATAAGATGGTGAAGCAGGTGTTAAATGTATAGCAAGCTCACATTAAAGCAAAAAGCTGAAATGAATCAGCATTCTCCCCTTTTATATTATCAAGTATTAAAAATACTTACTTTATCTTATTATCGTAAATCTTGTTTTATTGCTTCCAGTTTACAGCCTAATTCAGTGAACTAGTTAACATTTCTACAGTTCGTTTAAAAAAGGAATAGCACTGGAAATTATACAGTTGTGGACATTTTGCTTCCGCTGACTGATTTGTTTGTTTGTTCACTTGTGTGATGTATGTAAACCACAAATTCATGAATTCTGGGAAACACTGCATGCACATAATAATGAGAATGTGCTTTCTGGGAAGAGTTCCAGTTGGCCACACTGGCAGCAGATTTAGTGCGAGCCATGCTGGCATTGGGGAAGATGGTTAAATAGCGTACATTACTCTGTTCACAATCACACACTTCCAACCTACATCCATACAACAGCCCATTTACCATTCTATTATGTTCCGGATGCTGAGTTGCCATAATTAACATATTCTAAATTGCAGTAAACTGTACAGATTCAGTGGTTCAGTAGTACTCCGGAGTCATTTATGATGCTTAAATCTATAGAAAAAGGTCACATGATGTATGAAAGTTTTATGAAAGCCGTACAATATTGTGTATTTTGACATTGCATTGTGATGTAAAATTGGATGTGTATTTGGAATGCTTTGCTCTAGTTAGCCAATAGACAGAGCCAATGCATTGAAGTTTCACAGGCTTTTGGCAGACATGCACTTGTGCACTTGCTGCCGTTTCCTCTGAGCAGCATCTGAAGCCTGGACTCATACAGCTGTACAAACACTGCACAGCTTCAAGCAGCCATCTTGACTGGGGCGTTTATGGGACGCCAGCGGTCGTAATTACGCTTTGATTTGTAGATGCTCGTTCTGGGCCGTTATCTGCCCGTGTCAAGAGTCACTGATAGAGGGGAAGTAGTTTGCCCGGCCCCCTCTGTTGGAATTCAAAGTGCTCGCTAATTTCAAAGAGTGATTCATCTCCCTCCTCTTTGCCTTAATTCATGGGTGCCACTCGCTGCTGTGGCACGGAGGGTGCTATTTTCTGTGGGTATGGTGCCGGGTTCAGGGTGAGGCCACAGCAGGGGGTCTGCAGGGATCAGGGTGGGGGTTATCTGCTATGACTGAGGCTCATTTTCTTCCCAGGTTCCTTCCAAACATGGCCTGGGTAGCCCTGTCCCTCCCCCATTAAAGAGGGCGTGGCAATCTCAGGTCTGGTTGGCCCTCCCATGGCCCTGGCTGCCCTGGGCAGTGTCTGGGGCCACTCTCCCCTCACACTTTCATCAGAATCCTATTTCCTCTTCTGTAAAGTGACATGGCCTGAAAGTCTACCTCTCATACTAGTGCCCATGATGGATGAGTCCCACTCCGGCTCCCTCTGCCTGTCCATCAGACCCCCACGATTAAAATGTAGAAATGGCAAGTGCCCCCTGCTTGCCTCTCTTTACTACGACCATCCCCCCCACCATAAACTCCATTCTTCCTTCTCCAGTCACCTCCACTGGCCTCTTCAACCACCCCCCTCCCCTCACTCACTCCCCATCTCTAATGCCCCAAACACCGCTATTCATCTTGGTGAAAAAAACATCATTTATTTTGTACTTCCCTGATAATTTACTTTTTTCTTTCTTTTCCTTTCTAGAGGAATTCTCCATTTCCCTATAAAATGAAAATTCATCTAGAATTACATCTTATGTCATCATTATGTTTATTAAGCGTGGATGATGTATATGAACAGCGCTGGCTTGCCGCTGAGTGCTTAATGATGCATAAGATTAAGCCGAGGCTCTCAGCTGTGCTGTGACTCCCCTCTGGTTCCCATGCTGCAGTAGCATGCTGGGAGAACAAGCTTCAAACGGCCATCAGGTGAATGGAAATAGGACTGTGTGTGTGTGTGTGTGTGAATGTGTGCCCGTTCCCTGCTTTTTTATGTATGTACGACAAGAAAACACAGTTTCTAAATCTATATACCCTAGCTTTTCTTTTTGTTCACCTAAGTTATGTATAACTGTATACCATTTTCACACATCCAGCTTGTGTTCTTCCTCCTCGGGATCTACATCACATGTAACAGTAGCTTGCATCGGCTTCTCTTTTTTCCTTTCTCTTTTCCTCCATTCCTCTTCGTAGTTCCCCATTTCTTCTCTCTCTAGCCTCCATAGCCACAGTGTTCTCCAGCACAGCAGCAGCAGTAGCAGCAGCAGCAGCAACAGCAGTGGTGGCGGTCTATGACAAAAACATTATCTTTCTGCTGCTAAACAATCCAATAAAGCTCTCCACGGGGAAGAACTTAACCTCTTGTCTCCTCCGCTGATGCTTTCCCCACCACGTGACGGCTGCCACAGTAAATTCAAATCATTAGTCTTCTCACCCCCATCAAAAAAAAAAAGGAAAAAAACTTCTATTAGTAATGGAGACCTCGTAAGAGACCTTCCTCTGAGAGGACTGCCTCACCAATTCCCAGTGGAAAAATCCACCGCAAAAAACTAATTCTACTTTTAATAATCTGTCATGAAGACCAGAGGCAGTCATAAATTATGTGGGGAGCATGTGTGAGAGCGAGCCACAAGAGAGAAATCGGAGGAGGGAGGAGGAAAAAAAAATCAAAGCCCAAGTTTGACAAACTTTGCTGAAGATAAATAATAACTTACAAACAGGATTAGTTGTAAAGTCACAGGCGAGCGCACAGCCGAGCGCTTCCCATCAGCCCATGCAGAATGAAGAATTTACAGCTACACCTGTCATTAGCTCCCCCTATCTCATTCCTCTTTCATATGCAACCCCCCTTTTTCATATTCATTATCCCTCTGCCTTCTTCTCCTCATGTGCTGCCTTTTGTTATTAACCCTTTGTGATCCAGCGAAGAGCATTCTAGGATATGGACACCAAGGACATTGTATTAAGTGGTGTAGGAGGACAGGCAGTAGGAGGCAGTGGCCTGCAGCATATTACGATATCAAACGAGAAAACAGCCCTCGCCTCCGCACCAGAGTAAATAAAGATGAGAAATACAACAGTCGTCCCTGTGTTAATCGCCAGCGGAATGAGTGTGCGGGGGTCTTAACGGCTGCCTCCAGTCACCGGGGCACTTGGGCTGATTCATCAATGGGATATCAATGGGAATCATCCATGGGGGATACTGCTACAATCGCTGCATGTGTGTGTGTGTGCCTGTGTGTATACAGAGATGGGCCATCAGCTGCAGGCTGTGCTCTTTGTCCCTGTGTCAATATCTCAGCAAACTATCGACATGCATCATAATCTTGCCTCTCGATCAAGCGCAGACTAAAGAACAATCTCCATTAGGTGACAGCGCCTGGGTCGAGTGATAAATGCCCCCTGACGGAGGGGAAGGAATTGCGTAAAATAAAGAGGCATGTTCCTACAAGTCTTGTCAAAATTGTATTGATTTAATCATCTGCAGAACCACGCATTCTTGGCTACTGTAGCGTGCAGTAACCTGGATGCAGTTTACAGTCGCCAGGCACAGAAATGCTCTCCCTCATTGAGTTTGCAGGTGATGAAGTACACAGTGAGTGGATCTCTAATCCCTCCTCCCACTCCCCAAAACACATACACACACACACACACACACACACACCACTGAACGTACCCCAACAAAAATGCTTGCAATCCCATTTCATTTCTATCTGGAGACAGAAGAAGTCTATATATAACACTCAGGCCTAAGCACCTTGCTGGTGACATGTACAGTAGGGGGGGGGGAGATAAATAACAATAGCTCTCCATCACTGAGACAAAGCCACTTTATTCCCCTGGCCAGAGAGTGGTGGCCAGAGGTCTGGCCCTGCTTATTTAACAGCAGGTGTTTGGAAAGACGCTCACCTTGGGAAACAAATAGATGCTCTTTTCCCCTAGCACCCAAGTAAACAATCAATCTGAGGGCCTGAGAGTCGCGTCCCTCTGCGGGACAAAGTCACTGAAGCACTGACTTCTTAGTCATTTGAATTATCGCTGTGTGATCATCCACATAAGTCCAGTCCCTATGACCCTTCAGCCGAGAAACAGCTCGCTCTCAAAGGGCTACTGCAGACACCTGAAGCCGACTCTTTCACTGAGAGGGGAGCCGGAGACTAAATACCGAAATCACTGATCACCAGTCTGTTTAACAAGCAAATAAGACAATTCTTTCTTCATGATGAGAGAGGGGAGGATTTGCAATAAGAGTAAATAAATCAGAGAGAACCATGGGATGATTAGATTAGATTGATGCTAGTGTTGGTTTGTTTTATATTTAATGAACAATATATGATCTACACAAAACTATGCTAGCTACAAGTAAGTTTCATTTAAAATTTTACCCACAATCAATACACAGAGGTTTGAGTGTGCATTTTTCATCAATTTGTTTCAAAGCTGTTAACACTATCAAATGTAACACTTTGCCAGGGATATTCCGATACTTTGGTAATGTTGATACTTTAGTAGTGTAGTAAAGGTTGACATTATTTTAACTGATCGCTTGATAAAAACAACAAAAAATAATTGTATTTACAGGCCATAATCAAGCATCACAAACAGAAACCCACACCAGCAGGATATCCTGAATGCATCTATATTGTTAAATTGCATACAAACGTGTACATCAAATACATTTCAATGTTGCTGTTGTAAAATATGTACACATTAAGTATTTGTATTATAATTCACTGTAACACTGCAACATACAAAAAATACATCTAAATGTCTATAAACAAACTTCAAATGCTTCAAATGTCTGTGTTTTTAAGTCAGCCAGCCTAAGTCATATTCAAGCAGTTAGTACCACTGTTAATTTACATAACATACATTAATACCGCATTCCCCAAAATCTTAGCAGTGGAGAAAAGAATAATTATAAACTATATATTTTATCTGATACATGCAGATACTCTGATCATGCTTATTTTCAATTCTCCTACTGCTCATTTTTGAGATCAGAAACACAACCTGGTTGATCCTGATATCATTTTGAGTCAAATCTTTGGAACCTTTAAAAGGCTCAGGAAGTATTCTGTTAAAGTTTCTGTTAAAAAAACCCACTCGTTTACTTAATTACTAATACCAATTACTCCTAAATGATAGTGAAAGAGTTAGTGTTGACATAATAAATAATCTTCACAGAAGCATTGGCCATGTAAAATCTATCAACATTTGGAATGGGAGCCACATATGTTGGCATGTTTACCATCTGAGCAAGTCTGCACACACTGAGAATGGATTACAGATAAGTATAAGCTATATATATA
>JBBMFX010000141.1:14327480-14361616 GCA_037832545.1 Rhabdalestes septentrionalis | reverse complement strand
TTTATATACACAAGTGTATGTTACAGTAGCCACGTAACCTTGCATATGCGATGCCTAATTGATCACACACTTATTTCATAATGTGTATATTACAACCACCTAATATCAGTTACAGGATAATGCTTCTTATTCATAATACAGGAAAGACAGGGGGTGTGAACAAAATGGAAATGAGATTGCCCACTTCTATTGAAACTTTCACCTTGTAAAGTCAAGTCTTCAATTTTCATCCCTTCTTGAAATCTAGAAAAGGAACTCAATCATTGGGATGGCAATATGTACCAAGGACAGCTCACTCATTCTCAATCGCGGCCTGGTTTAGTGGGATGCTTGCGGAGCACTCAGACAATGTGTGTTCAATTCAAATGGGAGAAGGCAGAGGCCAGCCAGATTCACTATGATGTCTGTGTTCTGATAGATCACCTTTCTCAGTAAGGACAAAAAGAATGAAGATGACTGTGCTGCCAGCCACAATACAGATGAGACCCACACCTCTGAGCAAGTGGAGCACTAGCTGTCTAACTGTCCATTTGTTAAACCGGTGACAACAAAGATAGAGCAGGATGAACATTGCTTACATGCTGACAAAATCATTTGGAGCAGCTCTTGAACCAAAAAAAACATCGTAGGTGATGAAAAAAATTAAGATCATGTCAAAACTGTACCGAAATGCAATTCATTTTGCTTTCGTGTTACAATCTAAAGTCACATTTTTAGAATTTTAGAACGTTGTTTATTAATAAATGTGAGCTATAACAGAAGTTTGTTACCATTTTTAATTTGTACAAGAGCCTTTTCAGAAAGTTCCCACTTGAGTCACAAACAGAAAATCTCATTGATACAAAACTACATGTTCCTATGAAGGTGGTGAGTGGGCTTTCATTGGCTCTGTGTGAGCAGCAGTCATATATTACACTAGTGCTGGATCAGCCAGGGCTGTAACTCATTCCTCTACCGCTGCCCTAGCTTACTGCCGGGGAGTCACTTCAGAAGGTCATCCCTTTCATCAACTATTCTATTTGCATCCAAAATTGTATGTACATGAAAAATGTGCCAGTGTGTTTGCAAAGGCCCACAGAGGCAGATGAAATTTCTGTAGCCTGATGCACGCTAACCTTTGCAGATGGCACCGCTATTGCTGAAAAATGGATTGCTTAATAAAGCATATCATCCGACATATTTGCTGCTTGGCTGACCAAATAGAGGTTGTTTTTTGCACAAATTTCTTTGTCAAATTTGTCAATGTTCATGTCATTTTTGTTTTAGGTCATGGAAAGCGGTGCAAATTCCAAGCATGTCACGCAGGACCAATTTGTAGCCGCTTCTGGGGATGAACTGATTTTTTTTTTCCACAAGGTTTATTCCATAATACGAGAGAGCCAGCCTCTGTCTGCGCTGGAATTTTTTTTATATCTGATTATTGCCTGGCCAGTGGTGAGCAGAGCGATATGTGATAAAACCCAGCCAGGCTGATTAATAGGAACATCATGAGAATATTACTGATAGCACCTTTGCTCATATCTGTGTAATTTAGTCTGCCTTTTCAGACAAGCCCATGCAATTATGAGCACCAGCATAACCTAGGTGGAACGTGCTTAGGGACTGAAACAGACCTATGGAAACAATTTCAATCTTTGGAATATGCATCACAAAAGTACAATACTCAAAGTCAGAGGTAAGCATTACATGCAGAATTATATGTCAGTCATTAACAAGATGTCCTAATGTAAACATTTACTGGGGAACTTCTTAAATAAGATGAAATTGATCTTTTTGAACTGGTACACCAATACAAAAATATGCAATCAAGTTAAAACATCCCTAAAGCTGAATGGCATAATGTATTTTGTTTGGCGTGAGGGTGTAATGATACAGTCAAAGTAAGACTGAAATTTTGTCTTACAAATTTAGACTTAAAAAAATCAGTATTCTTACAATTTCCATCCATCCTATATCTGACAGGCTTCTCTATAACCAGGGTCATAGGTGGAGGGGTAGGGGGGTGCTGGAGCCCATCATAGGGAAAAAGGTGGAGCAAGAACCTGTAAAGTTCATCAATCCATTCTTATAAAATTTTAAATGAAATTAGAATGCAGAGTCACATGTCCATAATGAATTCTGTCATATTGTGGCATTGCAATATCACAATATTTCAATGGATTGATACACCAATTGTTTCAAGCAATTTTAAAAGGGAATAAGAATGAAAAATATGATGTAAGATTATTGGGGAGAGGCTGACATGAATATGCTGAACTGGGAAGTTGATTGAGACATTAAACATCAAATATCCAGATAAAGTACGAATTCCCCACATTGCAGAGTCACATGTCCATAGTGAACATTGTTGCAACATCCCAATATTTCAATGCAATGTTACATCATTTCAAACAGGTACTATTATATTCATATACTGCTGTAAATAGTCATTTTCTCAGGTTGTAACTTTGTAAGAGTTAGCATTCTGAAAAGACATTTACAGGGAAATCTACATTAGAACCACTGCAAAATCAATGTTCAATAACATTAAGTTCCAAATGTGCAGAATTACAACTCACAATACCATACTTAGAGTTTGGTGATGTAACAGTTCTGATGTAAACCAAACTGAAATGTTTGTCTCACACAGAGGGTGTGCTGCTTCTTGTTTAATGGTAGTGAATGGAGCCACATAGTTGCATATTTATACAGCTATTTAGAACAGTACATCATGGTGAATGGTGCTCAAGCCATGGCAATTCAATAAGATTAAATGTGCACAAGCTGCAAGACACTAATCTAGGTTAAAGGTGCTCAGGCTGCATAATTCCTTTTGAGGTTAAATGCGCTTGTGCTGCAGAATTATAGGCAAAATGTGCAGGAACCAAAATATTCCATCTGAATCGTGAAGAGGACTGTCATAGCATGAAATGTTATGGTGGACTGGTGCACCCCAGGGTGTACAAATCTCTGAACTACAACCTGAAATATTCGATTCAATCACAGATATTAACTAACCAATTCGATTTCATCACAATTCAATTCAATTTAGCTTGGTTAATTTGGCAAGATTCAAAGTGATTTTGTACAGTTTCTTTACTTTTTAAAAATTATATTTGTATAAAGTGCTAATATTTCATTTAAACAACTCCAAATACAGGGGCTCCTCAAGTTACAAGGATCTCAACATATGTTTAGAGATTGTGATTCTCATATGGGCGGACTAGTTTGAGGCACACAGAAGAATATGCAGAATGCACAGAACACGCTGTAATGGGTGATGGAGTAGGTTTATCTAAGGGCAAGTATTCCATTTGTGTTGCTTTGTTTGGTGACATGTTGCCCATTATTGTGGCCTCTGAACACATTATTTTACACAAATTTTTGTCATTTATTCTTTGTCTAGCATTTGTTTCAACTTACATCCAAATTCGGGGCACTGTAATAGGAACGAATCTCTATTGTAACTTAAGGAACCTGTCCTCTAAAACAACTTAGGGAGTCAAACATAAAAGAAAGTAGAGGCCGGAAACATTTTTCTGCTTATTAGGGCTTGAAGAACATTAAAGAAAGCAGATTGCTTATGTGAGTAAACAAGTTCTTGCTGCAACACATTGCTTCAGATGAGCTCATTCGTTATTGCATATTCTGATGATTGACTGTAATTTACATTTCATAATTGGTGTATTTGAATCTCCGTTCAATATTTATATTCCTGTTCTTGCCTCGTTCATCTAAATCACAGGTATTCCTCAGATCCAGCTCGCGCATCCTTTAAATTCTTCCAGTTCTTCAGAGCTGTAAAATGCTTTGGGAGTCTAGCATACGATAGAAGTTGTTCCCCAGACTGCAGTTGAAAACGTCTTTCATCAAACTTGCATATGAGAGCAACCACGTGCTGCACAGTCTCTTAGCCACACGCTTTGCCTCCTCTGGTGGTCCGGCCAACCAATCCATCTTCCTGAGTGCTCTCACAGATGAGGAGTGGGCACCGGGTGCTCTCATCGGTGGGCTACAGCAGGAGATGAATTGGAGTGCCATTGCCCACCTCCAGACTGGCCCAGTGTAGCAATCTGGACCCCAGTGCTGTGCAGCGAGGGACAGCCTCCACGTCCCTTCATCCCAAAGAAGAGGCAGGAGGCAGACTCAGCCAGCCCCAGGAGGCCATAGCATTACCCGCTGGGGTTTTCCGTCCATACAAAGGGGTTATGTGGAGACACATTGCAAGGTTCTGGGCAGACACACAGATAGGAAGGCTACTGCAAGACGCTGTTAATTGTCCTGCTGATGGGAATGTAATATGAAAACAGACATTCTTTTAGCCACATTGATGTCAAAGTCACAGTAGGTCTGAGAATGAACTATGCATGAAGGGACAGCTTTCATACATCCACAGATATAATGAAATAATAAATACTTCTTTATGTATTTTGCTTTGCATTTTCTCTTGTGTGGTGCTGACAGAGCAATATACTATAACTGGAGTGATAATTTATTAGCCGCAAACAGGATGAAGTCAAGGATATGCACGCAACTGCCAGGCATCAAATTTACTGAGATAATAATTCATGCTATGCTAAACATTTCTTGTAAACTGTCACTTCATCTTCACAATTAATTTCTAAATTAATAAGCACAAAACACTGTAGGCAAAGGAATCAAACTAATGGAAATTTTGATGCTTCAACAATGAATTGCGACCTGGAATGATAGGACAGTAATTAGATAAATACTCTGCCGAGAAGTTTGGACTTTGACCACTTAGTCGTTCATTTATGTGGAATGAGCTTACTCGAGTAAAATGCCAACAAGATTAAGAGGGACAACAAATACAACCAATGAAAATCACCTCTGATTAACATGACATGTCCTGTCATGCACGGCCATTCAGATGAAAAGTCACATAAACACGGACTCACGCATTAAATTCACCAGAAATGAAATGCATCTCTGAAGCTAAATAAAAATCCTATGTCCTGTCCTCCAGCACAGAGCTACAAGATACTGGCAGTCTTTCTCTCTTGCTGATAGCATCAGTGAGCAGGGTGGCCAGACACACAAGACGAAGAGCAAAAGTTCTAGGGGAGGACACTGTGTTATGTTACCTCTTCTGTCTCGTATCAGGTATCCCCCATCTGATTTAGGCATGGCCCCCTGATCAAAAGGACTGCCGAAGCAAAGGATCACTGGCTAAAGAGAGCGACTGGAGGTAAGAGTGCAGACACAAAACATGTCTTGCAGTGGTGTTGATGCAAGTCGAGACAGTAGAGCAAATGCCATTTCAGCAAAGCCAAATCACATCAGACTCTACACGTCATCAGCACACTTAAAACAACAAAGCGCACTTTGCTTTCAGCATCGTTTTGACCTCAATTCCAAGAACATGCAGATGAAAATAATAGAGACAAAAAGAGTACTTTGAACCAATTCCATTAAAGAAACATATTTACAGATCCCTGAAGAACCTTTTAGCAAACAAGTCTTTAAAACAAAAGTCATTTTTTGTTTTTTATAAATAAAAGGTATAAGTGCAAAGATTTTTTTTAAATCAGCACAACATGCAATGCTTTTATACTAATTAAAGCTTTTTCATAGAACTATATAGAAGAAGTAAACAAAACTTAAATAACCGTAAATGTAAATTGTTGCCATCATAAAAAAATTCCAAGAGGCAGGGAGGAAATTTTGACTTTTTTAAGTCATTATACGTGTATTATATTAGTCAAATGATTGTGAAATATTTAGTAAATTGTCAATGACTGCTGGATTTACCAAATGGAGAAAAAGGAAATGCAAAATTACTGAGCAGTTATAGGGTTTTGATACAACAGCGACAAAATAGAAAGCTCGCTAAAGCACTGCTAAATTCTTGTCACGCCAACCATTTAATCTCAAAATGTATCTATCTCCTCTCATCCTCCCTCGCAGCATCTATCACCCCCATCCCTGGCCATCTCCGGACACCGCTGGAGCCTTGAACCCCCTGCGTGTAATCGATACACTGATACACACTCTTCATATGTTATGGTGAGGGGACAATATCTGCGCTTCCCGTGCCGTTTCACAGTTCAGCCTTCCAATTAACCTGCCCACTTCGCCACGCCAATCACGAGGGGGGGCCTTATCGACAAGCGGCATGAAAAGAATAATGCTGTTAGGATGATGTAGCTCACTGGGGGGGAGGAGGGGTGCTCCTCCCCGCCTGGTGACAAGGAAGTTTGCTCCAGTCATTTATCAAGTCCTGGCTGGCCACCGAGGGGCCGCCCTGTCCCCCTGGCCCGCCTGCCGCTCCTGGGGGGCCAGCGCACAATATGTGCACTTCAGCGGCGGAGAGAAAGTGCTGATGTGCCCAGCGCCGCTAAGTTTGATGGATCTGTTGTTGTCATTTGCCCGTGCACCGCACACACACACCCCTCCCTGCCAGCCCCCCGCCACAAAACAAAAGGAATCATTAACTCTTTTGTGCCGCTCAGGAGTTTTATAGGTTCCAGATAATACAGAGTGAGATAGGCTACAGATGGGGTCGGCTGAAAGGGTGATGGCGTTGGAGGGGGGTCCGCGTTCTCAGGCGGGCTGCACAGAGACCCTCACTCTCCACATGCATGGATGGATCTGCATAGAGAGCTGATTACAGGATGATTTAGTGACTGCTGATATTCTCTCTCTCTCTCTCTCTCTCTCTCCCTATCCCTCTCTCTCTCTCAGTGTCTTGCTCTCGCTTACTCATACACACTTGCACACACACTCACTCACTCACACACTCACACACACACACACACACACACACACTCATACGACCGACATACAGATATTTCCTCTCACAGCCCTTACCATGTTTCTCTAGCACTTTCTCTCCTAAACCTTCAACAGAGGCTTTATTCAACGGAGGCACTCTGAGTACTCATAGTCTGTTATAATAGGCTATACAGTGCTATTTACAGCTTGCCAATGTTGACCCATCACACTGTGCCACATGGGCTACAGACCAGCTCTCACAATGAAGCCTCTTTCACCATGTGCAGTGTTTGAATGTGTTTACTCCGAAGAGCCTGGCGCAAAGTCCAGTGGACCGCTGGGGCCTCTATTGAGATCTAATTGCTAGTAAACTTCCTTTTCTGCCATCAACATGAGCATAATTCTCTAATTATAAAAGAAAACGAGGTACACATAGTTTCCACTCTATACTGGTTGTGCCAAAAACATGCATAGTAATTCACATTGGCATTCATTTTATATATGCTCATTAGCAAGTGCAACATAACACAAAGTAAACTCGCTGGTCCCGTCAAGAATGACTGCCTTAGAGAATGGCAGAGAACATCCGAACCCTTGTAACATACAAAATAAAACAATGGGAATTCCATTCATGTGTAATGTAACAGCAAATGAAGCAGTTCTACATAATAAAGACCTATGATGAACACAACTCTAAATAAATTATTCAAACCATAAAAAAATGCTGGTCACAAAAAAAAATATTTTACATTTGTTGATTGGCCATGCAAATAATCAGACTACAATTTTACAACTGAGTCCTAAATCTAACTCCTTCAATCAGTTCTTAGCAATGACTTAAACTCGAGCCTTTTTGTTTGTTTAGTTTCTTGTCTTTCTGATTGCTAATATTTTACACAACTCTCAAAAAATAAGTTATCCCACCTCCAGGAAGGAGATGTACTCGGAACAGAGATCAATCCATTAATTTTACCATGTCAAGTCTCAACAGCCTGGGACAACATACAAATTGAGATCATAGCGAAGGGCTACTACTGCAGCCAAGTGTGGACTGCTGGGTTACAGGGGTGATTGAGAGTGTGTTTGAATGCTCAGGGCCAAACTCAAACAGCGCTGTTACGCTGACAAGGTCGCTCCAGTGGAAGAATTCCCTCACCTCTCTCCTTTCAACCAGCCAAGCTCTCCTGGCCACTTTGGCCAATGGCGACTTCAATATTGATTATTGTTAAGAAAACTGCTGCTCAAGGAATACAATCATAAAGAAAAATGATGCCAAGCAAATGGACTTAATAGATAGGGAAGGCTTCCTAAGGAAAGAAAAAAATATATAGGAAAAAATATATACATAAATAAAACCTTCTACAGAATAAAAACAGAAAATGTAGCTTCACCACACAAAATTACAGTCTTGTTGAAGTATGAACAATACTGCATATGTACATCAAACCATGCACTAAAATTACGTGTACACTTGCTTGCTCAGTGTTGACCAAACATGATTCTTTGACCTTGTTTACAAATTTTCAATTTTCAAACAAAACCTGCGCAATATAAATCCTCACTCGTCCATAAAACCAATTTTTCCTCTCCTTATTGCATTTTAATGAAACAGTGATGCTTCTGAGCCTTTAATTCTTTCCATTTGTTATGTTTGGACAACTCATTAGCTGTCATTTGTTATCATTAGCCAGAAGTTTTAAGCTCTGTCTCCCTGGAGATGTAATGCACTTTTCCTGTTTCCAATACTTTATTCATGTACTACAACAACAGAGCTCATAAAACAACAGCTACATGTAGAACATGTGTGACGCTGAAACCAATTAGGCCAATATGCTCCATCAACTCACCTCACAAATGACTGGTCAATACGCCCTTAGAAATACATGAAATATTCTAACCTCGATCTTTTCTACGTGGGCAGTGCAGCATTATGTGCTTTGCACTATTTCTGAGTATGAAATCCACGAAACGCTATTGGACATCAAACGTGGAACATCAAACGTGGCACAGGACAGCCATACACACATATTTACAGGACATGTACACAGAGATGATAGTCTCATGGGAAGTCTATGTAAAATTCCTTAGACCACATTTTGTATTATGACAATACCCCAGTTCCCATTCAAGCAGAGATCTGTTATAGTTTGACCACTAACCAGATGTGCAAACTTTAGTAAGCCAAGACAGGTCACCCGGCAGCCTCACCTTGGAAAACACTGGGCGAGGCAGAGACGCAATGATCTTTCTCTTCCTGTACAGACAGATTCATGTCCACGCCCCCAGCTTTAAGGACAGGTGTGGTGTCTGATTCATTGTGTCCGACAAGAGACGTGATTGATAGTTTCCTTAATCTATTCATGATGATAATCGAGCCCCTGTGTGTAACCTTGCATAAAAATGCAAATGAACACAAGAAAAAAAAACTGCATGAAATACAGTGGGCCGTCCAATGCAAAGATCCTTGGGAGGAGGGTGTGCATATATTTTTTCATTTCAGTGTGCGCTACAATGAAAGGTGAAGCCCTTTTAGGGTCTAATGAATTTAAGTGACAGTCACCTGAAGAAAAAGTGTGGAGAGTGGAGGAATGTGTGCAGAGGAACCTGAATGTTGCTGTACTGCTGATCCCATCTAAAGCGTCAGGGTCAAGCTGAGACATTATGGTCCAATTTCCCGGCCAGGATTTAAGCCTGGTCCTGAACTACACGGGATTTTGAAAAGTGTTTTCTTCCACTGAAGGCAATACATAGCCCATGACTTGGCTTAAATCCTGCCCAGGAAACTGGTTGTGCATGTTCATTTGTCTGTATACATACATATACATGTACAGTATACACACAACACACATATACACACACCTGCCTGATAATGTGTAGGTCAATCCACAGTTGGCTTTTACAGTTGGCTTTTCAGCTCCAACCCATTGAGGACCCTGGTGTTCCTGGTGTCCAATGGTCAGGCCCTACCACGAGTGGTCCAAGGAAGGACAACTGGTGAACCATGACGCACATAAGGTTCAGTGATTCATGTGTGGAACGAAAGCTAGCCAGTCTAGTCCAGTTCTACAGAAGAGCTACTTGGTATATACGAAAGGTATGATAGAACCTGGCTGCATAATCACAGAACAGTCAGATTGCCCAAGATAGCCCCATTTACTGCTGAAAGCATTTATAATAGGCACATCAGAAATGTACCACAGAGTAGAGGGTAGCCTAATCTGATGAATCACATTTTGTTTTACCAACTGTGGACAGCTGAGTAGTCTGAGATACAATAGATGGGAAAAGAGCTATTCTGGCAGCATGAGGGGAACCTACATAATATTAGGCAGTTGTGGTATCCACTGCCTTAATGTCAAGTGCGTACGATTTTAAAGCTTTTGTTTTTAAAGGTAGTTATCAAAGGATCTCTTATCAAAGCCAAACATGATTTAGAATGTATTTGTTTACAGCCATTGAAAAGCAAGTCTTTCATGACATTTGTTATGTGACGATTTTATTTTCAACTGCTCCATGACCTAAATGTACTGGCTACGCAATTAAGTGCACACATGCATTTCTTTCCCCCAACCCATTATTTTTCTGAGGTATGTCCACCTTCTGGGCCTCCAGTGACACCAGACACACAGGCAGTCCTCTATTTTGCACATACAAGAGTCATGTATCACAGATATTTTCATCTATACCTGACATTTCAAAATCACTTCTTGGAAATTTTGCATAATTATACTAGGGTTGATATTCCTATGTAAAAATATGTACATATTTAAAACTATTCTAAATGTTTGTGTGATTGAGCTTGCTTTGACTGCTGAAGCAAATTGTTCATTAGGAGTTTTACTGCATAAATAAAGTTGATTAATTAGAAAGTCAGGACTACGGAGGATGATCAATGTAGAATACATCACTGTCACAGGAGTCAGTGAATTTTTCATTTACACTACAAAAGCTTTCTAATTACCAAGCTGGTTATTTTACAGCATTGCCAGCGAAATTAGAAAAGCATATCTTAGTGTGTCACTCAAGTGTTTGATGCTCCCTAAGTGTCTGGCAGTTTATAGCGTTAAACCTTAAATACCTTATAGTAATTAGACATGGTGTTAGTATATGTCTAGGGCTGCAGACTGATGATTCTTCATGCAGAAATGATATTAAGAAATCTGAGAAGCACACATGATTTCATGCTTACTTCTAGAGAGTACATACCTGTGGAAACAAGAAGCTATCCGATCTCCTTAAGGTGGCTTCTGAGTGAGGAGGACAATCTGGAATGGAAATGAAGTGTACAGTTACATAGAACAATTTTAAATTTAGTCACTTTAATCCAATAGCTACATATGTGCAGACTGTACTGATGACTGGGGCATTTGAAGATCTCCTCAGAGCAATGGTTTTATTCTGCAACACCAAAATTTTACCAAATCACTATAGTCACATTGACTATCTATAACTGATTATTACTGCTAATTAGGGCATAGGCACTACATTACTATAGTACAGTTTACTTTTTTCTTTTAATAAATGTCGTTCATTGCTGTTATATAATTTAGATTTGTCCAGAAAAAAAATGTTTTAGTGAAATGATTTTTGTGTTACATCCAACTAGAGTTTCTGATACAGTGATTTGTATTAAAAAAGGAAAATTGAAAGAAAAAAAAAACAAGAAAAAAAAACCTCTTTACTTGCCATCTGGGCTCCATTAACAGCTCCTGTGGGAACAGTAATGAAAGATAGTAATCATTCATAAGTAATTTACTTTTTGGATGTTTGTACTCGGAGGGAACAATATGGCAAAGTTGAATAACTAATGAATCTGATGCCTGGAGACTGGCGTTCCATACAGGCCTGAACAGCAATCACAGTAATACCTAAAATAATGCACTGACAGAGTTTTAGCTTGTTGCCATATCTGGAATTACTCCCTCTCTAAACTTTCTGATGCCCAACATTCTCCATCTTGTCTTTTGTTGTATGTGATAACAGTAAGATAAAACATAATGAGGAAAGTTTATATAATATTACGCACTGTTAAGAATACTCATCATTCTGGCAAACACCCATCCATTTCACTGGAATTACAGAAGCATCACACTGTCTCCAGTGTTTTTGTGGTTAAAAATCTTATTATTTATATAATTGTGAACACATGTTACATGGCATGTGGGTATTTTGTGTACTGCTACACACACTGAGCACTATCCTGGCATATTTAGAGTAGAAGGAGCCTGGTTTGGGAAGCAGCACCAGTCTTTTGCTTGGCATGTAGGTCATGGGAGGTCTGGAATGGACTTAAGCACTGTGAGAGTGGCCCTGTGATCTACTTCTACATTCCTGCAATGTCTGCTTTTCCTGTGTTAGAGACACTGAAGACTATGTTACAGATTATGCATACAGATGTTATCAAATACGATGATGTAAACTTGTCATGCAACAATGCATGCAAAATTACTGTAACAGCAGTGTATGTTTCATATTAAAATGTGTTTTAAACTCTGACATTAACGGTTTCTAAAAGCAGAACACTTGTAAGTCAATCTATTAAAAATAAAGGCAATAGCATAGCATTGCTAACAATTCATTATACACAAATCACTATACTGGATTTAGGCTATTTTTTAGGAATATGCAGTTTCTTAGTAACAATTTCAGCAGAAAAGCCTTTTTCGTGTGCTTTAGTAGCACATAATCAATTAATATCGATATATAACGCAAAGGTGGCTAGGTTAGCACCCTGGCTATATTAAATTTAGGAGAACGGCTATATTATAACTCATTTTGGACGTTTAAATCGCTATAAACCTATGCTTAATGTGGTCTTGGGGAATATTAGTGGATGGTGGCTAAAATGTTAAGTGGTATAAGTGTCCAAATGTAGTCAATTTGGGGTTGCATGTTAAACACCCTGGAGTCCTACTGATGCTCATTATATTCTATAATCATGAACAAATGTGTTACTTTACTGAGTGACCAGTGTTCTACCAGCGAGTTGATAAATAATCTTACCAATATTTCTGAGCTTGGCTAAATGCGTGTAGTAGTCCTTTCCAAATGAAGCGTGATGCTGTACGTGTTACTGGCACAAGCGTGTGACGAGAAGGGACGGGGCAAGGAGGTAAATAGCGGGCTTTCTGGCAAGTAGCCCACCCTAAACTACTATATCAGACTTTTAATTGCTTCAGCATGGAAAGGAAATTTGAAAATTGAAGTGTGTGTGGTCATGACAAGACTGGGGGTTGAGGTGAAGTGAGCTGTGGAAGCTTTCCCTGACCAGTTCCTAGTGGTCAGTGGCCCAAATCCAAATGACTAGATTGAATTTATTGCTACTGGGCCAAAGGTAACAAATACATGCAATATAAAGAGGGAGATGGTGTTATTATTTTTTTTCTAAATGGATTTTAGGCCCATTTTGAAGGGCAATCAGACGGAATAAATTGATACTGCAAGCAATGTCTTTATATCATCTCAGTTTAAATGGACATCAGTGCTTCTGCGAGGTAAAAAAGTTTGTTCAAATTTAATGGTATAATAACTACATAAAAAAACTAGAGATACACACTGATCTCAAAGTTCTTTGTTAGAGAGCTCACACCAGGAAAAACTGAACTGCCCTTGTTTAGGTATTTATGAATGGATATCTGTATGTAAGGATGAATTATGTATGTATGTCTGTGTGTATATGTATAAGTTTAGCATGTTAACACTGCTATATTTTCAAAACTGACCCCAATCTATATGGACCATATATTGAAAACATGCTGCAAAAAATGTTGCTGCAATGTCATAAGAACATATTTGCATATACTCATCTAATCAGCTTACAGCAGTCCAGTTCCACATATTATACTGGAGATAGGAGTGTTTTAGCTCAATATATCGCTTGTTTCAATAATTCACAATACAGAGCAGCCAATCAGAGACATATTTAAGAAGATATTTAAAATATGTCAGGGGGAAAAATGTAGGATATGGGTCCCTTAAATCATATGATACAGGCCTGTTTTTTTTTAAATAGAAAATACCTCAACATGTTGTTTGCTGCTATAGGTTTTAGAATATCTTAATCTTTTGAGTGGATGAGGATGACACACAGGACAGATAAAAGGGTAGATGAGGTCATGTAGAGGCACTGTCAGTGACTACACTCTCAGGCACCCCCTCCAGCCCTCTAAGGCATTGCCATGCTAAACAAAAGCCAACAAGGAAATTAAAAACACAAAGTCTCCATAGCAACTCACTATCTCCACAGAAACTCCTTTCATCAGGAATACATTAATGCTTGAGCACCAAGGAAGCACAAATGTGCTTAAATGAGACTAGATCCGATATGAGTTTGTAATGTAGATGTTGTGGGTGTGTATTGTTAAATTCAAGCAACATTTACTTATATGCCTACCTGCAGTAAATCTGCACCTCTCGTCTTTTTGAGGCACACAAAGCTAAATCACTTAATGTGCAACCAAAGGCAGAAATGCTGCCTGTGCTTTTTCTCAGGAAAGCAAAACCTATAAAAACCTAACCCTGCCAGTGCTGACAAAAAAATGTAAATATTTAAATATTTATAAGTGTTAATAGATTTATAATTTCCATTTGTCCATGACCTAGAGGCATGAATCAGTGACATTTGAAATAATTGTTGTTCTACTGATAATCTCCGAGGGGAAATGAGCAAAAGCAGGGAGAAGACTTGGCCGATTGACTGTGTCAGCCTTTATGTATTTGTGACATGATTGCCGAAGGCAGTGCCTGAGGATAGCCATTAGGACCTGGACCATAAAGGAGTCAAATGCAGCGCCATTGCAGAAAAGTTAGCATGTAATGTAGCAACTTATCACTAAAGTGCTCCCTGTGGAAAAAACGAGGACCTTATGGGAAAATGAATACCATGAACACACACCTTAGGCAAAATGCATTCAATCTGTTAGAGTTATTCTCTAAAGCCTCAAATATGGTGTCATCTCAGTGATGAAAAATCTCCATGATAGAGTTTCACATAATTTTTAAGAACATATTAACCTCCTGACTGTTGACATACCAACCTTTTTTTCGTTTTTAAAAAATATTGTTACATTGTTACAATATATAAATATATTAATTATAGAATGTGAGTTGCTCAAAACTAACGGACACATAAAAGTGATTGTAAACATATTACTGTGTTACTGTGGCAGCGTAAAAGCTACTAAGTGAAGATGAAAAGCAGGTCGGAATTAATTAAATGACACTAATGCGGCACGGAATAGAGGACACGAGGTCAGAACAGTTTGTAAGGTCTGCTAGACAAATGGTGCTAGTCCCTGTGGGGAGGAGATTATGATGGGCTCGGTGTCACTCAAACAGGGTCGCACAATAAGCTCCCTAAACAGAGGAGAGCGCACCCTGAGGCAACACTGCTTCTGCCACAGGCTCACTCCCAGCCACGCTTTCTGAGAGACCACAGCAACCCTGGCCACCACAAAGAATCCCTGGCCCAGACCCTGCTCTGCAGCAGCCGGCCACTATTGTCGGCAAGCCTCAAAGAGAGCAAGAGGAAGGAGGAAGATTGGAGGACTTTGGGGTGCCAGTATGGGGCACTTGGGGAAAGGGGGGGAGCGGAAGGGTTATAGGAGGGGGGAAGTGGTTGTGCAGACCTTCAGCTTTAGCTATTGTCCAGACACTACAATTGCACTTTTTTTCTAATCCTTTGTGCACTCCTGTTGACTGTGGATATTAACTAAATGGCTGGAAGTGGAAAGGATATAACTGCCTTTTTTGTCTATTCCCCCTGAGGTTAAAAAGAGGAAGCAGGCCACAGGTTTACACGCTGTGGACAGAGTGAGGAGGAAAAGAGCGTTTGAGGAGATTATGCAAAAAAAAGGACCTGAACAAAATGGGTGGAGCAGTGACTCAGATCAGACAAAGAGCAAAAGAGGATACAGTGACTGGCATTTAAATGGGAGGGAGAAATAGGGTTAGAGAGAGGGAGAGAGAGAGAGAGAGAGAGCAGAGAGCAAAAGATGGATAGAATGAAAGAGAATGAGGGAGATAGTAGAAGAAATACCAAGAGTGAAACAAGAGAAAGAAAAAGCGGAGACTTTTTCCATCATGGCAGACACGTTTTTTTTCTGGCTCCTCAAACAGATGCTGAGGCAGATGGCGGCGAATTAACAGAAAATGAGAGAAGAAGGAATGAGAAAGCTCATGACTGGTCCGGAGAGGCAAGACATTAAAAAAATAAGGATTAAAGGGTGCATGTGTGTGCGTGTGTGTGTGTGAAAGTACCGTAGGTGATCATATATACATTTGCAAGTGTGTGTGTGTATGTGTGTGTGTGTGTGAGAGAGAGAGAGAGAGAGAGAGAGAGTGAGAGAGAGAGTAGGAGGTGGGCATGTCCTGTTAAAACAGTAGCTCAGCTGGGAAAGTGAAAAAGGATGGGTGGAGGAGCTGTGCTCAGTGCTAGAGTGTGCAATAATAATCAGAAGCGTGAAATTACAAGTGTGATATTTGTGGGACCCCAGGGTGTGGTGTGGGGGGCTCGCCTGGAGCTGGCCTGGACCTCCCATCATACTAGCCCACCATCAATAATCAGGAGAATGTTCCTCCTGCATCAAAACTTCCTGGACTATTTTGATATTACCTAGAACCAAGAACCTTTCCATCAGATAAAGAAGTTTAATCTAAGCGTGCATAATGATATAGGAATCGTATTGAAATCGGCAGATGTGGAAAAAATTATATCAAGGATATTTAGGTGTTTAGATCTGACCAATATTTTTAAACTAATATTTAATAATACATTTACCACTCCTTGGAAAGTCAAATCTCTATTAAATGCTTTCATTTTCTCATTTTAGCTTACAGTAATAAAGGTAAATTACAGGCAAGTTCCATTTTAATTTAGGTAAATATCTGCATGTCGGCATTTTTACCTTAGACGGTTATGTAAATGAAAATATTTGTCTACAATCCCTTATTGTCACATCCCTAGTTTTATCACATTTGATTTCTCTGTCACTTGTAGAGACAATGTTTGAAGAGTAACCTAAAGCATAACTGTGTCTATATGTATGTCTTAACAAATAAATCATGGAGATACAGATATGGTACATTTTTAGTAAAATTACTTTCTCAAATTTTTTTGGTGATGATTGGAACTAGTTGTTGTGATGTCTACAACACAAATATGGATTTTATATATTTTAAAGGCATTCAGTGCTTCATGTGTCCATAGAAAATATAAAAGATATTTTAATAATACTGTGTGCAGTCTTGCATAAAGACATACATCTTTAATTATTTTACATTACATTATTTGTTGTTAGAAATGAATAGAAAAAACAGAAGGACAACTGTCAAACTGCCAAAAATTACTATACTTACTCACTCTAAATCAAATGTAAGTCATTGTGTAATTGCCAAAAGAATCTGTGTTAATAGATTTTCATAATAATTCAAAATAGCAATAACAATAACAGTAATTTGAGATTTCTAAAGCAGGAGAACTGAAAAACAAAAAAATAATCAGAAGTGCTATATCAGAATCAGAAATCTTTATTGATCCCAGAAGAAACTGATTTGTGCAGGAATACCTCTTTCAAACATAATTGTTATGTTTAGTAATACTAAATCTAATACATTACTGTTGCAAATAATATAAAAAAGTTTTAAAAACACTAAAACATGAGGATAGGACATGGAACAGCTTTAAACATACTACTGCAGGCCTGTGTATACACACTGATTATAACCCATGTTTTGGAGTTAAACAAGTACATTTCCAAAAGTAAATGAAGAATGGCTGATAATATAATTCATTAAATTTAAAAAGATGCATTAAAGACAATCAGAGCTTACACATCCACAGTTTTAGCTGATTTCTTAAGACTGTACATCAGAAAAGGTGTCAGTAAATGGGCTGGTCTCAACCTCTGAGGCCCATATTGCCCCCTTTAAAATGCCTAATGACAGGAGCTCTCTCTGCCTTCTCCTCATAGTGTGCTCACTGGACATAATCAGGCCTTTTAATACAACAAGATACATTCTGGTAAAGATATGTCTTCAGTATGCTGTATGTGTTCAGAATTACCCAGGTTATGGTTCAATTTGTTTTCTTTCAAAGAGATTTTCTCTGTATTCTGAATATATATGAAAGATTTCCAACATTTGTTCCTTTAGTCCTCTTTGGATAATCTTAGCATGTGAAGGTGAGTGAAATGAATGTACAGAAAAAAGAAATGTGATAGCTATGGGGCAGATGAGATATAGAGGTATAATGACACATTCTGCATTAAAAGGTAATAAGACCTTGTCATTTTGGCTATGATGTTTCAGGTCCCTTACAAAGGCTCCCTCCAGTTTGGAAATACCAGGAGACTCATTGGAGACCCGCTGATTAAGTGCATATTATAACAACATCTTATCAGGCCTACAATGCATTCCTGGAGGCCAGCGATTTTCCCGGGATTAATGCCAGTCGGGCATTTTCTCTCTGGATGTGCTGTCATCTCGGGGGTCTGAATGACTGCCACCCGCTCTCGTAATCACTTCATGAGCTCATTCCCCTCTGACTGTCACCACCATTCTGCTGATGGAGGCATCTTTCACCCAGATGCAGCACGAAGCACTGGGGGGGAGGGGGGATGCTAAATGGAGGGCATTAGGGTGCAGACTCTGGTCATCCTAACCCTGCTGGACCTCACACTCATGTCTGTGTCTACACACAGGGTCAGGTGAAGAAGACAGGGAGAACATTTTTAAATGCAAAAATGAATAAAACTATGCAATGATCACCACAAGAAAAACACAATAAGGAAATTCACAGAAAGAGGACAGAAGGGAATGGTGTTTGGATGTAATTCACACTTTTGAATAGACTTATAGCACACAGGCTGCAGCACTGAGAATGTACTCTGTCTTTGGACATGAAAACAGCACAGGCAGTGTTACAATTCCAGCAGGGGCCAGGGCAAAATTGCTGTTTTTACATTTCTGTATCATTTTTGCCCATAAGGAATATGGATAACAAATGAAATATTCAGACCTATTGTCTGATTTATTTCTTTTATTATCCACAAATATCAGGCAGGCAGTTTAAAGGATAGCTTGCCTCATTCTGGGCCCTCTCGCTGGGGGCCTGACAGCCTATCAACTCTTCGCGCATAAACAGGTCAGGATTGTCTGAGCGTTCCAATATGTTCTACTTTAAGCTTTCAGCATGCAGAATCTCTAAGTAGAGAGTGGGGGGAAAGAGGGAAAATATCCTTGAGGGAACAACGGAGGCCACTATCTCTGCGATGACAAATTTATTTGTCGAACGTCTTGAAATGGGAAAACAAAATGTTATTAATTTTGAAATAAAAAATGACCCAAACCAGGTGGCTTCTGCTGACTATAGATTATATGCCTTAAACCAAGTGATTTTAGCTTTAATATGTTTGCATTATTTGTCTGGACAGTGTAGTAGGACAAAGACTGTCCTGCTCAGGCTTGTCTATGCTGATGACACAGAGGGGCCCATAAGCTATAAGTAATTGACCATTAATGAACTAAAAAACACTGCCCACTGAGGAATACTCACAAGGGCCCATGGGATAGCATGAGGCAATGAAGGGGTGTGGCTCCAAACCATTAACGTAGTCCCAGGACCACAATGGGATTTTAAATAGCCAATCAATAAAAGACACCATGATGTTAAGCAAATCACATGGCTGTTAGATGATGAAAAGAGTTGTAGGAATTGTAAAAAAAAAAAAAAAAAAAGAAAAACAAGATACAACGTAATGCTTAATTTTGATTGGGAAAAAGCACATGGCATAGATAGTCCCCAAATTGGCTAAAATATCTAAACTAGAGAGAATTGTGCTGTAATATCAAATTTCTGTTTAGTATTTTTGGAAATGTCCATTGAAATATGAAATAGATTTAAAGAAATTATGAAATGAGACAAATGACAAATTATAAGATTTCTTTGCCCATAAATGTCCCAGTGGCACTATGTTGCAACAGCATGAGCCAGGTATGGGGAAAACTTCAGTTTTGCTCTTAATTTTCATATTGGCTTACACTATATGACACTATGAAATAGACCTCATTACCTATAACACTGCTGCCAACCAAATACCACGCTGTGTCCTTGAAGCCCAAATAATAAATGGTTCATCACAGGAGACCAAATGGCAAGACAAATTTATGACTGCTGATCTCCCTCATCATTACCACAAAGTACTCAGTAAAATTTCGTCGTAACTTTCAGGGAAATAAATAAATTTGGCCCCCTGACCTTGAAAAAAAAAAATGGTGGGGCGATGATGATAGTTCCTCTCTATTTCCATCGCTCATCTCTCATTCGCCCTGTGTTTCCAAACACACATGAGCTAAAGATAGTTATTCCACCTTGAAGCGCTCTCCACACTGCCCCCAGAGAGAGCGGGTCCCCGTGCTGAGACGCCCTGTGCTGCCCAATCTCAGGCTCTGGCAGAAGAAGGGAAACGACAGCAGAGGAATATGCAGTGAGCTTCACTTTAAATCAAGATAAAAGACAGAAATGGGAAATAATAGGGCGAACAAACCCCTGGACGGCTAGGTCCCCTAATGGAAACACATGGCTGAAGGCTGAGGTGTTGTCAGCAGCCCGCACCGTGACATTCCTTTTTGATAATCTGGCCTGCCATAAAATTAGAATAGCAAATACCTCCTGACAAAGATGCATGTTCCCCCTCTATTGTGCCATCATAAAAAACTCCGCTGGTGACTCCGAACGCCACAAACTTCAATTTAAATTTACAGCGCCGCGAAAGGAGAAGTGATATGCACTCAAAAATTTTAATAACCTATTAAGTTACGACTTCAATTTCATTTTATGAATATTTTCCTTGGGGAGCACAGCTATCACCAGAGAAAGATAGAAATTTAAAAAAGATAAATAGTGCCATTAATCTACAACATTTCTCTTCCATTATCCTTGAAAATGAGGAGTTATTTTTGCTCAGATCCTCACGTAATTAGCTCCTTACACTTGATTCACAAGCCAGAAAATGACCATGTTCAGAAAATTAAAAATTTGTCATTAAGTGGAATTTAACATAATACCATTTATCTTTATATATTCCCCAGCTGACAAGCAGCAGCCTTGGAAGTTGGCTGATGCTCATGTGGAACAATAGAGCAGCTCAAAACAAAGAGGTATTTCTGATTACCTGTACCAGCTCTTTCAATCAAGGAAGGTTTAAAAGGAGATGTAAAATAATCTCAACAATATCTGTAAATAGGAGTGAGACAAGCAGGTGGACATTTCTCTGATATTATTGGGATTACATTGTGGTTCTAACATTTGGATTTATTATGAAATCCACACATTTTGCAGCATGAATTTGCAAACATTACTTAAAATGTACCTTTACTGTAAATAAAATCCACAGCTCTTTTAAGGCACTGTGTGTTTTTAAGGGTGTGTGGTCTAATATGTGAACTATGAGCATGCATTAAAAAAGGAAATGTATGATGAGTAGCTTGGTGGGGGGAAAATCCTTAATGATTCATAGAAAATGTCTTGTAGTTTATTGTGAAACTCAAATGAAAGATAATGTACGGAAGTTTTTAAAATCTAGTTATTGTTTGTCTCTTGGGCATTAAACACAAATTTGGTAGGAACATGACTATGGCGCTCACAGCAGGCTGCCCCATAATATCTAATGGGTCATCAAAGGGAATTGTTGGTGGAGAGCGACCATTTACTCAAATAGTTATGGGAAACCCCATGAGGTGTCACATGACTCATTACCACCAAGTACTTTGCTTAGTTATCACACTCATATGGCTATTAGAAAGGCAGGTTAAAATAGACAGACATTTGGCACTCTTGTCATTCTATTCAAAGTCTCAAGTTAATACTGATTATAATGAACTGCTGTAATTCACATCATCATAACCATAAAATATACCGGCGGCATAGCTATAAATACCAGACCTTATTGTCGACAGGTAAATTGGTGCCGCTTCATTCTGTGAAATTATGATTTATGAGTGCCACACAAAACTATGGCAATGTAGATTACACCATAAATACTGAAAATCTTGATGTGAAGGAAGATGTGCGAGTGGGCTGAGTGGGCTCCGTTCAATCAGCCTGTTTATCTGGGGGAAAACGAGCCTTGACTGTGTTCAGTGAAAGTCCTCAGTGCTCATTCTAAATACAAATCAGCAGCAGAAATCGCTCCGTAGTTCAGGCCTGTTTTATTACCACTGTAGCACTTGTGCCAAAGTGAGAGCTCCTCTAGATGAAGCAAGCCTGGGTGCTCCACCATAAAGCCTTCACAGCCAAGTGTTTTACACAGGCTCTCGTCACCCATGCCTGACTCGCTGAAAATTGCATGAAGGGCCTAAAACAGTGCCACATTACTAGTAGATTTAAAGCTAATAAACTCACTTCATAATAATATGTGCCGCCGTGCTGGTAATCAATCATGATGGGGAGTGCACGTTCTCCTGATGTAGGATTGAGCCGCTGACCCCAATCAGCCCATGTGGCAAATATTTAGAATTACAGTGGGGAGTTGATTAATTTCACACATGCCCTGTTGCAGTGGAGGAGTAAATGTGCTGGCTAAACTGGAGATTTGGCTGCACCACACTCATGCGGCCAGCTGATACAGATTTAGTGTGGGTGGACTTGTTCAGGACTGAAGTAGGAAGGCTCTCTGTCATAATTCAAGGAGCAATTTTCATGTGTTGTTTCTCAGTGTGTGGAGCAAACTCCATCTTTTCCTTAAAAAGGTGCCATTTCAGAAGACCAGTGCCTACTTTTATATACTGATAATGGTTTATTTTATTAGGCTACACAAAATGTATCTGAGCAACTGACACATAGGCTTTGGCTTTTGAGCACACAAAAATCGTGACTGAATGATTGATCACACAAAGTTTCACATTAGACATCATTTTAAATATAATTTCATCACTGAATTTACTTGCCACCAGTACGAAAAAACTCTAAAAGCATCATAATATTTCTGTGACTGCTAGCCCTGTGCAGTTGTTCTTAAGATAAAGTTCCCTCCAGCTTTTCCACCTGCTTTACCAGGATCCCTGCCTCTGGTGGAGGAGTGCTCAGGCAGCACTAAGAGATGAATGGAACATCCACCATTTGGTCCTCCTTACATTTGGCCACAGAAAATGGATTTTGATTTTTGTCACAGCTGCTGACCTCCTTAGGCCTGTTTCGAAGAGATGGAAAAGACTGAGGCTATGAGATATGAAAGATCATTTTTAAAGGTACAGAAACAGGACAATTTACTGAGAAACAAACACATTAAAAATAACAATGAAATAACAGTAAATGGCAGCACATCATGAATGAAGCACAATTACAGTTAAGCATAATATGTATAGAACACTCAATAATCATATTAACCTTTGTAATATTTCGATAAGATTAACTGCAATAAAAGTAAATACCAAGTCGAATCATTTTGGTTTCCTAAAAACTTTGCTGTGCACTACACTTCTGTAAAGCCAAAATGTAAACCTGGGAGTTAATCTTTGCCCTTTCACAGCTTCCATTTTCAACACTGAGCACATGTAGATCTCCAAAATTATCTATTAACTACAGAAAGTCAGATTGTGGCACATTTTTAAGGGATTAAGAAACTGATATTGGAACAATTCTGGCTATTCATTAGTCAGTCCCTAAAAATCAGACAACTTTCATAATACTCAACATATGCAACTCTCATGAATACAATTTAAAAGAAATACAGGAGAACATGATGTATATGATGTTATATTCAAACCACCAGAGTTTATTTTTAATTTCAAATCATTTACTGGTAAATACTTATTTAAGAGTTTTATGACCTTAGATTGCACATAATGTAATGATTCCATGACATTTTAAAGATCTAGCATTGAATGAAACTTTAATTTACTTCTTCACAGTTAGTACTGAATATAGGTGCCAAAAATGATTCAAATTTCTTGAACAATTTATTTTATCCTCAACCTGATTCCTAAAACCCTATCAAAAACTTGAAAGACACATTTAGTAATAAAGTAGTTTCTTACCCTGTAATGGGAGAGAGGAGAAACGGCCTCTCCCTACTAAACAAAAACATACCTACTGTTTCGTAAAAGACACACACACACACACACACACACACACACAAACACACACACATGCAGTGACGTACTCACAAAACAACAGCATGCTGCTTACATGCTACTCACATCGATTCAGCTCCCGGGGGCCCAAACCAATTTCTCTTGTTCTCAGCGAGTCTCCCTGCCTGAACCTGCAACAGCCATCAAACCCATTAATCCATCCACCGAAGATGACTATGACTGATTTGACCGCCAAACAATCAATTTGTATCTCTCTCACTCCCCCCACTCACTCCCTTTCTTTTGTGAATGTACAGAATATCATGAAAAAGTGTCAGCAGTAACAGTTTCACAACAGTGAAGTAATAGAGTAATAAGGCAATCAGCGTTTGACCTTGGAAGACAACTAATTCATCTGTCCATCTATCATAATTATTTCACATTTCAAAGCAGCAAGAAAGAAAAACTGTATGCCATTCCTTTGAGGAAATGCCAGTGTTGATGTTTTTCTTTTCGATTGTTTTATGGACTGCAGGAAAGACTCAATAGGGTTTTTTTTTCTAGAACTCAGAGAACTGTAACTACAGTACAGGTTCTTCTAATACACCTCACTGGGGTGTTAAATCGGTGTGTAGAAATGCTGATATATGTATAAAATGGTGCTTCAAATGACATTTTAAACACCCACTGATATTCAACTATGTCAAAAAGCAGGTTTGACCTTTTTAATGTAATGTAACGTGATCAGATACAAAATACAAAATTATTTCAAGGCTTCAGGACTAAAATCACATTCACCACAGCGACAATGTACTATTATCTAATAACACCCTAACAAGTCAGCAGACTCTAAAGCACGTCTGTGGTGGCTTACCAGGCTCATCTCAGTGGAGGAACATGAGGCCAAAACCCCGCATGAATGGTGAGGAGCAGAAGGTAGGGTCGGCCATGTCTGGGAAAAGCTGCATAGGAACATTTGTCAGGAGACAGTGACAAAAAGGGAGGGGGTTGCTCCATGCTATTCAGAGACAATTTGTAAGCACGGCTGTTGAAGTCAGGCCAAAGACTGGCGAACAGCTGGAGCCCCACCATGATTGATAAACGTGGGCCCCAAGAACTTCATTTCGATGTGAATGAAGACAAAAGCCCAACAATGTTCAGCCAGTGTGTAATGTTAGCATCATTAAGTGGCAACTCTGGACATGCCCTGGTCCTCAGATGGGGGATTGGGGGATGCCATGAGGGAGGTCAAGACCCATACTAATTACCATTTTATGACAAAATGGTCTTTGTAGCTTAGACATTATTGATTTACTTCACAGGAAAACAGTGGATAGAGTGAAAGACTGGATTGATTCGTTCCCTTAAAGGCCAGTTGAGAGGTGAGTTCTGTCCCCGCGATTCAGATTCACGTTCCAGGTGCCCATGTGCTGTCTATGCCTGAAGTAGCTTGACAGCATCACCTCACTGAGAGAGGAACCTATTCATGGTGAATCTCATCTTATCACTGTGTGATGCACCGGCCAGTCAAGCATTTGCATGTTCATGTGGAAGAGTGGAGGTCTTAGCATTCTCCCAAGGTGCTCAACAATGCTGTGTGACCAGTAGTTTGAAGTCTGGCTGGCTGCAGGATCCACAACATCTTACACTTATGATATCAAAATTCAGACCTTGTGTCTTATAAATGCTTTTTGCGATGTCACCAACATTCTTGACAAAAAAGGTCCTGTAAAGTACTAAAACATTTTGTAGAACTTTTTTTGGTATTACATGAAATCAAAAATCAAATGCAATAGGTTTCCCATCATAGATAACTGTTTGCTCATGCAAAGAACCATTTAAGCATTCATACAAGCAATCTTTATGTTTACCAGAAGGAAATTAGAGAATATGGCTCCATGAGTTTTTGTGGTCATATATATATATAACCAATTATACACATCATTCTTCTTCTTCTTCTTATAGGTTTAAATGCAACTGGCTCCTGATGAAAAGCAGTATATCAATACAGTTGTACATCACCTGCCTCCTGGTTTATTGACAAAGAGTAAAACCTTGTTGGCTCATTGCTTCTGTGTCTCTGTGGCAAAGCCTTTTGCCAATTTTGTGACCCATGGAGGGCCAGGTCAGTGGAGGATCTGATAACCAATTTTCTGATAGCTGATAATATTGACTGTGTTGAGTAGCTAAAGCCAAAAATAGCCATCAGTCTCATTTAAGTAAAGACTATCAAGCTCTGTTTGTTCATGTCTGTATGAGCCGTACATTGCATAAATCAGCTCATTTATTGTCCCTAAACTGCATGTTGACTTTAGTCAAGCACTGCTCTATAATATGATGCAGTGCATTCGGATAGGAATCTGGTGTTTTTGATTCATGAAAATATTTTACTCCTTTCAGTTTTAAATTTGAAATGCATTAGCTTTTTTTCTTACTAATAAATAACTATATTTGCCACCACACAAAAGCATTCCCCCTTTAAATCAGTAAGCAGAACAAACCGGATACATCTATCCATGACCTATTAAATGCCTGGGTACATTGAGGACCCACTGAGCAAATGGAAAAGTTTTCGGTCACTAAGTGAAATTTATAGCAGTGTCTGGAGTCCGTAAAAATTGGGGATTGTTCTATTTTAATTCCGGGACTCAATTTCAGACATCCTTACTGCGACAAAGTGGATCCCCAGGCCATCCATCCAGCAATACTTGGACGAATTTCAGCTGCCATGGTCCACGATGAATGAGTGAATATTGATGAACATGAAAGATCTACAGGGGCAATCTTTTTCCCCTCTTTGCCAGAGCAGGGGAGGACAAGGCGCCACGACAATCCCGAGGGAGGAGCACACCTCTCTCAATATTCAGAATATTCGGGATGAACTTCAGAGAGAGATATCAATCTCACTTTGAAGTGCCGGGTCTTCATTTGTTTGTGAGAGATGTGAGGTGTTCACCAGATGACTGTGCCAATTCTTCAAAAGCCACTTACAGTAGAGACACACACCGCAGCATCTGCCTTTGTTGCTTGTGCTCCTAGGGTCTTCTCAATCCAAGCAGCTAGGTTTTGATTGAACCACTTCACCCAGTTCACCTAGGAGTTGAGAGAAGAAAAAAAACAAAACAATACTGTTATCAGAAATATGACCATCCACAGCAAAAACATCAGGTGACGTATACGATACCTCTTTGTATAATGTTGTTGTTAGACACTACTAATGACTGTGTGTAACATGAAATCCTTATCTCCACAATGCTCTTAATAATGTAATTTTAAAATAACTTACAAAAACAGATCTTAATATATTTTGAGCACCAATACTTTTTTCATCCAGAAATGAACAGCACTGAAATGTGAAATACCTAAAAACTAAAAAGGAAATTACATTTTTGCAGAGCCTCATTTAGTGATGTTTAGATGTAGCCTGTCAGAGAGGAAATAGCTTCATTCTAACAGTATAACCTGGGAATGCACAAGAGCATGACAATTGAGATCAGATATAAGCCCACAATGGCATAAAATCTTGTTACACGTGTTTAATAGCTATTTCAGCATGTTGCATTCATGTTCCACAGTGAGCTGCATCTTGAGTCCTAGTTCTTAAGCACTGTCAGCAGTGAGCGAGACCAATAATGGCTGTATGAGGCAAAATAATTACACACGTCCTTCATAACACACTCATCCCTCACCCCAATGAACTTCTCTCTCTCGCCTGCCTCTTGCCTGCCTCTCGCCGCTCTGCAGCGATGCCACCCACCGGCATTTATAAACACATTCGCGCAACTGTCAATTTACCCTTTATTTTCTGTCACTTTTTCTCCTTGATGGTCTTTCCCCGAATGACACTGCATTTGTGTTTGTGTGTGTGTGTGTGTGTGTGTGTGTGTGTGTGCGTGTGTAAAGATTCTGGCTGCGGTTTTAGCAGAGCAATGGGCCGTGCCGGCCTCTCTGTGAGTTTGTTTATAAAGAGAGTCTTCACAGCCACTCTGTTGAGCCTGGTTTACCAACACTATTGATTGCAGGTGATGTGCTGGACAGAGTCCATCTGACCTCTAAGGGTACTTAAATACATCATTGTCCAGGAGGGAGACCTCAGGAGACCTGCTGACCACAGTTGGACACTCACATACTTGTGTGCACACACAAACACATTTACACAGAGAGTACATACTGTTCACAGCATTAAAAAAGTTTTTTTTGAGAATCCTCTATGGATTGGCTACATATACTTTAACTATTAAACAGAGTTTACTATTAAGTTTCTGTATTTTCTTAAAGTTATTAAAAATATCGTGTTTCATTTGTTCAGGTAAAGACAATGAAATTCAAAAGAAATATATTCACTGTCATATTTAGCCATTTTCTTTCTATACACATGCATACATGTGAAATATCATCTGTTTCACATTGTGTGGATGAGGACTCATTAGATCATGGGCAGAATAATAAAAGAGGAAATAAATATTTACAGGTATAGAGAAAAGTAAACTTTGAACATTATGGATAAACTAAGAGATACCTTCTCATCATAATATGTTGCTCTTCTCTTCCTATTCTCTTGTATACTAATTTGACTTCCTAATTTGCTATTATGTTAGCATTCAGGCTAATTTAAGAACCATGCATTTAGTTTTTTTTTCCAAATATACCTGTGAGCAGTTGATGGAAATCCAATGAGACGTACGGCTACCTGCCATGAAAATACCTCAGCTGCTGCCGACATGTCGCAGGGGCTGAGGAAAGAAGGTTTCAAATTAATTAACATCATACCCCTTGTAAGTATTCACTCCTGTAAACAAACATTTTAATATGCTGTAATTAATTAAATCTGCCAAGCCTCTCTTCCCTTTTCATTGATCTTTCATGACTTTACTTTACTTAATTCAGATCAGCTACATGCTGTTAAGGTGGCTATGATATGCTGTCATAGTAATATAAAAGAATATCACAGTTAGTTGCATAGTCAGACTTTAAATTGGCAGAAAAACTAGTGTACTACAAGCACAATCTTGGTTTGACACTAGCATTCTCACAATTGTGTACAATCTTCAAAACAAAGTTTTGTTTGTTTATTTTTGCTTTCTTAATGAACACATTAGATGAATTTTTAAAAACTGAAGTCTCTCTGTTGAAATGTTCTTTGGGGAACAAAGAGTGGATCCCCAGGGAACACTTTTTGGGCACCTTTATTTTTAAGAAAGCAAGGCTTTCTTGTAATGTAGTATCTTTAAACTTCCTTCATGGCACAGGAGAATGGAGCCTGTTGGTTTTGGCTGAGCTTAGCACTCAGAGGCCTCTACTGCTTTTGGCTGAATCACCAAGAGCCTTGGGCAGGCATGGCTGCTCCTCATCATGAAGAATAATGTTTGGCCTGGCAGACCATTAGGGATGCTAATTTTTGTTGGCTTTGTGATGTCACTTCTGATATCCCTGCAATCTGGCAGGGGTTGCCCATTGCGGATGTGCGGCCCACTTTGCCAGGCTCCATCTCAAGGCCCAGCCACAGCTCCAAAAGCCCATCCCTGATTCCCTGCTAATGAGCGCTGGTGTTGGATATCTCCATGCAGACCACCTTGCAAGGATAACCACCCAACACCATCACCTGACATTCTGGGTGTGAGTGAGCGCAGCATGCGGTGTGACAGATGTTCGGCAGTGAAGGGGCTATCAGAGGGAGATCAGAGGCACAGATAGCAACAACCCCCTATGTAATTCACCTTTGGCTCTCGCTCATCTATTCAGCGCAGCTTTGTATGGAGCTACTTTATCTAATGCTACGTTTAGATCACTCCTGAGAAATAGGCTTAAATACTCAAATCATTTTTTCTGATCTGAATCACACCTGCAGATCTCACTAAAGTCAGATCTTTTTTACTGTTACATAGAGTGTTTAGACTGATAACTCGCTCTTCCATTACCCCTACAATGATCTTTCTGCTACAGTTATTTTGGGAAATGAAATCCTTCTCAGATGTGATGTTTTAGCCTTTTAAAGATCAAGAAAAAAATACAAGGCTAAAAAGATTAACTGCCAATCTTATAGTCTTGCATCATGTAGCTGTCCATCTCATAGTCAACATCTATCATTATTAAAGTTTTTTGGAACCGAAATGCTGACTAGTAAACAGTTAAACACATTTTCTCTTACATCAGTTGCTCCTTTTTTACACTGTTTGAACAAAGAAGCTTCTTTTACACTATCTGACATTCACGTTTAGTGAACTATCTCAAATACCTTGGAAAAAAAAACACATTTGAAAAGTTTCATTTCAAAAATGCATAAAAGACAAGTTTTGTGTATTTTCGTTTTCTGTACTGTGGGCACATACAAGCAAAATAAATGCTGCATTATAATACAAACCAGTTTTTGTGGAGAAATTAATGTATTTTCTGTTTTCCAACCTGAAGATGCCATATATAAATTTTTTTCTCTGTTTGTTGCCAGACCCTCTAAAGGAGGGTACCACTATTAGGAATATTGTGGCAAGTTAACACTGAAGCACATGGAACTGACATCATAAGACATGAAACTTCATAAGAACACTTCATGCAAACCAGCAGGTTTTGTGAAATACGGTGGTTTAATGGCTTTGGCAGCAGTATATTAACTTAGTGCTGAGGTATAATAGCAAGCTTACTTTATTGCTATGACATTTCAAAGCACATGAGTGTAAAAAGCATTTTTTAGAATTTTTAAATCATTAAATGGTTTTATAATATTTTTGGCAAACAAAGATTTAATAAAACATGGCATTAATTTTCCTTGTAGACACAACAAACCTAGACATGTTCCTAACATAGGCTTGATGCTGACTATAAAAAGATCAATTTAGTCCAGGACTGTGGCCTGGGATTCAATGTGTTTGGCTCACTTGTACTGAATACAGATCTGCTTTAGCATTCTCAATGATTGCTTAAAAAGAGCAACCTTCTCAAAAGCAGGCTAGAACTTAGAGAGCATATTGAGTGGCCAGTGAAGAGAGGTTATTAAATGTAACATAACACACAACAAGGTAATTTTGGAGGACAGAAATGCTATCCAGATGAGCTCCATTTATAGAGTCCATGCAAATAAAAAAAAGGTAAAATAGTCAATTACACTAGCAGCTCAAGCATGTGCCATTCAAAGCAGCTGATGTTTTATTGAGGAGCTCCTTTAATTCAGCTTCGTCAGTGCTTTCATGAAATCCAGCGCAATGCACCTTCTCTGGAGTACTGGTGTCAGGTGACCTCCCTGTGCCCAAAAAACAACTCTCAGGTGGTCTGCCATGCTCCAGTGGCCTGCCCATTACCCCCACCCGTAACGACTCACAGAACGCATCAAAGAAACCTCTGAGCATATCAAACCAGACTAACCCTGGGTCAGCCTCAGAGAAATACAGTAGCATTCGACCATAACAATATTTTGAAATTGCTTCAGTATACATGATATCCGTTCATACAGAATGGGCTGGTTCTCGCTCTTTATTAGGAAGAGCAAACTAATTAAGACTCAGCATGACTAACAAAACAGCAATTAATTACAATTACAATTAAGGATCAGGTGTAGGAGCACTACTCATTCATCCAGTGTAAGAAAAAAATAAGCTTTGTCTGACACTTTGCATGAACCCAAATTTTAGTCCTGTGCACAATTCAAAAGAGTGTCACGTTGTTTAATATAAAACATTAACACAAGGCACAACTTTGACTTCTTTCAGGAGAAAATATATTATATGTCATCATTATTTAAAATATGAGATATAATTGCAAATATTAAACAATATTGCATAATACATCACTCTATCGCTATCGGTTTGATTTGGTATCATCTACATCTGGATATAAGGCTAATGAAGGCATTGCCTAGAGTGTATAATGGAGACAGCTTTTTTTCCATGTGATTATCCTAACAGTGCTGCTTTTATACAAATGTAAATGGGCTGCTTAGAAGCTCCCCCTCCCTCCCTCTTTCTCTCTCCCTCTCTTCCATCTGCCAGACAATAGTTTTTAATCTTTAATCCATGAGCAACCATTGAACACCAGCGAATTGCAAATTACAGATGTTTTACTGTCTCAGCTATTTTTTTCTCCCTCTCTCCTGTTTTGCTTTCCAGCTTCCCACTGTCACTCAGTGTCTCACACATATCCTGTGCCATCATGGCACCATATGACACTGTCATCATTTGGTAATTAAACCCGTACTGGCTTTAAATATGAAAAGCTGGCAAGGGGAGACGAGTTGATGGGGCTTGCTGGTGTGGGGACCAGATTTCACAAAGCTGTCCAGATTTCCGCAGGGAGAATTTTGTACTTTTCTCCGGTTATTTGTGTCTTTCTATTCTAGCATGCTTACTATTTTCAGTCTCATCTGTAATCAGCACAACAGATTTTCTTACATCAATTTTTGCCTAGTTTATGTAATGCAATTTTAAATATTCGTACTCTAAAAATAATGACTTTAAAATGGGTTCTTTGGAGCAATGCCATAGAGCCACTTTTGGTTCCTTAAAGAACCTCTGAATTGATGTTGTAAAGAACAATTTATGTGCAAAACATATAAAATAAAGGGTTTTTAAACCATTTGTGAAGCTTGAAAACCCTCCACATTTTATATATTTTTAAGGCTGCATATTTGACAATATGGTGTGGAAATGGTTAAAAACTGCCCACCATGTCCAACAATCTTTAGAATTATAGTTCCATATAATTCCAATTTAGAGTTACATTTACACTTTTACCTTTTCTGTAACAAACTTTTTTAAGCCTTGTAGAAGAGTCACTGACATTTGTTGTCTCTTCTTTCCAAAAATAGAAAGGGTGATAAATGATGAATGGCGTGCTCTCAGGGTGCAGGGACCTGCTGTGCCCTTCTCTGGAGAAGAAGGGAGGGTGAGACTTATTTAAAGTTAAATGCTGCAGGAATTGGGACACGTTCAGAGTCTGCCTGAAAGGAAAGAAAGGTGGAGACATGCAAGGGGGTTGGATTGTGTTTTGCAGCAGTGCTCCATTAATCCACCCAGCCTTTGGTTTGGGAGACGCAGTGTAGTGTAAGCACTGACCAGCGTAATGGACTCTGCAATAAAACTTCACCACAAACCATAATCAGCCTCTCCCTGAGTTTTCAATCTGGACACACACTGACTTCAGTCACAACAGCCAGGCCAAATGGACATCAACAAGAGAAATCTCACATCCATTACAGACACCCAACTGCCTTTATTGCCTATCAAATAGCCCTGTTCAGATCACTCCTCTGGCTTCTCCCGTATGCCGGCCTCCATTGCCTGTGCTAAGCATTGTGTATAAGGGAGGCTCATTGTGCCCTATTATAGCTTTCCATAGATCAAGGTCACTGTCTCAATGATCATTACAACACTGACCATGACAGTCTGCATTTACAAGTGACTGATCGGAGACAGTGTGAGGTCTAGCACTTAAAAATTAATCTCTAAATATTTCTGGGCATGAAGGTATGGTGGAAAAACCTTTTACAATAACATATGCAATGTGGAATATATACATTCACACTCACAAATTTTTTTCTTGAACTCTTTTTCACAGAGGCCACAAAAGATCATTTTGCCTGTTTTGATAGTCCCTCAATTAAACTGTAATTTTCTAGGTAATGTGTCGCTCCATATTGTAGCTGTTGCTCATAATTTTGTAAATAATAAAAGTGTTCAATTTTTTCACATTATGGTGTTCTCTCCCCTTCAATTTCTCTCGTCATTGCTCGCTAGCAGCTCAACATAGTGAGCTGCTTTTCAAAAAGCACCATAATAGCAGAAAATGTGGACATGTTCCAATATATGTGTGTGTGTTTGTGAATTTGTGTGTCATGACATGGGGTGCATTGAGGAGGTCGCTGCTCTCCATATTGCAGACATGTAAGTGGAAGCTGTTTCCTGTCTGCTTTAGACAGTGGCAGCTGGGTTGAGCACCCTAGACAGCCTCAGGGGCCAACACACGCCTAAGTGCATGCTCTCTCACACACACAGATACACACACATTTCACTTGCATTTTGCATGGCAACTGGAAATGTGTAGTATAAAATATATTCAAATAAACAGAACGTTTATCAATTATTGTTGTACATTTAAAATTATTATTACAAAACCCCACATAATTCCATGATAATTTTCAATATAAACACTAAAAGAGTCTGAAATGTTCACCTGGAACTGAATCATCATTTATTTGCAATTCAGTTCATTGAATTGTTTATAATAGCCTTCCTGTTTGCCTCATTACTTAATAGAACTTCATCTTAGTTCATTTTTTCAGTAATGAATAAATGAATAATGAACATTTTCTTAATTGTGAATGGCTATCATAAAGAGGGGACTATATATTATACATTATAATATAT